>LPNX010728720.1:149337-306575 GCA_001517045.1 Pseudotsuga menziesii | reverse complement strand
CACTTTCAAGTGTCTTTGTGGCCCATTTAGGAATATTCCGTGATGGTCCTGGTTGATCAGCTGGTGGAGCTTCATCATTGATTGAGAGTCTTTCAATTCTCCCAATAACATCATCTAGTTGAACCTCTTGTTCAAGTGAAGTAGCAGGAACTTCTTCATGCGAGGGAGTTGGTGCTCCATATGGAAATTCCAAAGGTTGATCCAGAATAGGAATCCCCCCTTCAAGATTTGGAATTTCATATTCATTTTCAGAATATGTCTTTGGATGAGGATAACTTTCCAAATGATCAAGCTGTCTCTCAATGGACTGGTCATTTTTATTAGTTTCAAGAAAAATGACATCTCTGGAAATAACAAATTTCTTGTTTACCTCATCATACAAACGGTATGCCTTGGAGTATTCTTCGTACCCCAGGAAAATGCATCTTCTGCTTCGAGCACCAAGCTTGTTTCTTTGCTCCTTCGGAATCAAGGCATAACAGGTGGAACCAAAAACTCTGAGATGCCTGACTGAAGGGAGATGGCCAAACCACATTTCATGTGGAGTCTTCTCATCAAGAGCATTTGATGGACTTCTATTTCTCAAATATGCTGCACATTTTACTGCATCACGCCAAAACATTAGTTTTACATTCTTGAAAAACATCATTGAGGGAACCATAT
Source organism: Pseudotsuga menziesii (assembly GCA_001517045.1). Taxonomy (NCBI): domain Eukaryota; kingdom Viridiplantae; phylum Streptophyta; class Pinopsida; order Pinales; family Pinaceae; genus Pseudotsuga; species Pseudotsuga menziesii. The sequence continues at coordinate 305,912 of LPNX010728720.1, read as the reverse complement.
TCATTATGGTTCTATTCATTCTTTTTGCTACACCATTTTGTTGAGGATTGTAGGGAACGGTAGTCATATGTGCAATTCCATGTTGGCGAAGATAATTTTCAAAAGCATTTGAAGTGTATTCTTTTCCATTATCAGTACGAAGTGTACCAATTTTTTATTGTGCTTGTTTTTCAATCAATGCATGAAAGTCTTTGAATGTTTGAAATGCTTCTGACTTTGTCTTTAAACAGTAAATCCAGCACATTCGTGAGTAGTCATCAACAAATCTCATAAAGTACTTATTCCCATTTGCTAAAGGAGTTGGCATTGGGCCACATAAATCAGAATGCACTAGTTCTAATTTCCTACTTGCTCTGAAATTAGATTCATGGAATGGCAGCTTACTATGTTTCCCTAATATACATGCATCACATTTGTTCTTCTCTTTGGGAATGGTGGGCAAGCCAAATACACCATTCTTTCTCAACAAACGAAGACTGTTATAATTTAGATGACCAAATATTGCATGCCACAATGAACTAGATGAAATATTACCTTCTCCATGCTGAGAGAGGTAGGCATAGTTCTGAAATCTTGCGGATGAACCCTTGAGCTTCAACAGCTTCCCATCTTCATATCCAGTCATGATGACTAGGTTATTAGAGGACTTTCTTATTTCAACGATTCCATCAAACATGTGGATGGAATGGCCTTGCTGTCGAATCTCCACCAAGGACAGTAGGCTTCTCTGCAACTCTGGAAGATAGAGAACGTTCTTCAACAAGAAATCAGGGAATCCAGGCATCTTCAGTCGAATGGTGCCCATTCCCTTTGGTTTAATACTTGACTTATCTGCAAAGTAAACTATGCCATCTATTGTTTCATTCAGTTCTTCAAAACAGTCTTTTCTAAATGTCATGTGTGATGTTGCACCAGTATCAAGCAGCCAACAATCTTTGTAAGATGAAAGAGAAGTCATTTCATTAAATCCAAGATTACAATGTGCAACAATACAAGAATCAGAATATTTACTAGCATCTTGGTCATCTTTCTTCTGGTTATGCTTGTCTTTGATGGAGTCCCAAGAAGCCCAACACTGATCTGATGTGTGCCCAGTCTTTCCACAACGCTTGCACTTTGATCTTTTTCTGGAGTTGTTTCTGCCCCCTTTGCCTCTCTTGCTGCAATCTCCCTTGGAAGGGTCTTTGGATTGGTCTTTTCCAGCTAGGGCAGCACCAATACTAGATGCCAAAGAGTGCATCTTTACAATTGTTAGTGTAATTTACAAAGAGAAAATAGAAAAATAATAACCTTTCAGGTCTACAGTCTCTGCCAAGGTGAATATAATGTAAGTACACATGCTTCTTCAATACAATAGCTTCAGACTCGCAGCATACATTATTTATCTGACAAAAATAACAAAGATTACGGATAATACTATTTAAACCTTTTTGACACCGCAAGCAAGCCTACTGTATAGAGAAAGCGAAATAGTCAGTAATTTGTCTATATCCTTTTGTGCCTATTATACTTTCAAGAGTTAAAAAAGCTAATCCAAAGCTTAAAAAACTGGTTTAAGCCCTCTTCTTTTACACAGAAAAGAATCAATTCTTCTCAATATGCCTCTCTCACTCCACCAGAGATGTTATTTATATTTATACCATTATATTTATGTAGAAGAATCCCTCCGAAATGGCAATCAAAGGCTGTAACGTAAGACAAGGGCAGGATTAATTAAAGATTAAAGAACAAGAGTCTTCAATGCATCTTCACGATCAAATGTAGGTCGCAGCTCTCATTGAAAGCACCAGTCAACAGTTTGGACACAAATGCCTCTTGAAACTCTGAAAATTACGACCCGATAACACGCTCGCCTCCACGCTCTTGAATGGAGTCACTCAGTCTTCAACTCATATAACTGAGGTCGCAGCACTCCACATAGCTCCTTGAATTAGTACTCCACGCTGCTCTTCAACGCAAGGTATACGCACGCAGTCATGGGAATGAACTCAACATGGAACGTGCAGCACCAGGCAGTCTTCAACGCAGCACCAGGCAGTCAGTCTTCAACTCATCAGCCAACATGGAACGTGTAGCACCAGGAAGTCTTCAACTCATCAGCTTGGAACTAGGGAAAAACTAGGGTTTTATGCAGTCTGCAAATGGAACAGCACCAGTATCAGCACTAGCAACGGTCTTCAAGTCTTCATGCACAACGCTCATCAGCTTCAACACATCAGTTTCAATGCAGACAAGGGTGAAGAGCCTTAACCGCGTGTAATAAAATAGTGAGAAGACTAGTCCCGTTCTTGTTGAGGGAGATACCAACCATATCTCCTTTCTACAAACATATCATACATAGCATGCACACATATGCACAATAGCAATAGTTCTCAACATATATACAATAACAATCTTCCAATTGCCCAGGGAATCGTAGGCAAATGGAGCCTTCACACAAATACCTAGGGTAAAATTATGGTTTTTTTTTCCGTTTACCTCCTGGCTGGTCTTCACGCTGGAGGCTGTGGAAAAGAGCAGTAAAAATTGTCTTTACTCATGTGCTGGTATGTACAATCTAGTCCAAACAACACAACTGCTAATAAATCTTCACGCAGAAGAGAATGTCTGCGATACACATTCAAGAATGTGTTGGAGCTGTTAATAAATCTTCACGCAAAAGAGAATGTCTATGATACACATCAGGTCTTCACGCAGATACTCAGGCTTAGTCTTCAATCTCCTCCACGCAGCCAGCTCATTGCTAGTAACGGAGCTCTTGAGTTGGGCCGACCTCGAGGCCAAGAACTCGTTGGAGAAGGATCCTTCTCCACGCAGGTCGTAGCACATAAATTAGGGTTTCAGTATAGCAAGTTATATAACGATCAGTCTCAACACCACATTGAAAGCACACAACATGAAATGAGACAGTGACCAAGAAAAGAATGTCTTCATATACAAGCTCGCAGTGAGATGAGAGGCCGCGACTCAGGTAACTCCACGCAGAATAATACTTATCAGGTAACTCCACGCAGAATAATCACCAGAATTAGGGTTTCAGGTGGAGGCTCTTAGGTAAGAGAGGGAAATGGTACGCTCAACGCACAGCATGGTAATGAATACATTCAACAACTCTCAAACTTTCCTCACTGGAGATGGGATCATGCATGATAACGCATATGGCAGATTGGCGATGAGCAGGCAGCTCTGAAACAAATGGACAAAGGGCAGAATGTAGGTCTGGCAATGCACTGGCAAGCATACAGGCTGCCAGGACTGAAATTTAACAGCAGGAGTTATGGCAGGAACCTGCTCTAATACCACTTGTTGGTAATAACTCCCGATTCACCTTATTCCCTTACCAAAGCAAATATTTATACATTACAATGTGGCGGTTGAGAACCAGCCTTTTCACCTTCCTATCTATTCATATTCCTATTTATTATTTATTTACAATAATCCCGATGGATTATTCTAACATCCTCAAATAAATATTTCAAACCACAGTGCTCTATCCCCAACTCAATTTTTTTTCCCCATTAGATAGTGCCTCCATATTTTTAAAGCATGCACTATGGATGCAAGTTCCAAATCATGAGTGGCATAATTATTTTCATGATCTTTCAATTTGTTAGATTCATAACACACCACATGATTATATTACATAAGAACTCCTCCAATTCCTCGTTTACATGCATATGTACACACCACAAAGTCTTTTCCCGGGTCTGCAATTTTAAGAATTGGAGCACTTGTGAGAAGCTTCTTCAACAACTAGAATATTTCTTCAAATTTTTGTGTCCACTCAAATTTTATTCCCTTCTTTTGAAAATAAGTGATTGGGTGTGCAACCTTGGAGAATCCTTTAATAAACCTTCTATAGTAACCAACAAGACGCATAAAGAATCTCACATATGTTACATTCTTTGGAGTTGTCCAATTCAAGAAGGCTTCAATCTTTTTTGGATCCATTGATATTCCTTCCTCTAAAATAATGTGACCCAAATAATGAATTGTAGTTCTATAAAAATTCACATTTGTTTATATTTGCATACAAATTATGCTCCCTTAGAAATTTCAAATCTCTTCTCAAGTGTTCTTCATTCTCCTCTTCATTCTCAGAGTAAATAACAATGTCATCTAGAAATACAAGAACAAACTTGTCTGAATACCTGATAAAAACACTATTCATGAGACACATGAATGTAGCTGACGCATTAGCAAGATCAAATAGCACCACTACAAATTCATAGTGTCCATAACTTGTTCTAAAGGTTGTTTTTTGAATTTCTTCTTCCTTGATCCTTACTTGATGGTAACTAGACCTCAAGTCTATATTTGAAAATACTTCTGCCTCTCTCATTTGATAAAAAAGATCATTAATTCAAGGCAATGGGTACCTTTTTTTCATGGTCACTTTATTCAACTTCATGTAATCAATACATAGCCTGAGTTCTCCATCTTTATTCTTCACAAATATTATTGGTGTTCCCCATGGAGATACACTTGGTGTTGTGTACTTATTTTCCAATATTTCTTGCAATTGCATTTTCAGCTCTAATAATGCTGGTGTACTCATCCTATAAGGTGCCTTGGACACTAGTGTTGCTCCCGAAACAAGATCAATTCTGAAATCAATGTCCCTCTTTGGAGGAAGTCCTAAAACTTCATCGAGAAACACATCCTTGAATTCTTGCGGCACATGATATTCCTGCAATCTAGAAATTTAAATTTATGTTTTTTTCCAATATATGGGTTGCATACAATTGACAACCTTTCCTATAGAACTTCTTTAACTACATGGCTAAAATATTCCTAACAAAAAAATATTTTGGAATTGATTTTACAACCCTTAGGTTTCGTTCATCATCGATGCACTCAAAAATCTTGTTGTAGTAGTTAAGTTTAAATTTGTGTGCTTCCAACGAGTCCTTTACAATGAGAATGTCATATGAACCAAGTGGAAAAATATTCGCATTTGCACAAGTGAGCAGTCCATCCATTTATAATGGACATTTATCCACCATCTCACTAACTTTTCTCTTGGTTCCTGTGGCTAGTTGGACCAACCATGATTTAATATGCTTTGTTTTCTTAAAATCACAAATCTCAACAATTTTAGGGCTGATATAACTGTGAGTAGATCCAAGGTCAATTAAAACAATAATGGATTTCTTAGCAATATTACCTTCAACTTCAACCACAATTTATTGATGATATTCTTGGTGGTCGTCTAGTATAACATAAATTATAGGGATTTTCCTTTCCACTTAACCCACCATTTCAACTTCTTGAATGCTATGAACTTTCTTTGCACTCCCATTATGACGTGGACTATTTCTAAGCAAATGGTCCTCTCCACATCCCCAACATTGAAGTGGTTATCTTGGCTTGTCTCCCATCATCCTATATGGATTTGTCACACCTTGTGGTGGATTCCTTGGTTGATTTTTGAAATGAGGAGGCTTGAACCCCTTCTTCTTTTGGTCAAAATTCTCATTTTTCTTGTCCTTTCATGCTTTATGGAGTTCTAGCCTACTTTGGCTTGATCATAACAATACTTGGCCTTTCTTATGGTATCATCTAGATTTTGAGGCTCATCAAAGTCAATTCTATCTTTGTACGATTGAGGCAACCCACTTAGAAAATGCCAAATTTTTACTTTATCATCTCTTATATATTTGACATATCTTGGAAAATACAAAAATGAATTTGCATATTCCTCCATAGTCATTTGGACCAATTTCAGATCATGAAATTCTTAAATTTTTCCATCATAGTACCTATCATAGAGGTACTTTTGCTTGAAATATTTGTTGAATTACTTCCACCCAATCTTCCTTTCATTGATCTTCTTCACTTTCCTAAGGTGATCCCACCATATAGATTCCCTTCCATTCAGATTGAATGTGGAGACTCTTTCTTTCATATTTCCAGAGTAGTTTTGATCCTCGAAATACTCCCTCATCCTAAGAAGTCAAGCCTTGTATTCTTGACCAAATTTTACCTCATCATCAAATGTAAGAGGTTTGGCCTTCCTAAATTTTCCATGTAATTTTTTATTTGAATACCTCTTCCACTTATTCCTATGAGATGAAGAGATTGATCCTCGAATTGAATCGTTAGAGTTAGATGACTCACTAGAAGATATTTCTACAATACATGACCTATCTCTAGAAACTCTTCTTGAACTATTGGAACTCTTGTGAGAATGCCTCTTGAGCTACTCGCACTCTTTTCCTAATTTTCAGATTTAATCTTCCTTTAAATGTCTATAATACTTTTAAGCATAGCTACATTTAGTTTATTTTGATATTCTTGAGCTCTAAGCAGACTCTCATTGGCTTCTCTACAATGTTGCAATTCCCCCTTAGGATCATCATAGTTTATACAATGTTTGGGGGTGTCACTTGGTTTCTCTTACCATTGGATTTTGTCTCTATATTCTCAATTTCTATGTTTTCCCCCATATCATTTGTCTTAGCTTCATAAGGATCATGTACATCATCATTGATGATGATCTTGTTAGCCCAAACAACACCAAGATCTTCGAACAATGCTATATTGAATGATGAACCTTAATTGTCTATGATATAATTCCGAATTTGGAAAAAGTGTACATATAAAAACATTTGTTAGATTTATTGCATTATCATAAAATCAAAATCATTTTTCATATATTCTGGAAAATATCCATTTTGACATTTTTTGTTAAATTATGGCTATTATCACTTTTCTAATCAAATTATAGAAACATCTGAATCACGAATTTAAAGTTTGACTTTGCACAATTGTTTCCCCATGGATAATATTTCCGATGGCTATAATTATTCTAATTTATGATCTCTAAGAAAATGTTACAATTCTCTAAAATTGCCAATATTGCCCAAACTCTGCACTTTTCTTGTAGGTGCTTTTAACCCCAGAGGCCAACTTCAGACACCTACAGAAGATCACCTATGGAGAACCAATTTTTTTTTCTATTGGATGTGATAATACATATGATGAGGATTACTAAAAAATCCTTACTTTCCTCATAGGATTCTTTAGTTTCTTTTTATAAAATTATAGAATTTACTACTTGTAACATTTTTCATCTTCTCTAGACCAATTTTGCAGTTATGTAAAATCCACCCTCATTCCAAAATATGACCAATTTTATGTTGCTCCAATGGCCCCAGTTAAAATCTAGATCCAACTCTGTTGATTTAAAAAAAAATGGGGTCACGGGGGCTTTACCCCTTGTGGCAACGCCTCCTCAAGAAATTGGTTTTGGAAAAATATATTGGGGAGGCGTTACCAATAAAAAAGTGACACACACCCTAGCCAGTTTCATCCCAATGCCTCACTCACCCCAAATTAACCAATGGATACATTTCCAATGTGCTATGTGCTACAACCATTGATCTCCATCATCAACCAACGATCAAATATTCATCCACCCAAAGTTAACCACTGTGTGAATTTCCCATGAGCTATCAACTGTGGCCATTGATATTCTATGATGCCAACAATCAGATCTTTGTTTCCTCTGCAATTCATCATTAAATGTGTGTAGGTATAATGTGGTGGGTACACATCATGCCTTCCACTCACATGGATCCTCTACGTCACTCGTCCATGTGGCATGGGTGGGCCTGCTTAAAATTTCCCAAAATTTTGAAATTTTAATTCGAGAACAAGGGGACTGATTGAAGGTTATGTCTATCCCCTATCTGTCTCTTAACAAAACATGATTTGGCATGTAAGAGTGTATTCCAACACATACATCTCAAATGTTGCAACCAAAATCTCTAATACCACTCTATAATGTTTTCATCCCTCAATCCGACCAACATGAGGGGACATTAACTAAATCCGGGCTTCTAAATTTTGTGCATAGCCATAATATTGAATTCATAGAAAATAAAACATGTGTCCAAACGCATGATAAAAATACACAACGAAAATAAAATACGTACACAAAACAACCATCATATGCAAGCTTAATCATTACAAACATATGAATAAAATCATTGCACATCAACTATAAAAGAGCATTTATTTTTAAACAAAGAAGATCGAAGCAATTGGCTATGTAAGAGTGATTTTCCACCTAATCGTAGAAACTCTGTCTAGCATATACTCTTTTTGCTGAGAGGCCACCCCCAAGACATGCTATGGGGCCATCAGTTTGAAGGAAACACCTACAAGCTTATCTCTCTTAGACCACAACCCATTCTATTCTCTATGCTTAGCCAAAATATCAACCAGAGCACTAGAAGGATATCACTAAGCCATCACAACCATGGAACTCCTTCTAAATACCGCACACAACACAAGGATGGCATTTCCCTTCATTGCTCCACAATTCCCTAAGGAATTCCGACCCTTACAATGCTTACTAGTGTGCTGTAAGAGTCCAACATGCTGTGTGTTATTGGAGAACCCCCTGCAACATTAATTCATGGCTTCTCAAACATCCAAAATTAGAAGAAATCAATGGGTAAGGGTTCCTAGATTTCCCAACCTCTATTCTCACCTACATCCATCTATTTTTCTTTCAAAATTTCAGCTTTTTTTCTAAATTTGAATTTATGGGTTAAACACAGTCTAGTAATGGTCATGAACAATAATAGGAGGCTATACTTAGTATAAAAAAATTCATGAGAGAATGAATCAAAAGAGTGTTGAATCCAAGAGATATGATATGATGGTGAAAAGGCATCTGACATAGATTCTGACCATAGAAGAAAAGGACAACTGACAATTGACATAACTATCACAACCCCCATGCTTCAATAACTGCTTGAACTAACTTTTCCCACCAACCTCACAAATGCATTCAATGATTGGGTTTAATAGTGTCCCCATAAGTCCACTATGGACCATTCCACTAATCCATCCAGTTCTTATGGGTTCGAGCAGAAAAACAATTAGATTAAGGACTTCAATGGCCTAAAGTCACTTTGTAAAATAAAAAAGAAATGGTAAACAGGTGATGTGGGTCATGGGTAATGTTAAATTAATGAATAAAGAGGCATCCAAGCCAAGGATGGTGAATTAGAGGAATAATGGGTCAAATAGGATTTGTAACGCCCACCAAAAAAGAAGGGAATCCCATAAATCAAGGCACAAAAGAAGCTAAAACTCCACTAACTGAAAAATAACCAAGGAGGTCGCATGAGTGGAAGAATGGGTCCATGAGGAGTTGTAAATCTGACTAAAAAAAGGAATAAATCCCAGAAATCAAGTCATAAGGAAGGCCAATGCCCCTAATCATCCAAAATTACCAATGGAAGGGAGTTGAGGAGTCATGATGATATCTTCTCTCATAAAAATCAATTTTACTATTATTTTCGAGAGAAAACTCTAAAATGAGGTGGAAAAGATCACAAGTATATCTATAAAAATAATGTGGGCTCCTCTTGGAGGAATTTTTTGGTCATTTGATTTTAAAATTGGACATCTCTTGAGATTTTATAACCTGGGTGATGTGCCCCTTGCAGTTTTAATTGTTTTCGGTGGTTAAATATTTCTCCCTAGCTGGTAGAGAGGAGAGGTCATTTAGATTTCTCTACAGAGCTTCATTGATTGGAGTGTGTTGAGTGTTTTATTTTAGTATAGATGATTTTACAATGTTTGGGATTACATTTGTGCTAGTTTGGTTTTGTTTGAGTGTGTCTAGGATTGCTTAGTGTTGGTTTGGAAGTTCCACTATCATGGGTGTTCTAAATATTGAACTGTTATTGATGGGGATGAAAATGATATATGGGACTAATCTTTCTATGCATTTATGGGCTATGAAACTTGTTTCATTGTGTATAGAGCAATTGTTTCTAGTTGGAAAAGAATTTTGTTTCACCAAAAAGGTTTTGTTTTCCCAAGATACAACCATTTTACCAGATTTGAGGGTTTCAATTAAGAAGAACGCACCAATGGATGTTCCATTCTATTGCATCCATATATATTGGTTGTATATCATTCGTATTTGGATGAGGGTGCACTTGGGAAGGATGATCCATTATTTTAAGCTTCCATTTTCCTATGGAGGGCACACTTATGAAGGTATATCTTTCGGTTGAAGCTGTATTTTCCCATTATTTCTCTATTTCATGCTAGTAGCCATCTCTTGGATTTTGTATCAGATTTCTATATCTATTTTCAGCTGTTATAGCATCTATTACTATTTTTGTTGTGTGGCCATCCATTCATAATAAATTACCATAGTGTTTTCTCTCACATTGTTCCAAACTCGAGTTGTTGGTTATTCTATGTGTGGAGTTGTAATTGTGGTTGTGAAATATTAGATCTATGTGTGTAAAAATATTATAAAACAGACAAATATTTTATCTTTTGAATATGGTACACTACAAATAGTCAAGATAAGGTAATTGGATCATTTAAAGCACATGGAAGATTTTGAATGATTCCTAAGGTTGACACTTGGCAACATGGGATTTAGTTTCCCATAGGACCCCTTCCACCCAATCTAAATTGTGCTTGACTTTCTAGGAGCTTTGGGTTCCTAGTCATAAGTGTGCAAAGGGAAAGGAACATTACCTACTGGTCTTCTTTGATAGTGAATAGGAGGAAGATTGTGTGGGGCAGAAGCCTATGGGCTAGAAGAGGGGTTTGAGACAGCAGAGGAAGAACATCCACAACCTGAGTCCAAGAAGGGATTTCTTGCCACTTTATCAAGAGTCCCTCCTTATCACACTCTTGGGTTGAGTGGAGTGATACAAGGACAAATAGTGTCAATGGTGGTTGATGGTGGAGCCACTCACAATTTTATAGATGCAACAATTGTGCAAAAGAGAAACCTCCCCACTAAAGCATTCGAAGGATTATCTGTGATTATCTCCGGTAACAACATGATGGATTGTTATATATGGATCCCCAAACTCAATATAATCATAGATAACTACACTATGAAAAATAGATTTTACATGGTGGATGTACCTAACACTAATGTAGCCTTGGGAGTTCAATGGTTGTTCTCCATAAGGGACCATTCCATGAAATTTCAGACTTCAGAATTGAAATTTATGGAGGATGATGGGAAGAAAGTGGTTTTGAGAGGCATGAAAACTTAGCCCAAGAAGGTTGCAATAGAAAAGAGCGTGGAAGAAGTATTGAGGAACATAGTTATCAAACGGGTATCAGAATGCTAAATCACAACCAAGAAACCTATAGATGAAATGTCTCTATATTCAGAAGACCTACAAAACTTGCTGCAGAAATATGAGAAGGTATTTGGAGATATTCCACCGGGAAGGCCATTGGACAGAGGCATTGATCATAAAATAAAGTTGGAGGTGGGAGCTTAACCCATCATCACCACTCCATACTAACATCCAAAAAGGTTCAAATATGATATTACCAAGGAAATCAAAGAGCTCCTTGAGTTGGGGCTTATTCAACCAAGTTCGATTCCATTTTCATCCTCAATGATACTCATGAAGAAAAAAGATGGAACCATATGGATATGCATAGACTACAGGGAATTGCACAAGAAAATAGTCAATAACTCATACCCCATTCCATGCATTGATGAGCTAATTGATGAGTTGCATGGGGCCAAGTACTTTTCAAAAACCAATCTCTACTTAGGATATTGTCATATTAGAATGAGAGAAGAAGATGTGCAAAATACATATTTTCATTGTCATTATGGCCATTTTGAGTTCTTAGTCATGCCCTTTGTATTAACTAATGCACCTGCTTCTTTCCAATCCTGCATGAACCAAATATTCAGTAAGCAACTGAGGAAATTTGTGTTGATGATATTTGATGATATTCTCATTTACAATAGGATGTGGGAAGAACATTTGTAGAACTTTGAAATTGTTCTGAATATTTTGTCAGATCAGTCACTATTTGCAAAATTGTCCAAGTTGTGAGTTTGGTATGACTGAGATGCTATAGCTAGGTAATGTGATTGGACCGGATTGAGTAAAGTTCCATATGGAAAAGATTCATGCCATACTTGATTAGAAAAATTCCAAGAATGTGATGGAGCTAAGGGGATTTGTGGGGCTATACTTATTACATAAGATTTGTCAAAGTATTCTACCAGCTTACACCACCTCTGATTGATCTTATGAAGAAAGGAGCTTTTTATTGGACATAGTAATTAGAACAAGATTTCAAGGGGATGAAAGAGGTTATGAGCAGTTGTATCATCCTCGCCATCCCATATTGCATTCATCCCTTTGTGCTTGAGTATGATGCTTTGGGAGAAGGAATAAAAGTATTCCTTATACAGAATAAACACCCCATTTCTTTTTAAAGTGAGAAGTTGCAAGAACATGAGCACCATTACTCCATATATATCAAAGAGATATTGGTCGTCATGCATGCCTTAGCCAAGTTTAGACAATACTTGGTGGGAAGTAAGTTTGCGGTCAAGAAATATCAAAATTGGTAATAAAATTCAAAGCATATGATTTTGATATAGAGTACATGAAGGGAAAGCAGAACATTGTTTCAAGTTCCCTGTCTCGAAGGCCTACCATCTTTTTTAGGGAGGTTTCAACAAATTGGAAGTCTCGACTTCTAATAGAATACTATAAGAACATGTTTTCTTGTGATTTGTTGGATGGATTGATACAATATGAGTGATACAAAGTAATCAATGAGTCATCTATTACAAACACACAATTTATTTGGTTCTGGAATCAATATTGAAGAAGAAGATCATGGAAGCAACTCTAGATTTTCCATTAGTGGGGCACCCCAATTATCTGAATACATGCCGATAGATAAGGGAGAGGTTCAGCTAGAAGGGCCTCAAAGATTATGTGTTGAATTATGTTATAGAATGTGTAACATGGCAACATAATAAGGTATAGCACACACACCCTATGGGTCTATTACGACCTCTTCCTATTCCAAAACAAAAGTGGGAAAGCAAGTGCATGTATTTTATCATCGGATTTACCAAAGTGAAGGGGAGATACCACATATATGTGGTGGTGGAAAAACTCACAAAGTTTTCTCATTTCTTCTCCATTCCATTAGATTATTCAGTTGCACAAGTGGATGAATCTTTTCTTCCTAATACCATTGTTAGTGATAGAGATAGTATATTTATTGTATCTTTCTAGAAAGATTTATTTAGACTAGTGGGAACGATTTGACACTCGATACCATCTACCACGCACAAATTGATGGAAATATAGAGAGATTAAACCAATGGATAGAGGTATATTTGAGGAACTATGTGAATGGTCAACAACGAGATTGGATTAAATGGTTGTATCTAGGTGAGCATTTCTACAATACAACTTACCACATGTCCATTGGTATGTCTCCATTTAAATCATTGTATGGTTATGAAGACCCTACTTTTGTTGACTAGACATTTAGAGACAGTAGAGCGCCTAGAGATAGATATTGAGGAGAGTCGAGACATCTTGAAAGCACTCAAGGATAATTTGCAAGCATCTTAGAATCAACAAAAAATATATGCAGATCTGCATAGAACATAGCACATTTTTCTGGTTGATGACTTGGTATACTTGAGGTTGCAGCCATACAAGTAGTAATCACTGAAAGGAAAGGGTGCAAAAAAATGAAGCCTTGGTTCTATTGTCCCAACAAGATTGTGCAGAAAGTTGGAAAAGCAATATATGAGTTGGAGCTTCCAAAGGAAGCAAGATCCATAATGTGTTTCATGTTTCATGCCTTAAGAGGGAAGTTGGCCAGCAAATAGTAGTTTCGACATATATTTCTCCATTGGATAATGAAGGACAATTGATATTGGTTCTATAAATATTCTTGCAAATGAGACAAAGGAAGTTGAGGAACCGAACCATCTGTGTACCTTGTTTGGTGGAAATATTTTCCAAGTGAATATGCTATGTGGGAAGGTGAAAAAATATTACAGCACCCTAATCTACAATTGCTTGAGGATAAGAAATATTGGGTGGGGAGGACTATAATGTCCCCATAATTTCACTATGGACCATTCCTCTAATCCATCTAGTTCGAGTGGAAAAATAAATAGATTAGGGACTTCAATGGCATAAAGTCACTTTGTAAAATAAAAAATAAATAGTAAAATGGTGACGTGGGTCATGGAATAATGTTAAATTTATGAATAAAGAGGCCTCCAATCCAAGTAGGGCACATTAGAGGAATAATGGGTCAAAGAGGAATTGTAACTCTCACCAAAAAAGGAGGGGATCTCATAATTCAAGGCACACAATAAGCTAATGTTCCATTGACTAAAAATAGCCAAGGAGGGCACATGAGTGGAAGAATGGGCCCATGAAAATTTGTAACTCCCACTAAAAAAGGATGGAATCCCATAAATCAAGGCATAAGGAATACCAACGCCCCCAATGGGAAAAAATTAGCAGTGGAAGGGAGTTGAGGATTCATGATGAGATATTGTCTCCTAAAAACCAATTTTAATATTATTTTTGAGAGAAAACTTTAGAATGGGGTGGAAAAGGCCACAAGTAGATTTATAAAAAGGACGTAGAGTCTTTTTGGAGGAAATTTTTTGGTTCTTTTATTTTTCAATTGGATATATATTGAGATTTTCCAGCTTGGGTGATGTGTCCCTTGCATTTGTAACTTGTTTTGGCGATGAAAGATTCCACCCTAGCTAGTAGAGAGGAGAGGTCATTCGGATTTGTCTACAAAGATTCATTGATATAAGTGTGTTGAGTGTTTTATTTTAGGATATATGATTTTACAGTGTTTGGGATTACATTTTTGCTGGTTTGGTTGTGTTTGAGTGTGTTTAATATTGCTTAGTGTTGGTTTGGAAGTTCGGATGTCGTGGGTGTTCTAAATATTGAACTAGTAATGATGGGGATGGAAATGATAATACGTTACTTATGTTTGTGTGCATTTTGGGCATTTGATACCTATTCCATTGCGTCTAGAGCATCATTTCCATTTTGAAACACTTCTTTTTTACCGAAAAAGGTTTATGTTTTCCCAAGATACGACCATTTTACCATATCTAAGGGTTTCAGTTAAGAAGAACGAAGTAGTGACTGTTCCATTCTCTTGCAGCCATCTCTATTGATTGTATATCATTCCTATTTGGTTGGGTTGCACTTGGGAATGAGGATCCATTAGTTGAAGCTTTCATTTGACTATGGAGGGCACACTTGTGAAGGTATATCTTCTAGTTGAAGCTATATTTTCCCCTGTCTTTCTCTATTTCATGATGGCATCCATCTCTTGGATTTTGTATCATATTTCTATATGTATTTGCAACTGCTATAGCATCCATTCCTATTGTTTTTGTGTGACCATCCATTCATAATAAAGTAGCAGAGTGTTTTTTCTCACATTGTGCCAAATTTGAGTTGTTGGTTATTATATGGGTGGAGTTGAAATGGTGGTTGTGAAATATTAGATTTGTGTGTGTAAAAATATTATAAAAACACAAAAATATTTTCTCTTTGAAATATGGTACACTAAAAATAGTCAAGAGAAGGTAATTGGCTCATTTAAAGCACATGGAATATTTTGGATGA
Source organism: Pseudotsuga menziesii (assembly GCA_001517045.1). Classification (NCBI taxonomy): domain Eukaryota; kingdom Viridiplantae; phylum Streptophyta; class Pinopsida; order Pinales; family Pinaceae; genus Pseudotsuga; species Pseudotsuga menziesii. The sequence goes on along the minus strand of LPNX010728720.1, from coordinate 290,451 downwards.
GTTCTAAGGTTGAAACTTGGAAAATAAGATTTAGTTTCCCATAGGCCGCCTTTCCTCTTGTGTTTCTAATTGGAAACTTGGGTACTAATCTTGTGTTTCTAAAGTGCAACCTACAAGCTCAAGGAAGTGGTTGTAGGATGTACAACCTCAAGTTGTGGGTGCTAACATTTGTCATTAAAGGAGGTTATGACTACAAATTGAAGAGGAAAAAATTAAAACTAATTCTTTGATGACTATCAAGCTAAAATGAAGCATTATAAGATACCCTAAATGAAAATGAAAAAACTAAACAAGTAGAAACTAGTAGAGTACCAACCCAATTAGTGCCCCAGTTGAGTTGCAAACGTTTTTTAGGGAAACTTGATAATACTAGAAAAAATTCCCAAATGAAAAGGTTGGAGTCTCATTGATAGAAAGAGAACAAGTATTCAATCTAAAGAAAACATATTTTACTTTAAAGAAATGTGAGGGTCCCATCACCCCCACCTTGTGTTTTCTTCTCCACATAACCCTCTTAAACCATGAGTTGGTTGTTTCTTACCTACAATATGATTGTTTGAGCATGTCAAGAAGTATGAAGTGGAATTTTGTGAACAACAAGATTTCAAAGGAATCAAGTAAGTAAATAAAGGATTTCCTATCATATTCCAAGTGTATTTCATTTCCAACAAGCATTTTTTCAATGAAAAGATGGAGAAGTGTCAATATCTTTTCATTCCTTTGGCTAGAGAATCTAGAGATATGATTAGATTTGTCTTGCATTCCCATACATGATGTTTATATTTCCCTAGGGCATGCAGATGCAAATGACCAATTAGAGGTGATTTAGCATTGTTGGGTATGTGTTATATTCTCTACATGACTACCCACCTTTTGGAAGGGGTTTGAGCGATGGCCCTTGAATGAAGGGGGTTTATGGGAAAGCTAACCCCCAGTTTGTCGTCATGCATCCCAGTGGGCCCCCATTTGGAGGTTTCAGGGTGGAGCCCTCAAGGAACTTTTTTTTTGGGTTTTTTCCCCCTTTTTTGTTGTTTTCGACCAATGGTTTTTGGCCCATTGTAATCTAATTCCAGTTTTTGAGGTTGGTAAATTCCTATATATTGTATTGTAAACAGTTGAATATAATGAAAATAAACAAAGCAAGTGGTGAATCTCTAAGTTAAGCAAGTTTTTTTCCTTTCAGGGTTTCTAGGGTAAATTTTTGTGTGTTGTGTGTGAATGGAATTGTTTACTTTCTATATTTCATAAAGAATTGATGCATTGTTACACTTAAACAAGTGTAGAACTATTAAGCATTACTAGTGGCTTGACACTTGATCCATTTATTTCATTTTTTCATGATAATCTTGAACATTTTTTATTTAAATGGAGATGGATGTAACTATAAGATGTTTCATTGTATTTCATTTTGATTTAACATTGGTGGTTTTACAATGAGAAACACAATGCCTACTTTAAATAGCAATTTCCGAATTGTGTAATTTCTTGTTGGATCATGGATGTTGTTGATTTGATTATATAAATGTGTGATTAATTACACATAATTGCCCATTCAGTCGACTATTTTGAAGATCCTTATGGAGGAAAGCCCATTTTTGGATCACATTTGGTGGTTAAAGACATAGTCACAAGATGATTATACCATGAGGATATTGATCTAGAAGAGGAGACTTTAGGAAAAGAGGAGAAAGTGCTTAACAAAGCATCCAATATAGGATCAATGGGGTTTGTCAAACTTATTGAAGGGAATGGTGAAATTTATAAGACACCTAGTGTAGTGCAATCCACTAACTTCGATATAGGCAATGTTAAGGAGGTAAGTAATAAAGTATTATTTAATGATAATCTTGTCACTTCATTGAATGCTATTGAGGGTGTATTTGACAAACTGTCTATATCTAGGTTTGAACCATGGGTGAGTCCACAAAGTGCAGAGATTCTAGTGAAAAATATTAATATGAACACATCAAGCATTCCAAGGTTCATAGGATGCAACCTATACTTTGAAGTGTCGAGTGTAAAAAAATAAAGGATAAAGAGTAATTTGATAATTTCAAGTAAAAAACAAGTGAAAAGGATAAGGGGGTGTGTGAAGTGGAATAAAAACTAGGTTATAATGTTGGTTGGGGAAGATGTAATGGTGTATTAGTTGGTGGATTACTTGGTAAACCATGACAAGCAAATTATATGGGAGGGAAGTTTTAAATCCAGATCATGGATATCGGTGGCCACTGACTTATTTCACTGGCTCAAAATAAATATCCATTTTGGTAGGTTCCCAGTAATTTTTCTATGTTTTTTCAAGTCCCAAACTTTCGGCGTCGTTTTGAGTCCCAAAATGATGTTTTTTTGGAAATTCAGGGGAGGAAAGAATGGGAGGGGAGGAATGGTTGCCAACAAAATGCATTTGTCTCAAGTTTAAAGTTGTAAATATTGAACATACATTTCCAATGGGATATCGAGCGCCCCAAACAGAGATTGTATGCAAAAGTTATGACCTTGGGAAGTTGAGTGTTGAACTAACCACCTTGGGGCCGCAAAATTTATGACAGATCATCTTCTAGGATTATGTTTTGGATGTTTAGGGTTATTTCCCTAATGATTATGATAAATAGGATCTTTCAGCCTCCTTTTGTATTCATGTTGGCATGAATGATCATAACCGCCACATCTCTTCTGAGAGGTAACTACCACCATTCTAGTTGTTTTATTTTACAATCTGTTTTATTTCCGCTATTTAATAGAATATGTGTTTATTGTGACAGTGTGTTACTTGCAATATATTTGTGTTTATGGTTATATATATGTTATTTCATTTCGCTGTCACATAAATTCATATCAGTTTTGGAGAAAACCCTAAATGATTGGTTACAAAATATCGATTACCAATTATGGGTTATACCTCAAAATTTTGCTTTATGGTTAGAGTATGGCTGTAGTTCATGTTCAGAATACAGGGAGTCATAATGAAAATATTATAAGGTAGTTTATATATGTTTCTAGTTTTTCTATCACTTTGAAGAGGTGGTTTTGCATCAAACGTATGTTAGAAGCATTTACATAGTTGTTGGTATGGGTTAACTTACCAGGAAATCCCATAGAGTTTGCGTGGGTTAAATTACTAGGATAGACAATTATTTTTTACAACACAAATATTTTTCAAAAAAGTTAAATTTACTAATTATTATTTATTAATTCAAACAATAGAAATTCATTACTCGATTTGTACATGCACACAATAATAAAACTTATTGATTCACTTTTGCATTTTAAAAGGCAAAAGAAATTGTTTTCCAAATTGGAGTTTATATTTTTTCTCAATTGTTGAGATGAACAACATAGTAATTTCTTGTGATTGTGGTTGAGGGAAATAGCATATGGAAATAATGTGTGGAGATTAATTTTTCCAAACATCTTCATTGTTGCAGGTGTTAACAATTGAAGATGGAAGCAGTGTTAACAAAAATGGGTTTTCTTTTTTTACAATTGTAACCATGAAAACATTTAGAAAGAGAAATTTATTTACTCCGTGGCAACTAAAGGTGAATAATGAGGCAAATGTTGTCCTTTAAATCTCACTTGCGGTACTTTCATTGTTACAAGGTCGCTACGTTGGGAATATGTGAGAGTGAAATGAATAGGGAAGAGAGTCATTTGCCAGTTTTAGAATATCATTACATATTATGTGTGCGATATGTAACTCATCATGCATGTGATATGCAACTCATTGATTTGAGTCAAATATCACGCACATGATATGTAACCAATAAAAAAAATTCCAGTGATTTACATTTTTTGTGCCCGATGAGATACATATTGTGTGTGCGATATGTAACTCTAAAATTTGAACATATATTTGTCCTGCAATTTGGGGTATCAATGCCATCTAAAGGTTTCAAGTACCAAGGATGGGTCATAGGGGCTTAACCGTGTTAAGTGGAGGAAACACATGTGTTGATCCCTAAAGTAAGAACTTATAAATCTTAAGGGCCATAAGCATGGCCTCGAACCACTAAAAAAACCTCTCTAATGGATATTTGGACTATGAAATGGGATATGGGTGCAATTTGAAGGTTTTCAGCACTAGGGATAGTATTCAAGAAATATACCAAGGTTTTATGAGGAACATAAGGCATTAGGTTCTAATGTAATATTCTATGGCTCAATATCCCTTAACGAGGCCTAAAAGAAACATGCATGTCCTCTTTAGATGATTGTTGTTATCAATTTGGAGATATGCATGCCATTAGGAGGGTTTTGGCTCTAAGGATGGTTCTTAGGGTCTTGACCATGATTGAGGGAGGAATTTAGCCCATATATTCCATAAGGGAATATTCTAGGGATTGTGTGCCATGAATAAGGCCTCTAACTATCACAAAATATTTATCCAAGGGGTTTCTTTTCATAAAGTGAGGATGGGTGCCATGAGGATATTTTGAGCATAATCTATGTGTCAGAGGGCCATGACCATGGTTAATGGAAGAAACATATGACTTAGTACCGAAAGGAAGCTTCTTTTCCTCCATAGAAATGAGAAAGGAATCAAATAACCATAAGATAGCTATTTAAGGGGTATTTGGCCTCTAACTAGGGAACTGGGCTTCACTATGAGATTTTGAGTACCCACAATGGGTATAAAGGACATGACCATGGTCTTGGGAGGAAACAAGGGTATTAGTATCTTAATATAATACAACACAAGGAACTGGAAGAGGCATTCAAGCACTACACAAAACCTATCTAGGGGATATCTGAATTTGGATTGGGGATACAAGTGTCATTTATAGGTTTTCAATACCAGCAATGGGTCTCAAGACCTTTACCATTACTAAGAAAGATGAAACCTAGGCCTTGGACCATAAATGAAGCTTAAAGAGAATAATGGATATGGGAAATACCTATAAACATGAAACAACCACCTTTTTAGAGGATCTTTGGTATTGTAATGAGGGTACATACACCATTTGGATGTTTTGAGAACCAACTATGGATGTCATAGCATTTTCTACGATTTGGAGAGGAAACATGGGCATTATAACCTACATGAAGCTTCTAGAAATCAAACACCATCCATGAGGTGTTAAGTGACCACAAATAACCTTTGTAGGTGATACAACTTTTGAGTGAGGATATGAGTATAATTATCTTATCAAGCACCTAATATCAGATGGGTTATGGGGGCTTAACCATTCTTTAGTGGAGGAAACACATGCCTTTATCCCTAAAGTAAGAACTTATAAATCTTAAGGGTTTTCAACAAGGCCTCAAACCACCAAAAATAACCTCTATATGGTGATGTTTAGAATATGGATTGAGCTGTGGGTGCCATTTGAAGGTTTCGAGCAGTAGGCATGGTATTCAATGAGTATACCAATTTTGGATGAGGAACCTAAGAAATTATGCTCTAATGTAATTTTTTATGACTCAGGTTCCTTGAATGAGTCCTAAAAGAAAAATGCATGACCTTATTAGATGGTTATTGTTATCCAATTAGAGAGATGCATGCCATTAGGAGGGTTTTGTCTCAAAGGATGGGTCATGGGGCCTTAACCACAATCGATAGAGGAAATTTAGTTAATGCATACCATAAGGGAAGCTTCTAGGGATTGTTTCCATGAATTAAGCCTCTAACTTTCACACTAGATTTCTTTATGGGGTCTTTAGTGCTAAAGTGAGGATGGGTTCCATGAGGATATTTTGAGCGTAATGGATGTTTCTTAGGTCCGTGCCCATGGTTAATGGAGGGAACCTATGACTTATGACCTAAAGGAATATTGTTTTCCTCCACCATGATGAGAAAAGCATCAAACCACCAAAATATACTTATTTAGGGGATATTTGGCCTCTAATTAGAGATATGGGTTCCACTATGAGGATTTCCGCACCCTCAATGGGTCTAAAGGCCATGACCATGGTAATGGGAGGAAACTAAGGCCTTAGTATCTTAATATTAGAGGGCATGAGGACCTGGAAGAGGCATTCAAACACTACATAAAACCTATCTAGGGGATATTTCATCTTGGAGTGGGGGTATAAGTGACATTTATATGTTTTCAGTATTAGTGATGGGTCTCAAGAACTTTACCATTGTTGAGAAAGATAAAACTTAAGCCTTGGACCATAAATAAAGCTTCTAGAGACCAAGGGACATGGAAAATACCTCTAACCACCACACAAACCACCTTTTTAGAGGATATTTAGCATCATAAAGAGGGTATAGCTACCATTTGGACATTTTGAGCACCATGTATGGTTATCATAGCCTTTATATTATTGGGAGAGGAAACATGGGTATTATAACCTATAGGAATATTCTAGAATTCAAGCACCATATATGAGGTTCCAAGTGACCACAAACAAACTTTGTAGGTGATCTAACCTTTGAGTGAGGATTTAGGGGCAATTATCTTATCGTGCACCTAATATCTATCAAATGTTTTTATTTATGTTTCTAATATCGCACACGTGAATTAGTGTTCTATTATCGCACACATGATTTTTATGAGTTCAAATTTGTGTGGGAAGGAGAATTTGAATTTAAACATAATGTGCACACATTATATAATACTTAAACCATTCCTTCTCACAATCAATGTGTCACCTCAATCCTAAGTGTTTTCTATGGAATTAGCTTCAGAGTAAACAAACACGTCATATGGAAATGGCTAAACTAGGGTTAATGTGACATTTTCTCTCGTTTCTCAATATGTCTATGTTTCAAGATTAATTGAAATATGTTATAGACAATCATGGATGATGAAATTGAAAACATATATAGAACTATTTCTACATATTATAAATATGTATTTTTTTAACTATTATTTTTGAATATTTTTCTATTTTTCTTGTGATGTAACTCAACAAAAAACACCATGTTGGTGTTTCCGCCATAAATTTTCAGTTCTCCACCAATTCATAAAAAAATTATATGTTGAACTACTAGACATTGACCTCTACACGCTAAAAAAATACAATCCTTCTTCATCACACTAGGACCTTCAAAAGATGCACCACACTTGGTGAACTGATTTTGAGGTAACCTCACTTAGATAATTATAAAAAAAAATTAAAGTGTACTATTTTTTTTTGAAAAAATAACACTGAACTAGTACTATTTGAAATCTACACGTTTAAAATTTTCTTATATTGATTCCATCATTTAGGCACTCAAAGGCTGCACCAACACCGACATATACCTTATAATTTGATTTTTTTTGCCAATATTAGAAAAAATCAAAATTGAGCTAGTTATGAAAAATTTCAGTAAATAAAAGTTGTATATTTGGAAATGTGATTCAATTTCTTATATTTCATATTTTTTAATGAAAGCAAGATTCATTATGAAGGTCTCTCAAAATAGCCATGTATGATGAGAGATGTCTATTTTTCAATTTTCTATTGCATTTAATGCCTCAAAAGTGACCATCATTAGATTGCACTCGCCCTTTATGTGAATATATGGTGTAATATTAAGATTCCATTGTCAACCATTGCCATTAATAGTTGAATTTGTTTATTGATAGAAAACCATGGTCAATAAAGTCAATCACACTGAATACCATAATGTTTCATAACCATATTAAGATGTTGCATTCCAACATAACACTTCGGTAATGCCACATTGCTATGTAACCCTTTACTAGGTTGGTAATGCAACATAATGATACACATGCATAACCACCATAGATAGTTCAACCTAAATGAGCATCACAAAGTATCATATCCATAGTGATACACCACAACCAACATAACCCATCTAGATTGCAATATGGGACATAAACATTGTTGAATGTACTAATATGACATAATCCAAGAAAAATTAACATCACAATGTGAAATACCTATGTTCTTTACATTCTTTATATCCATGCTCATCCATAGTCAACATGGTCAACCATGGTCGATTCAACATAGTAATTGAACATTGTAATCTAATATATTTATTTAGGAACATCACAATCCAGCACAACTCTTATTGAACATTGCATTGCAACATAATGTAATGTCCCCAATTTTGATTTGGAATATATTTAACCAAAATTATGTAAAGGATGTAAATATGCTAGTATGTATTTCTAGTGTGTTGCTCAAGGCCAAATCTCGAGTAATGAATGGCTAGGCATGTATGATGTAAATATCTCATTTGGACTATATGGTCGGCTTGTCATGCTAACTCGAAATATATGTAAATATTATCTGCATGAATAATAAAATGGTCCAAGAATGGTTGTGTAAATAGCATCAAAGGGGCTATGATTCCACCAAAGGGGAAGAGGAGAGGGGGATTATGGGAGACTAAATCATTTGCTGCCAAGTTTCAACCTTAGCAATCATCCAAATTCTGCCGTGTGCCTTGAATAAGCTAATTATCTCGTTTTCTACTATTTCCAATCATTGAATGTATGCGTGAGGTTGGTGGGAAAAATCCCCTAATGCAATTATTGAAGCATGGGGATGAATGCACTTTTGTGATAATTCTATCAACTACCAAAAGTTAAACTATAGCTGCAAGGATTTGTTTATTATAATGTCAGAAGCAATGCTAGTTGTTTGTTCACCATTTTCTCATATCCATTGGAGTCAACCCTCATTCTCTCATTATTTCATGTAGATCTACCATATTCAAATCTCTCCATTATTGTTCATGACTTTTAACAACTATGTATAACCCAAAAATTTGAATTTGGAGACTGACTACATATTTGGAAGGGAGATAGATGGTTGTAGGTGAGAGCAGATTTTGGGAAAGCTAGGAACCCTAACCCCTTGATTTTTGTTGTTTATAGATTCTTGAAGCACTGGATTCAGGATTTAGGTGGCTCTACAACATCATATAGCATATTTTTCTCCTTCTTTACACACACTAGAAGCACCCATAAAGATGGATCTCCCATGAGAACTATGGGTCGGTGAAGGGAATGTCTGAGCATAGAAGGGTGTTGTGTGGGGTAAGTATTGTTGGAGCCAAAGCTGTGAGGGTCAAGTGAGTTCCCTATAGATATCTGAATGAGCACTTAGCTAAGCATAGACGGTGAAATGTGTTATACACCAAGAGAAAGAATACTATAGTTGTTTCCTTTGCCTCGGTGGCATCATATCCCAGCTTGGGGCTGGCCTCTAAGAAGAAATAGTATATGCTGCACAGAATTCCTGCGGTTGGGTGGAAAATCACTCTTACGTAACTAGTTGTTTGGATCTATGTTGTATAAAGATGAGTATTCTTTTATATTTCAGTGCACAATGTTTTAATTTGATTCCTATGATGATAATGTTGATAAATGCATGCTAGATGTGTGTGGATAGAGTTTATTTCTGTTGTGTATATTATATGTTATGAATTTCATAATATGGTTATGGGGAAAAATTTAGAATCCCATGGTTAGTTAATGGATACCTCTCGTGGGTCGGATTGGGTGAAGGGGCCATTACAAAGTGGGATCAGATCTTCTGGTTGCAATATTGGATTTGAATGGGCCAGGAATTCATATTTACAGGCATAAGTCAAAACTGGTTCTAGAATAATTGGGTTCTATTAAGTGACCTACAAGGTGCAAGAAGTAATTTCAAATCAAGTTTATATTAATCCCCATTATTGCCAAATTAAAAATATGTTCAATTTTTAAATTTTGAAAAGTCATGGGATTTTAGTTATGCCCCACCCCTACCACATGGATGGGTGATGCGTAGGATCCATGTGGCAAGAAAGCATGATGTAGAGGGGGGAACATGGGACAAATATGTGGTGTGTACCATCCACATTAGATCTGCATGCATGTGTAACTGCATGTGGTAGAGTGTGAAATCAGAAAGATATTAGACCATCAAGATAAAGATCAATGGATGACAGTGTTTTAGGATTGCGAAGATGTGTGAGGTTCAATTTAATTACACGAGCCCGAAATGAAAATTGTTGAGGTGACGCATCATTTGATCATGCATTCAGGGTCGCAAAAGTGGTTATGGGAAACCACCACCCCGATGACCCTAAAATCATTTTTGGTCCAACTTGTCGTGATGTGACATGGCGAGGTGTGACGTGCAGTGATGTGATGTGGGGAGATATGATGTGCAGAGATGTCGGGAATGATGTGACCCCCTCGTCAATCATGTTATTTTGGGAATATCATGAAAATTTGATCAATGGTCAGCATTCTTTCAATCTCATGAACTTTCACAATATTTAAATTAATTGGCATGAGCCAAAAAGGAAAACCACCTTGGTTACGTGTTCCCCCCTATGTGATAAAGATCATAAAATTAGTTTTGGGAAACCACTTTTTTAGGGATACTGAAATAACTTATGTCCAATAAGTAGTAATATGACGTGGGTGGGCATTAGAGGTGCATGAATCACAAAAATAATAGGTTTTTCATATCCAAATTTTGGGTGCCAAGAATCGAAAAATGCAGTTGACCTTATGTGCCATATTGTGCAAAATGGGAAGATTTACAAAAAACAAATGAGGGAACTTCCCTCTAGCTACCCTGCATAAGGGGGAAATCCCCCTTAACCCCCATTTTCTTTTGTTTTTTAATCTACAAAGTTAGTTCTTGTGTTTAATTGTGGCTACTAGAATAGTATAAAATGTGGAAAATTGTGGAGTTTGAAGGGGGCGGTTCAAATGTTTCTATACTTTGACAGAATTTGACAATATGATTTTTCCCAGAATGCAGGAAAAATAATTATATATTTTTCTGAGAATATAATTCACCTAACAAATGTGATACAAACACTTTTGCAGATTCAAAATCTTAATAGGGACAATTAAGGGTCAACATCCCGTATAGTGCAGTTGGAAAAAATTTGTTCTTGGTTGGTCCAAGAAGATCATCATCATGGATGATGCAAAAGAACCCAATGGGTTTTCAATAAATATGCTATGGGAGAGAATATACAAGTCGAGAATGCAGAGACAAAAATATAATGGTAGAAGAAACCAAGTGATTCCCCCAGACATTGTAGAAACCTTGAGGATCTTAAGGGTGGAACGACATAGTTGTAGAGAATACAATGAGAGGATGCTTAGAGCTCAAGAAGAACATAATAAAATAAATGAATCCATGCTTCAAATTTTGATAGACATTCAAAGGAATATTAACCATGAGAAAAACTTAGAAAATTGAGAAAAGAGTGGGAGTATCTCAAGGAGACATTCCCACAAGAGGTCTCATAGTTCAAGAAATATTTCTATAGATAGGACATATACTCCTAAAATATTTTATAGTGAGTCATATATGATTATAGAGACTCCATTGAAGGTTTAATCTCTTCATCTTGTATAAATAAGAGGAATAGGTATTCCATGAACAACTCTCGTGGATAATTTAAGAAGGCCAAACCTCATACTTTTGATGTTGAGGTAAAATATGGTCAAGAAGTTGAGGCTTGGATTCTTGGGATGATGAAGTATTTCTAAGTCCAAGACTACTTAGGAAATATGAAGGACATAGTGTCCATATTCAATTTGAAAGGAAGAGGATTTATATGGTGGGATCACCTTAGGCAAGTAAATAGGATCGATGAGAGGAATATTGTGTGGAATAAATTCAAGAAGTACTTCATGCGAAAGTACCTCTTTGATAGGTACTATGATGGACAAATCAAAGAATTCCATGAGATTAAATTGGGACAAATGACTATGGAAGAATGCAAATAAATTCTTGGATATGCTGAGATATGTCAAGTATATCAGGGATGACAAATTTCAAAATTCAACATTTTTTTAAGTGGAATTCCCCAATCATATAAATACATAATTGAGTTTGATGAGCCTCAAGTGCTAGATGTCCATAAGAAAGGACAAGTATTGTTATTACCAAAAGAGAAGAAAACTAGAATTCCATAAGGCATGGAAGGTCAAGAAAAATGAGAAGTTTGACTGAAGGAAGAATGGGTTCAATACTCCTGAATTCATAAATTAGCCAAGGAAGCCACCATAAGGTGTGACTAAACCATTTATAATAATGGGTGACAAGACAAGAGAGAAACTCTAATGTTGGGGATGTGGAGAGGACCATATGCTTAGGAACTATCCACATCTAAACGGAAGCACAAAGTAAGTTCTGATAGAAAAACAGGACCGCAGAGCAATAACAAATATACAGTTAAATCAATAAATAAGATGCAAAACAAATTAAAACAGTACAGAGAGACACATATATAATGTGGTTCACCCAAACGATGGGCTACGTCCACAAAGAAATTTTCCAGTCCTTTTATTGCAGTCCAGAAAGATGAAGGGATACACCCTGTAGCAAAACCACTGCACTTCCTCTTCACGCTCTCACAGTCTCTCTTCTAGCACAATACAGTACCCACATCTAGTACAATATACAATGGAGCCTCCTCAAGCCTTATAAAGGCTTAATCACATGCAATACCATGGGACAATACCATGGGCTACAACAAACCATGTGCCCAAACCATGTGCTAGACCTAACCACCTTTGACTTGATCTCAAGTACTCAAGGTTAACACATGCAATACCATGGGAAAATACCATGAGATACAAAAAACCATGTGCCCAAACCATGTGCTAGATCTAACCACCTTTGACTCAATCTCAAGTCAAGGTTAACCCTAACAATCCCCCCCTTTAAACTTGACTTGGAGTAATCACCAACTCCCCTCAAGTATTTACCGAGGAATCTTACATACACCCCCCTATCACCTAGGTCTATCTCCCGACTTTACTGGTGAGTTACCAGGGGTATGCATGCCTTACTAGGTCTTACAGCCATATGCCCATTTGCATGCAAACCGCTCCATTACATTTTTCATGTGCCTTCATGGTGACTAATCACAACAACTCTACCGCTGCTGCACTTGCTGGACCTTGGAATTGGAAAATTTCTTCTTTTCACCTTCATGCTTTAAGGCCAACAGAAACCGAGCAGGAACTCAATTTCTCTCTGGTTACTCCCTTTGTCAACATGTCTGCAGGATTCTGGCTAGTGTGAATCTTTTCCAGTTTTAACAGTTCTTCATCTAGAACAGATCTTATGAAGTGGTACTTGAGTTCTATATTTTTATTCCTTGAATGAAAGACTGAGTTCTTTGCAAGATGAATGGCACTCTGGCTGTCACTGTATAGCCTACTATTCTCCTGTTTCTTACCCAATTCTTCCATGAACCTCTGCAACCAAATCATCTCCTTACTAGCCTCTGTAGAAGCAACATACTCTGCTTCTGTTGTTGAAAGTGAAACAACCTATTGCAGTTTTGAAATCTAACTTACTACTGTTCCACCTACAGTGAACACATACCCTGTGGTGCTCCTCCTGCTGTCTTTATCACCAGCTATATCTGCATCAACATATCCCTGTAGAACAGTGTTTGAACCTCCAAAACATAATGCATGAGAAGTGTTACCTCTCAAATACCTGAGAATCCACTGTACTGCTTTCCAATGCTCTTTACCTAGATTATTCATATACCTGCTCACAACTCCCACTGCATGTGCAATATCTAGTCTTGTGCACACCATGGCATACATCAATCTCCCAACTGCTTATGAATAGGGAATCTTGGACATGTAATCTATCTCTTCCTGTGTCTCTGGACACATATGCTTGCTTAGTTTGAAATGGATTGCCAAAGGTGTGCTGTCTGGTTTTGCATTCTGCATTCTAAACCTCTGCAACACCTTTTCTATGTACTCACCTTGAGATAATGTCAATTTGTGATTTTTCCTGTCTCTTGTTATTCTCATACCAAGGATTTTCTTTGCAGCACCCAAATCCTTCGTCGCAAATGATTTAGCTAGTTTTCTTTTGAGAACATTTATATCCTGCATGTTAGACCCTGCAACAAGCATGTCATCTACATACAATAACAAGATAACATATCTTCCGTTATCTAGCCTCTTGAAATAAACACAGTGGTCAGAATGACATCTATCATAACCTTGTTTTATGATAAACTTATCAAATTTTAAATACCACTGCCTTGGAGCTTGATTCAGGCCATACAAGCTCTTCTTCAACCTGCAAACCAAATTCTCCTTCCCTTTGACCTCATACCCTTGTGGCTACTGCATATAAATCTCTTCCTCCAAATCCCCATGGAGAAAGGCCGTTTTTACATCTAATTGTTCAAGATGCAAATCTTCTACCACCACTACACTTAAAATAGTTCTAATTGAATTCATTTTAACAACAGGAGAAAATATTTCATCAAAGTCTATACCTTTCTTTTGTGCAAACCCCTTTACAACAAGTCTAGCCTTGTACTGCTTCTTTCCTCCATCTTCTTCCTTCAACCTGTAAACCCATTTATTCTGCAATACCCTTTTTCCTACAGGCAACTTAACCAAATCCCAAGTCTGGTTTCTTACCAATGAGTCTATCTCCTCATCCATGCCTTGCTCCCACTTCTTTCTAGTTTCTACCTGCATTGCTTCTTCAAAACATTTTGGCTCACCATAATCAGTCATCAATAAATAATACAGTGAAGGAGAGAATCGTTCAGGGGGTCTACTTAACCTGGTAGACCTTCTTACAGTTGCAAGAGTTTCAGGTACCTGCTGTTGCTCTTGATTTTCTGGTGCTTTTGGAACTTCATTTTATTTGATTTCATGAAGCACTGTGTACTCTGTGTTTTCCTTTTCTTCTTTCTTTCCTTGCAACTAATCTTTGTACATGACCTTTTCATTGAATACTACATCTCTACTCCTAATGATTTTGTGATTTTTAAGATCCCATAAGCGATAACCAAAATCATCAACCCCGTATCCAATAAAGGTACATTTCTTGGATTTAGCCTCAAGCTTTGTTCTATCATCTTTATCAATATGGGCAAATGCTTCACAACCAAAAGTTCTTAGAAATGAGTATTTTACCTATTTACCTGTCCATGCCTCCTCTGGAATTCCACCATCCAAAGCGCTTGAAGGCCCTCTGTTTATTAAATAAACAATAGTGTTTACAGCATCAGCCCAAAACTGTAAGGGAAACCCTGCATGCAATCTCATACACCTTGCACACTCCATGATCATTCTGTTCATCCTTTCTGACACGCCATTTTCTTGGGGTGTTCCAGGGACTGTCTTCTCTCTGCGAATCCCATTGTGTGAACATTAACTATCAAACTCCTTGCTGCAGTACTCGCCACCATTATTAGATCTAAGACATTTCAACATTTTTCCTGTCTCATTCTCAGCCAAAGCTTTCCACTTCTTAAAAGTATCAAACACATCAGATTTCTGTCTAATGCAATAAACCCAAGTTTTTCTAGTTGCATCATCAATAAAAATAAAATAATAATGAGATCCACCAAGAGATTGTACCTAAGTTGGTCCCCATACATCTGTATGGACGAGCTCTAACTTTTCACTCTTCTTTTGTTTCCCAACCTTGAGAAATCTAACTCTCTTCTGTTTTCCATAAACACAGTTCTCACAAAATTCCAAACTTACCTGCTTCAGATCTGGAAGTAGTTTCCTTGAGTGGAGAATCTGCATCCCCTTCTCACTCATGTGGCCAAGCCTATGATGCCACAATGCTGCACCTGTTTCTGTGGAAGCTACAGAAATAGAATAATCAGTGTTATGAGGACATAAATCTAACTTACCTATCCTATCTCCCATTGCAATTACCATTGATCCTTTAGTAACCTTCCACCATGTTTCTTCAAACATAGACAAACAGCCGCCATCTCCCAAATTCCCTGTTGAGATCAGATTTCTTTTCATAGCAGGAATGTGCCTTACATCCTTTAGCAACCAGTCATTTCCATTATTTAGTTTGATCCGTACCTTACCCTTTCCAACAATTTTACATGGTTCATCATCCCCCAATAACACATGCCCAAAATCACCTTGAACATAATCATAAAAGAATTTCCTATGGGGTGTAGCATGACATGAAGCCCCTGAATCTACTACCCAGTAATCACTATTATTATCTAATGCAAGAATCAAAGCATCTTGTAACACATCACCTGCTACATTAGCTTCCTAGGTAGTCTCTTGCTGCCTCTCACCTTTCTTCTTTGGTGCTCTGCAGTCTTTCTTTAGATGTCCTTTCTTACCGCAGTTCCAACATTCTATTTTTCTGAATCTGGATTTGGATCTTCCCTTTTTAGACTTGTTGCGATTTCCCGGTCTCCTTCCTCTCTTGTTGTGTCTCCCCTTGCTCTCCATGGTCAACGCATTACTTGATGTCTCACCTGTGCTTTTCCTTCACATTTCCTTGCTAAGAATAACACTAACAACATCATCAAACTTAAGAGTGTTTGAACTAGGGACAAAGTTACTTACATCCATGACCAAGCTATTCCAGCTTTCTGGCAATGAGCACAAGATTAGAAGAGCCCTAACCTCATCATCAAAGTTCACTTTTACAGAACTTAACTGACTGGTAAGTGTATTAAACTCATTTAAATGGTCAGCAACAGATCCACTTTCTGACATCTTCATATTAAATAAACGCTTCATTAAAAATACCTTGTTAGAAGCCAAGGGTTTTTCGTAGAGCTTACTCAATGCGCTCATCACACCCTCTGTTGTTATTTCTTTCGAAATATTTAAGGCCACCGACAAAGCCAGGCATAGCCGTATTGTTCCTGGTACCTTTCTATCAAGAACCTCCCATTCTTCATCCTTCATAGCCGCTGGCTGTTTTGCTTTTCTGCCCAACGGCAAGTACAGATCTTTCTGGTACAGATAGTCCTCCATTTGCATCTTCCATAA
The DNA here is from genome assembly GCA_001517045.1 of Pseudotsuga menziesii. Lineage (NCBI taxonomy): Eukaryota > Viridiplantae > Streptophyta > Pinopsida > Pinales > Pinaceae > Pseudotsuga > Pseudotsuga menziesii. Next base: position 273,760 of record LPNX010728720.1, on the reverse strand, counting down.
CTGATAGTTTTGGCCGTTAAATTTATCGACCCTAAACTTTCCTTCTTCCGCCATTGCTCCCACTCGAACCAGGAACCCTTCTTTCCTATGATTTTACAAACCAAATAGACCTTTTGGCTCTGATACCAATTGATAGAAAAACAAGACCACAGAGCAATAACAGATATACAGTTAAATCAATAAACAAGATGCAAAACAAATTAAAACAGTACAGAGAGACACAGATATAATGTGGTTCACCCAAACGATGGGCTACGTCCACAAAGAAATTTGCCAGTCCTTTTATTGCAGTCTAGAAAGATGAAGGGATACACCCTGCAGCAAAACCGTTGCACTTCCTCTTCACGCTCTCACAGTCTCTCTTCTAGTACAATACAGTACCCACATCCAGTACAATATACAATGGAGCCTCCTCAAGCCTTATAAAGGCTTAATCACATGCAATACCATGGGACAATACCATGGGACAATACCATGGGCTACAACAAACCATGTGCCCAAACCATGTGCTAGACCTAAACACCTTTGAATCGATCTCAAGTCAAGGTTAACACATGCAATACCATGGGACAATACCATGGGCTACAACAAACCATGTTCCCAAACCATGTGCTAGACCTAACCACCTTTGACTCGATCTCAATTCAAGGTTAACCCTAACAAGTTCACCACATCCAAGAAGCTGAAATTGTGGGTCAAGTGGCAAGGACCGTCCCTAGGATCTATGCAACACTAGAGGACCGCAAAGCAAACCATCAATCGACTATTGTTGAAGTTGAAGGTAATATTGCTAATAAATCTATTTCTATTTTTATTGACCCTCGATATACTCACAATTGTATCACTCTTGAAATTTTTTAGATTTGTTCTTTTAAGAAATTGAGGCATAGTAAATCGTGGTTGGTCCAACTAGCCATGGGAACAAAGAACAAGGTTAGTGAAATGGTGAAGAAATATTCACTTTAAATAGGTGGACTATTCACTTTTACAAATTTGAATATTTTTCCAGTTGGTTCCTATGATATTCTCATTGGAATGGACTAGGTAGAGGCACAAAGAGTTAAACTTGATTGCTACAACAATAATTTGGAATGTATTGATGATGAAGGAAATCCAAGGGTTGTAAAGGGAATTCCAAAGTTAGTTTTTGTTAGGCATATTTCATCCATGCAGCTGAAGAAATTATGTAGGAAAGGTTTCCAATTGTATACAACCCATGTTTTGGATAAAATAAAAAATGAAATTCCTAAGTTGGAGGACCATAATGTGTTGCAAAAAATTAGGGATGTGTTTCCCAATGAAGTTCTGGGACTTCCTCCAAAGAGGTACATCAATTTTACAATCGATATTGTGCCAATAGTTTCACCAGTGTCCAAGACACCTTATATACTGAGTACACTAGAATTATTAGAGTTGAAAATGTAATTACAAGTATTGATAGAAAATAACTATATTCGTCCAACAATTGATAAAGTTACGATGAAGAATAAATAGCCCTTGCCTCGAATTAATGATATTTTTATCACACGAGAGGGTAAAATATATTTTTGAAGATTGAGTTGAGGTCTAGTTACCATCAAGTGAGGATCAAGGAATAATGTATTCACAAGATAGCCTTTAGAACAACCTATGGGCACTATGATTTTGTGTTGGTGGCGTTTGGTCTCACCAATGCACCATATACATTCATGTTTCTCATGAATAGTGTTTTCAACAAACATTTGGACTAGTTTGTTCTTGTTTTCCTAGATGGAATTCTTATCTATTATAAAAATGAAGATGATCATGAATAACATTTTAGAATGTATTTTCAATAACTAAGGGATCATAATTTGTATGCAAAGCTAAGAAAATGTGACTTTCACAAAAAGAAAAATCATTATTTGGGTCATATCATCTTAGAGGAAGGAATATTGATGGACCCCAAGAAGATTGAATCCATCATGAATTGGACAACTCAAAGAAATGTGACAAATGTGAGATATTTTATTGGTCTTGTTGGTTGCTACATGAGGTTCATTGAAGTATTCTCCAAGGTTGCTCACCCAATCACTTCTTTGGAAAAAAGGGGATAGAATTTGAGTGGACCATGAAATGCGAAGAAAGTTTCCAGTTGTTGAAAAGGATTCTCACAAGTGCTCCAATTTTGAAAATTGAAAACCCAGAAAATGATTTTGTGGTGTGTACAGTTGCATGCAATCAGGGACTTGGAGGATTTTTTATGCAAGATAACCATGCAGTATGCTGTGAGTCAAGGAAGTTGAAAGAGCATGGGAAAAACTATGTCATCCATGATTTAGAACTTTCATCCATAGTGCATGCTTCGAAAATGTGGAGGCACAATTTAATGGGGAAAAAAATTGAGCTAAGGGCATACCACTATGGTCTGAAATAATAGTTTGAGAATCCAACATTAAATGTCAGGGATTCTAGATGGCTCAAATTTTTATGTGAATTTGATTTTGAGATCAAACACATAATGGGTAAGGGAAATAAAGTGGTGGATGCACTCATTATAAAATCACAATCAATGCATATGACAAACATTAGTACTTACCAAACAAATTTGAGGTAGTTGATTATTAATTGTATTGTTGAAGATGAACTATATATCCAAATAAAAAACAAAACAACAAAAAAATTTAGAAAAAAAAAGTATGAAGGTTACCATATGGAAGATGACAAACTTCTTATTTATAAAAATAGTATTTATATTCCCAATGTGGCAGACTTGAGAAGAATTGTTATGGATGAAATCCATAAAATTCCAAACTCCAGTCACCTAGGATACCAGCAAACAATTGCTATAGATAGTGTTTGTGCTAGAAATTGTTCCTAGACTACCACAAGAACAAGCTAACACAATCTTAAAAAATGAAACAAAATGAAATTGGTTTTTAATGGTTTTGGTTTAAAACTTTATCAACAAGGAGGTAAAACACATAATCAAGCTAACACAAGAACTAGATCATGAACAAGTTTGAAGAACTGGGGATCAAAAACATATGAATAAACCATAAAAATTACACAAATAATACTGATTCCATCCACAAGATACAAGCATTTGCATGAATAAAAACCTTAAACACGAAATGAATTTGTATGTTGAGTAATCAAACAGATTAGAAACAAGACCAACATAACAGGTAAAATGGCTTATCAGTATGTATATAATCAATAACAGTATGCAAACTTACATAAGAGTTATCAGTATTAGCTTGAAATACATGAGCTTCTAAAGCCTCTCCTTGAGTCAAAATTCGAACCCTACCTCTATCTCATTTCCTACCTTTATCCTTCTTTCATAAAAAATGGTTACATAACTAACTAAACTAACTTTTTAGGTCAGGATTCGAAACAGTTACAAAGATAATTGTCTTTTCAAAAATAAACTATTAACTATTTAAAAAATAAACTACTTGACACCTGTCACCAGTAGTCTTCATAGGTTATTAGCTCCCTTAGCTAACAATGCAATCCCTTCTAAGGCATGTGGCTTCCTTTTAGTTCTCTGCTAATCTGCATCCAAATCTTGAATCTTCTTTGACAGTCTCTCGTTTTGCTGGGTCAAATTTTGAATTTTTTGGTTCAATTCCTCAAACTGGCTTTGAGTATGTCTCTTTCTCTTGAAATATTCTTTTGAAACAACAATTAATTCCTGGTAGTTTTTGTTGATGTCATCAACATCCTCCCTTAGTATCCTATTAGTCACAACCAATCCCTCATTGGTCTCACTAAGAAAATCAATTTGATATTTATATTGCTTCACAGTTCTCTGAAGGTTTTCAGTTTTTGAATCTATGCACATTCCTTCTTGTAATGTAGAAGTTTTATGTGACAGCCATGGGATATTCATTTTCCTAAAAATTAGGTCATCATCTTCCTCATTTTTTACTGCTTCTTCTTCAACATGAACTTCTGGAGACCTAACTCTTTCAGTGTTGAAATCTATTGACTGTTATGCAACCTTATCTCTGCCTATAGATGACTCTAAAATCACTGAATGCTCTTTCTAAATATGAACTTGCTGAGAACTAAGGATTTATTCTTCTTTCATGTCTTCTTGAGATGAAGAATCTTCAATCACAATTATTTTCTCCTTCATTAATCTAGGGTTTAGAATATTTTTAATGTTAAGTCTCAATTTGTTTTTGGCTCTTGGTTTTGGTCTCCACCTCCTTTCTGTTTCTCCTAACATTACAAATGATTTTCCCTGAAACTTTACAGTTGAGAGTTGTACACCATCAACTTTCAATCCTGTTACAATAAACTTTCCTTTAAACTTTTCATTTGAAATTTGTAGATTATCAGTCTTCAGTTTAACTAGAACATGAACCTTTGTTATGTTTTCTTGTACACTTGTGGAGCTTTGATTTCTTTCTAATGAACTCCTCCCATCTTCCTGATCTGTAACAGCTCTCTAGTCCTCTTCTACATTCTCTGAAATATGTTCTTGATTACCATGAAACACTTCTCTTACCTCTTCACATACAGGCTCTTCAAATTTTTGAGTTGAACATTCCTCCTGAACACTGTCTTTTACCAGCTCATCATTTATTTCTCTCTTTAACCTTTTTACAAGGCTATACTGCTTGTTCATCTACCTCTTTTTGGGTTGGTCTTCTTGCTCACTATGGATACCTGACCAAAACAAAAAATGATCCCAAGTTCTACTCTTTTTCTGAAGGATTGTGCAAACAATCAGCTTTATTAGTCCATGATGAAAAATAGATTGATGAGTATGATCCCTATGCCTTTTTATTATATTTGACATCTATTGCAGGTTTTTCAAGAATAAAAAGGGTCAATTCATCCTAGCCAATTGATTCAAATGTTGCAAGAATATGACATGATATTTAAAAACCAAAGCAAATATTCCCCCACATGTGATGTAGCTTTGTAAAATTCTAATGGCCTCTCTCCACTCAGGCTTAAACTTGTCTATTTGTACACCTTCCCCCCAATGTAGGGTTTCGACTTCAGGAAATAGGAAATCTTTTGGATTGAAGGTGAAGGGTATTTTCTTGAACCAGAGTTCTCCATCACCTGCTATGCCTATGGATTCTGTTATTAACTCTCTTGTCAGTTCAAATTTAAGGGTGCCAAACGAAATAGTGTCCTTATCAAAACCCTCAGCAATCTGATATGACACTTCTGGGTTAAATCCATTGGTTCTATGAAAGAAATCAAAACATCTAGCTCTTTGAAACATCGCTGCACAATCAGGAAAACGTTTTGCCCAGCTTGTATCAATGGGTTCGACTCTGTTTGTTTTACCACTTTTCTTCATTTCTGTAGTATAACTCTAACCTGATCTTTCTTAAAACTAGTTCAAAATATTCAAAATACTTCTCTACAACAATAAACTTAGCAGCTGAATAAATTCGTGACCAGCTGGTTTAAAATTTTCAATAATCCCTACAAAATCGACATCATGTCAATGTAGACCACTATTCTTTCCATGATTCCTGTACCTGGTCATACACCTGTCGTGATGATGAACTGAACTCCTGAATATGCACTATTTTGTCTTCAATTGTGTCCAAATGCTTTCAATACTTTACCTTGCAACAACCACAATTTCTAATTGCTTCCTTCAATAATTTTACCAAATGAAAACCTGAGAGGTATGACCACGATTCCCCCAATAATCCTTGCATCTTCTCATACATTTCTCATAATAATCACTAGGTTTTGAATATGAGCTATCATAAGTGTCCAAAAACTTCCACCAATTTCAATTTCAAACATTCACCATTCTCCTCAATAATCTTTGCCTCCTCTCATACACTTGTCATAATATGATCACTGGACTCTAAACACGTATCATTCTGTCGTCACAGGTGTTAACTGGCTCCTACTATTTTTTATTACAAAGTAACACCGTTATTTGCCATAATTTCATAGGTTCGAGATTCTTGTAGTGCCTTTGTTCATTGACTTCCAACCCTACGCTACAGGAATCCCCCTTTTGCATATTTTATAACCAAGGCTTAAAAATGAAGCTTAGTCATAAATATAAAACTTGAAATAAACTTTATTATAAGTTTTTAAGACCTTAAAGATATATATATTAACTAATAAGCCCAAAGAAAAAACCTTAAAACTAATAAAATGAAATAACCAAATCATTAAAAGCATTAACTCAAACAAAAAGTACTAATTACAAAAAATCCTCAAAACCAACTTAAAATGTAAATTCATAGTAAATCAATGTTTGAAAAATAAGGGAAATAAAATAAGAACAACATCTAGTTATAACATTTGGCTCCTGCTGAGGGATGAAATCCTCCTTGTGAGGATTCAAGAACCTGTAGATCAGTTCCTTCTACCCACTCAACTAAACCTGTCTATTACTTTGAAAAAATTCCATTTGGTTATGGAGTCTTTAATAAATCTCTCTCACACCGGTATATACAATGAATGACAATTCTCTTACCTTCAATAGCTGTAAAAGTGCTTGAGGAATCATCCATTCACTGGATTGGACAATTCTTCACCTTCCAAAGTCTGCAATATGAAGGTATTGTTCTCCAAAAGTTTTGAAATTATGAAAGGACCAAACCACAAATTGTCAAATTTACCATGCTTACCTTTTTGTTCCTTTCTGGCATCCCACCTTAGTACCATATCTCCACAAGAAAAGGTGTTTTCCTTTATCTTCCTATCAAACCTTTCCTTAATTTTCTATCTGTGCATTTGAGCTTTTTCTTCTACAGCTTCACGTTCCTGTTGTAATTCAATCAATGCAAAAATTCTCCTTTGAATATCATTAGGTTCCTCCAAACTATCTTGAAAGAATTTCATTATTGGAATACCTAATTGAACTGGAAACACATCATCAATCATTAGAGGAAATTTGGGGTCTAAAATGGGCCTTATAAGAAAACGTGCCAAAATAAGTTTTTGTGAGTTGGAATTCAAGAACCAATAGAATTTCAATAAAATAAGTCAACCATAATGGTTGAATTGGCATATTTGTCATTAAAAAAAACTACTTTTTTTGTTCGTATTTTCGACATATCTCATTGTGTTTTTACTCAAATTTCGATCGGGAGAGCTCGTTGGATGCAGAATTTGATTCCGCATCCAACTAGTACCCACACTGCATACTTTTGACAGACCTCGCTACCCCAAAAACAAGAAATACCTGAAAAAACGTGATGATGATGTCATCATCACGTTTTTTCAAGTATTTCTTGTTTTTGGGGTTGCGGGGTCCATCAAAAGTATGCAGTGTGGGTACTCGTTGGATGCGAAATCAAATTCCGCATCCAACGAGCTCTCCCGATCGAAATTTGAGTAAAAACACAGGGAGATATGTCGAAAATACGAACACAAAAAATAGTTTTTTTCTTTCTTCCTCCAAAATTAATTAATATTATTTTATTATTTTAACCATTATTTTATTATTTTAACTATTATTTTATTATTTTCCTTAGGAGGCCCATTTTAGACCCCAAAATTCCTCTAATGTGCCATACACTAACTGAAAAGGAAAAGAACCAATTGCTTTCTTAGTAGTTATCCTATCTGCCCAAAGTGCATATTTCAACATTGAATCTCATGACCTCTTATTCTGGCTTTAAAATTTTTTAATGCTATGAATAATATTCTTATTAGTTGATTCTGCCAACCGTATTTGCTTGAGGGTAATAAGGTGTAGAATGCTTAAGAGAAATTCCATTTTATTCACAGAAGGTAACCATAGATTTTAATTTGAAGGCTTTAGCATTATCAGTCAGCAATTTCTTAGGGCACCCAAATATACTTAAAATATTCTCTTGGATAAAATTGAATATCACCTTATTAGTTGCATTCCTTGTACAAGGAATGGCCTCCACCCATTTTGTGAAAAAATCAGTGGCTGTAAGTATCCATCTATGTTGACCATAAGAAGCAGGATTTATTTCACCAATAAAGTCTAATCCCCACTGCTAAAAAGGAGCATTGACTGCAATGGGATTCAATGGTAAGGACACAAGTTTTTGTTTACCAACAGACTTTTGACATGGAACACAAGCTCTAACCTGCTAATATACATCAGAAAATAGAGAAGGCCAATAGTGTCCAGACCTTAAGATTTTATAAGCAGTATCCTTCCAATATTTATGACCTCCACAAGCACCCTTATGTGATTCTGAAATGACTTCCTCAATCTCTAGTTTGTCTAAACATATGAGCAATACTCCTCCTGGATGCTTCCAAAATAACTACTGTTATACTAAACGGTATTTAGTGGCCTTCAACTTCAGTGATCTAGCTGCCTTTTTGTCTAAATGCACAGGACACTGTAGATACAATAAGAAATGAACAATATCTACATACCATACTGATTTTGCATACCTGTCCATAATCTACTCCTTGTCTTGCCCTCTTTGTAACTCCTCTTGAATTGGTTGTTCTACCATCAAATGAAGACCAAGAGCCTCATAACTTGAATCAGCCAACAATTTTGCTAAACCCTGTCCTTTCACAAGTTTAGTAGACTTGATCTCAACATCATACTCCATAATCCTTGAAATCCATTTTCCCCTCTTTCCTTCACTGTCTGGCTGAGTTAAAATTTCTTTTATTGCAGCATTAGGAACATAGGCAATGATCTTTGAATGTAAAATATAAATTCTGAAAAATTTCAATGCCTTTACCAGTGAATATGCTTGCTTTTCCAAGGTACTATACTTCAATTTTGAATCCTTGAGAGTCTTACTAAAGAAAGCAATAGGCTGCTCCAGTCCTTCTGCATTTTTCTGTAACAGAATAGTAGCTATTGTGTCTTGTGATGCAAAAGAAAAAGTCAGAAAATATTTTGAAAAATTTGGGCTCACCAACACCAGTGCTTCTGTAAGGGCCTGTTTTATCTTCTCAAATGAATTCCTGGCCTTTGCTATCCACTTCACCTTCTGATCGTTCTTTAACATAACTTTTATTTGATTAATAGTTTCAGCAAAATTTGGTATAAACCATCGCAGAAAATTAATTTTTCCAATAAAATACTGAACATCCTTCTTACTTCTAGGTAATTTTTTTTTTAAAATGGCTTTGACTCTCTCAGGATCTATTCTTATCTCATCTACTGAAACCAAATGTCCTAGTAGCTTACCCTCCTGAATAGAAAAATGAGAATTTTTTGGATTTAGTGACAGTCCATATTTCCTGCATTTTAAAAATGTTTGTTTGAGGTGTTTTATATGTTCTTCAACAGACTATGAAAATACTGTAATGTCATCCAAATAAATCACAACAATTTTTTCCTTTTCCCCAACAAAGGCTATATCCATAGCTCTTTGAAATGTCGCACTAGCATTCATCAAACCAAATGGCATCTTATCATACATGAAGATAACCCAAGGGGTAGTAAATGTTGTCTTCTCTCTATCATCTGGATGTATAGCAATCTAGTCGTAACTTGAGAATCCATCCACCATTGAAATTCTCTGAGCACCTACCACCTTCTGCAAGATTTGCTCAATTTTTGGTAATGGATAATTGTCTTTTAGTGAATATCTATTCAAATTATGGAAGTCTACACACAACCTTATCTCTCCATTATTTTTTCTTACTGGAACTAGGTTAGCCACCCAGGATGAGTATCTAAGTGGAACAATGATTTTTGCATCCAACAATTTCTTGACCTCCTTCTCTATGACAGGAAATAAAGCAGGATTTATTCTTCTTAATTTTTGTCTGAAATGTTTTACATTTGGTTTCAAGGGAGCCTTATGCTGAATGATGTCGGTATCATAAGTTTTTAAATCTTCGTATGACCAAGCAAAAACATCCACATATTCTTTCAACAATTTAATGTACCTGTTCCTTTGCTCAATTGAAAGTGACTTCAAAATTTTCACTATCCTGGGCTGCTCTTTTGTGCCAATATTACAGTCCATAACATTCTCTTCTGAATATTGCATGGATGGTTTCAATGGAGTGTCATCTTTTGAAAAAATTCTTTCAAGGGGAACCAAACCCTTGGGAATAAAATTACCCTTCAACTCAATAATTTTATGTCCAGCAATCTCATTTTCTGAATATTCCTCAGCATCTTCAATCTCATCATCCTAATATTGATCAATCAATGAATTAGCAAACTCACCAGTCAATTCTAAAAACCTTTTAATCTCTAAGCCATCTTCAAATACCCTCCACTGCTTGATATTATCAGGCACTGAAGGTCTATATTTGACTTCCATTGGATACTTTAGTTGGGTTTATTTCAGAATTCTGAAATGTGTGGCTACTAAAGCAAGTGAACCAGCAGTATGATTATGATCTATGGGAATAAAGGAAATATTAAATGCTATAAAGAAATTATCAATCATGTCCTAGACCTAATTTCTATATACTTTCAACAAATCCTGCTTTACTTGATATTTGTCCCTCACTTGCTGGACAACTAATTCAGAGTCGCCATAAACAAATATTTGTTGAATGCCCATGTATTTTGCAGCCTTTAAACCCAATATCAATTCCTCATACTCTGCTGTATTGTTTGTAGTGACAAAATCTAACTTATACATCAAACTAACCAACTCACCACCAGGAGAGATCAAAACAATTCATGCTCATGCTCCTTCTTTAGATGAGGAGCCATCAAAATACATTTTCCACAACTCATCTTTTTTGTTCAACAGTACGTTTAACTGGTTTTTCCTTCTCAACTTGTAACATACCACTTGTATTATCAGCACTGAAATGTAACATGCAAGAGCCCAAATCCTTTTCTACAGCATAAAGTGGATGATTTGTTGGATTCTTATCATCAGTGACAATGTAAGCATACTGCAATTCTCTATACAATATTATGTTCTCTCCTCCAAAAACATGAATTGTTTCATATTGTAAATCCATTTGTAATTTACCTCCTACCTTCTTAGCCCAAGACCTTGAAAGTAACATTCCAAACTTAGGAGTAATATCTTCTACCACCACATCCATGATGACACTTTTCATGGGTAACTGATTCAAATTAAGCACCATATCCTTAATTACTCCCAAACATTTAACAACTCTGGAATCAAATGCATATAAGTCATGATATGGTTTCATGATACTCAACCCCAAGGCTTCCATAACTGCTTTTGGCATTAAATTGTGAGAAGCACCAAAATCAAGTAAACAATTATGAATCATTTGATCATCAATAGTCAATGTTATATAAAAAGGTGGAGATGAACTTGAATCATTTTCAGTCTTATCAGCTAGGGAAGAACCAATATATATTTTTGGATGTTCTTCTTGTATTTTTACTGTATCTAAAGGTACTTTACTAGCTGATGAACCCATCATTTTTAAAACTGGATTTCTATAGCAAGTATTTTTCATCAACTCAGTAAAGGGCACTGGAATTTTAATTTTACACAACTCATTTTCAAAAGTAAAATTCTGCACAATTTTATTCACTTCTTCAATTTCCACAACCTTATCTGGATCACCTTGATTCTGTCTTTTTTCCTGTGCTTGACAAGATGACTGTTTAGGAGGAGGAACTATTTTCTTTCTAGGGATTTGAGAAACTTGCTTTGGTCCAGACCTCAAATCAATAGTCTTCTTGGGCTCAGATTGGCATATGTCAGCTATTACTTCAAGACCCAACTCTTCTTCTGTCTAAAAAATGTTTGCATTAGAAAATTCAGAATTCATATAATCATATTTAGTTAAAAAACCTTCTAACAACAATTCCCCAAAATGATTTATCTCTTGATTTGAATCTTCAAACTTCCCATCTTCATCTTCTTCCTCCTCATCTGTAACATTGTTTTGGAGTGGAGGAGGAACCTTCTGATGTTCATTTTCTCTTCTCTCCCTCTATATATCATTATTTATTCTTTCTCTAGGGATAAATCTAGGTGCAAACTGGCGCCTAAATTGATTAGGATTATTAGGGTTTCTTTCTCCTTCTTGTGCAGGCCTGTTTGATTTCTTCTCTAGTTCCAATTTATTGAGTTTTGTGGTTAAACTTTTTACTAACTTAGCCATTTCATCAATTTTTTTGTCAGCTGAATGTGATGGAGAAGTTGTTGGAATAATTTCCTTTTTTCCTTTTCTATCATATGTTTGCTGGTCCGAATTCTCTTTAAGTCTATTTGAAGCTAAGATACTGGATTCTACCTCTAATGCAACTTCCTGCATGTTTAATAAGGTGTTTGGTATTCTCTCTCTTAGGTGTAAATAGAATTCATGATCAAAGGCATTGGCATAAGTAAGCTTTGCTAAAGTTTCAGACGGTTTGATTTCTCCCAGAATCCTACCATACATCTTGTTAAAACTTTTAGAAAAATCTGCTATGGTTTCATCCCTTTTCCTCCTTAAGGATCCAAATTCTGTAATATAATAAGTGTGGTATTTTGTGTCACCCCATTGCCTCATAAATACATCTTGTAGCTCCTCTATCAAGGTGATTGAATTTTCCAGTAGTTCCTTGAACCACTTCCTAACTTCCCCATCCAAACTCTGCACAAACATTCTCATCCATACATCTTTTGCTTCAATATTTTGGTTGTCTGCATAACTAAGGAATGCATCTCAGTGCTCCTCAGCAGTTGTTTCACCTTGACCATTGAACCTAGGTAATTAATTTTGATAATGCCCTCCTAGGAGAGCATTTAAAGGCTGAGGAAGTACTAAAGGTGCATATCTAGCTGCTACCATCCTATCCATCATATCAAGAGGTTGTCTTGCCATCTTGGAAATGCTTTGTTTAGATGAAAGGAAAGGTTTATTTACTTGGATAGAACTGGGTTGAAAAGGGGTTTTACTGACTTTGAACTGAAACAATGGGATTTTTCTAGGATACTAAGTTTTTTCCTTTTTAAAGGACCGTGGATCAGTAAAAACTTGAAAACTGCTAACTGGTATAGAAGGTGCTAACCATTATAAACCTTGTTTTTCTTCTTTTGAAAGTGCAAAAGGTGACAGTAGGTAAAATTTATCAGGGCTACATAAATATGGAGATGTCTATGATCTTTGAATTTTCCTAGCCTCCTTTAAAATCTGTTCTGGATCTGAAACATCCTGATGGAATGGTGAAGTAGGTTTTCCTCTTGTCCCAATCTTCCTGGTAGCCACTGTGGATACTGCTTGGTGAAAAGTAGTCTAAATATTTGATGATTTTGCTCACCTCTCAAAATCCATTGAATGATAAAAACCCAGGGAAGATATACCTCCAATTTCGTCCCCGACAACGGTGCCAAAGATGTTTGTGCTAGAAATTGTTCCTAGACTACCATAAGAACAAGCTAACACAATCTCAAAAAATAAAACAAAATGAAATTGGTTTTTAATGGTTTTGGTTTAAAACTTTATCAACAAGGAGGTGAAAAACGTAATCAAGCTAACACAAGAACTAGATCATGAAAAAGTTTGAAGAACTGGGGATCAAACACATATGAATAAACCATAAACATTACACAAATAATACTAATTCCATCCACAAGATATAAGAATTTGCATGAATAAAAACCTTAAACAAGAAATGAAGTTGTATGTTGAGTAATCAAACAGATTAGAAACAAGTCCAGCATAATAGGTAAAATGGCTTATCAGTATGTATATAATCAATAACAATCTGCAAACTTACATAAGAGTTATTAGTCTTAGCTTGATATACATGAGCTTCTAAAGCCTCTCATTGAGTCAAAATTTGAACCCTACCTCTATCTCATTTCCTACCTTTATCCTTCTTTCATAAAAAATGGTTACATAACCGACTAAACTAACTTTTTAGGTCAGGATTCGAAACAGTTACAAAGATATTGTCTTTTCAAAAATAAACTATTAACTATTTAAAAAATAAACTACTTGACACCTGTCACTAGTAGTCTTCATAGGTTCTTAGCTGCATCAGGTAACAATGAAATCCCTTCTAAGGCATGTGACTTCCTTTTAGTTCTCTTCTGCTCTGCTTCCAAATATTCAATCTTCTTTGACAGTCTCTCATTTTGCTGGGTCAAATTTTGAATCTTTTGGTTCAATTCCTCAAATTGGCTTTGAGTATGTCTCTTTCTCTTGAAAAATTCTTTTGAAACAATAATTAATTCCTGGTAGTGTGTGTTGATGTCTTCAATATCCTCCCTTAGTATCCTATTAGTCATGACCAATCCCTCATTGGTCTCACAAAGAAAATCAATTTGATATTTATATTGCTTCATAGTTTTCTAAAGGTTTTCAGTTTCTGAATCTATGCACATTCCTTCCTATAATGTAGAAGTTTTATCTGAAAGCCATGGGATATTCATTTTCCTAAAAATTAGGTCATCATCTTCCTCATTTCTGACTGCTTCTTCTTCAACAGGAACTTCTGGAGACCTAACTCTTTTAGTGCTGAAATCTAGTGACTATTATGCAACCTTATCTCTACTTGTAGATGACTCTAAAATCACTGAATTGTCTTTCTTAATATGAACCTTCTGAGAACTGAGGCTTTCTTCTTATTTCATGCCTTCTTGAGATGAAGAATCTTCAATCACAATGATTTTCTCCTTCATTAATCTAGGGTTTAGAATCTTTTTCATGTTAAGTCTCACTTTGTTTTTGGCTCTTGTTTTTGGTCTCCACCTCGTTTCGGTTTCTCCTAACATTACAAATGATTTTCCCTGAAACTTTACAACTGAGATTTGTACACCATAAACTTTCAATCCTGTCACAATAGACTTTCCTTAAAACTATTCATTTAAAATTTGCAGATTATCAACCTTCAGTTTAACTGGAACATGAACCTCTGTTATGTTTTCTTGTACACTTGTGAAGCTTTGATTTCATTCGAATGAGCTCCTCCCATCTTCCTGATCTTTAACAACTCTTTGGTCCTCTTCTGTATTCTCTAAAATCTATTCTTGATTACCATGAAACACTTCTCTTACCTCTTCACATACAGGCTCTTCGAATTTTTGAGTTGAACATTACTCCTGAGCACTGTCTTTTACTAGCTCATCAGTTATTTCTCTCTTTAAAATTTTTACAAGGCTATACTGCTTGTTCATCTGCCTCTTTTTGGGTTGGTCTTCTTGTTCACTATGGATACCTGACCAAAACAAAAAATGGTCCCAAGTTCTGCTCTTTTTCTGAAGGACTGTGCAAACAATCAACTTTATTAGTCCATGATGAAAAATAGATTGATGAGTATGATCCCTATGCCCTTTAATCCTATTTGACATCTTGTTTTTGGATTTTTAAGAAGAAAAAGGGTAAATTCATCTTAGCCTGTTGATTCAAATGTTGCAAGAATCTGACATGATATTTAAAAACCAAAGAAAATCTTCCCTCACATGTGATGTAGCTTTGTAAAATTCTAATGGCCTCTCTCCACTCAGGCTTAAACTTGTCTAATTGTACACCTTTCCCCCAATCTAGGGTTTCAACTTCAAGTAATAGGAAATATTTTGGATTGAAGGTGAAGGGTATTTTCTTGAACCAGAGTTCTCCATCACGTGCTATGCATGTGGATTCTGTAATTAACTCTCTTGTCAGTTCAAATTTAAGGGTGTCAAACGAAACTGTATCCTTATCAAAACCCTGAGCAAATCGATATGACACTTTTGGGTTAAATCCATTGATTCTCTGAAAGAAATAAAACCATCCAGCTCTTTGAAACATCGCTGCACAATTAGGAAAAATTTCTACCCAGCTTGTATCAGTGGGTTCGACTCTGTTTGTTTTACCACTTTTCTACATTTTTTTAGTATAACTCTAACTTGTGCTTTCTTTAAACCAGTTCAAAATATTCAAAATGCTTCTCTGCAACAATAAACTTAGCAGCTGAACAAATTCATGACCAGCAGGTTTAAAATTTTCAATAACCCCTACAAAATCGACATCATGTCAATGTAGACCAATATTCTTTCCATGATTTCTGTACCTGGTCATACACCTGTCGTGATGATGAACTGAACTCCTGAATATGCGCTATTATGTCTTCAAAGGTTTCCAAAGGCTTTCAATACTTTACCCTGCAACAACCACGATTTCTAACCGCTTACTTCAATAATTTTACCAAATGAAAACCTGACAAGTATGACCATGATCCCCCCAATAATCCTTGCATCTTCTCATACATTTTTCATAATCATCACTTGGTTTTGAATATGCACTATCATAAGTGTCCAAAAACTTCCACCAATTTCAATTTCAAACATTCATGATTCTCCTCAATAATCTTTGCATCCTCTCATACACTTGTCATAATGATCACTGGGCTCTAAACACGTATCATTCTGTCCTCACAGGTATTAAATGACTCCTAATGTTTTTGATTACAAATCATCACCATTATTTACCATAATTTCACAGGTTCGAGATTCTTGTAGAGCCTTTGTTCATTGAATTCCAACCCTACGCTACAAGAATCCCCCTTTTGCATATTTTTTAACCAAGGCTTAAAAATGAAGCTTAGTCATAAAGATAAAGCTTGAAATAAACTTTATTATAAGTTTTTAAGACCTTAAAGATATATATATTAACTAATAAACCCAAAGAAAAAACCTTAAAACTAATAAAATGAAATAACCAAATCATTAAAAGCATTAACTCAAACAAAAAGTACTAATTACCAAAAATCCTCAAAACCAACTTAAAATGTAAAGTCATAGTAAATCAATGTTTGAAAAATAAGGAAAATAAACTAAGAACAACATCTAGTTATAACATCTGGCTCCTGTTGCGAGATGAAATCCTCCTTGTGAGGTTTCAAGAACCTGTAGATCAGTGCCTTCTACCCACTCAACTAAACCTGTCTATTACTCTGTAAAAAATCCATTGGGCTATGGAGACTTTATTCAATCTCTCTCACACTGGTATATACAATGAATGACAAGTCTCTTACCTTCAGTAGCTGTAAAAGTTCTTGAGCAATTGTCCAGTCACTAGATTGGACAATTCTTCACCTTCCAAAGTATGCAATATGAAGGTATTGTTCTCCAAAAGTTTTGAAATTATGAAAGGACCAAACCACAAATTGTCAAATTTACCATGCTTACCTTTTTGTTCCTTTCTGTCATCCCACCTTAGTACCATATCTCCACAAGAAAAGGTGTTTTCCGAGCTTTTTCTTCTACAGCTTCACGTTCTTGTTGTAATTCAATCAATGCAAAAATTCTCCTTTGAATATCATTAGGTTCCTCCAAACTATCTTGAAATAATTTCATTATTGAAATACCCAATTGAACTGGAAACACAACATTAGTGCCATACACTAACTGAAAAGGAGAAGAACCAATTGCTTTCTTAGTAGTTATCCTATCTGCCCAAAGTGCATATTTCAACATTGAATACCGTGACCTCTTATTCTGAATTAATAGTTTTCTAATTCTCTGAATAATATTCTTATTAGTTGATTCTGCCAACCCATTTCCTTGAGGGTAATAAGGTGTAGAATGCTTCAGAACAATTCCATTTGTTCATAGAAGGTAACCATAGCTTTAGATTTGAAGGCTTTAGCACTATCAATCAACAATTTCTTAGGGCACCCAAAAGGGAATGAATGAAAAAGGGAATTACTAAGTATATTTATGATTGTATTAAATTTCAACAAGTGAAGGTTAAACATCAACACCTAGTAGGTTTGTCTCATCCTTTGCCAATTCCGGAATGGAAATGGGAAGTGATTTCCATGGATTGTGTTACAGGTTTTCTAATGACTTTTAGGCAACATGATTCCAACATGGTTATGGTAGATAAATTATCATAGGAAACACACTTTATACCGGTTAAATTCACATATAAAATATATTGCATTGCAAGGATTTTCATGAAGGAAATTTTCAAGTTGTATGGCTTACCTAAGGCAATAATTTTAGACAAGGATACTAAGTTCACCTCAAATTTATGGAAATTTCTCTTTGTTGATTTTTGTACACAGTTGAACTTTAGCACTAACTACAACCCAAAAAAGGATGGGAAAAATGAAAGAGTAAATCAAGTGGTTGAAGACATGATATGCATGTACGTGATGGACAAAACATCCAAGTGGGAGGACTATCTACACTTGGTATAGTTTGCATATAACAATGTGTAGCAAGCATCATTGGGAATGAGTCCATTTGATACTTGGGATAATATAGTGAACATAATTGTACTTGGGACATAATTTTTTAAGGAAATGGAACAATAAGTTGCACAGGCTAGGCAAAATTTGAAGGAATCCCAAGATACAGAGAAAAGCTATATAGATAAGAATAGAGTGCATAGGGAGTTTCATGTAGGGGATCATGTTTACCTCCGAGTGAGGATAAGGAGGAGTTCCTTGAACCTTGGAAGTTGTTCCAAGTTTTCACCAAGATATTGTCGGCCATTTGAAGTGCTTAATAGGATAGGCCAAATTGCATATATAATTGTATTGTTTGCTAATAATAGAGCCCATAATGTTTTTCATGTTTCTATGCTTAAGAAATATGTACATGATCCTAACCATGTCATTGATTGGGATGTGATCCAAGTGGTAGCTGAGTGAGAGCTCCAAACCAAGCCACTATGCATCCTAAACAGGAAGATGGCATTGATATAGAACCAAGCCATCGGATAGGTAAAGGTGCAATGGAAGCATTTCAGTCCTTATGAGGCTACGTGGGAGTTGGACGATGCCATGAAAGAGGAAACTCTTTTTTGTTCTAATTGTTTAGAAAACACCAAGGTCAGTGTTATTCCAAGGTGAAGGGTATTGTAATGTCCCAAATTTTGATTTGGAATATATTTAACCAAAATTATGTAAATCTTTTAAATATGCCAGTATGGATTCCTAGTGCGGAGCTCAAGGCCAAGGCCTAACTAGTGAATGGCTAGGCATGTATGATGTAAATATTTCATTTGGATTTTATAGTTAGCTTGTCATGCTAACTCAAAATATATGTACATGTTTTGTACATGAATAATAAAACGGTCCAAGAATGGTTTTGTAAAGAACACCAAAGGGGATATGATTCCACTAGAGGGAAAGATGAAAGGGAGATTATGGGACACTAAATCTTTTACTGCCAATTGTCAACCATAGAACTCATCCAACTTTTGTCATGTGCCTTGAATAAGCCAATTATCTCCTTTTTTACTATTTTCCAATCATAGAATGCATGTGTGAGGTTTGTGGGAAAAGTCACTCATGCAATTATTGAAACATGGGGATGACTGCACTTTTGTGAAATTTTTGTCCACTTCCAAAAGTCAGACTACAACTGCCAGAATTTCTTTATTCTAATGTTAGAAGCAATGTCAGTTGTCCTTTCACCATTTTTTCATATCCCTTGGAGTCAACCCTCATTATCTCATTCTTTCATGCATATATACCACATGTAGATCTCTCCATTGATTTTCATCACTTTTAGCAACCATTTATAACCCATAAATTTGAATTTGGAGTCTGGACTGCAGATTTGGAAGGGAAATAGATGGTTGTAGGTGAGATCTGAAGTTGGGAAATATAGGAACCCTAACCCCTTAATTTTTACTGCTCATAGATGCTTGAGAAGACATGAATTTGGGATACATGTGGCTCTCCAACAACATATAGTAGATTGGTCTCCTTCTATGCACAAACTAGAAGCACCCAACAAGATGGATCGCCCAAGAGAACCATGGATCGACGAAGGGAATGCTTGATCTCAAAAGGGTGTTGTTTGGGGTAGGTATTGTTGGAGCCAAAGTTATGAGGGCTTAGTGAGATATTTTTATAACTCTATATGAGCATTTGGATAAGAATAGAGAGAAAAATGGGTTGTGGGATGAGACATAGAGAAGACTATAGTTGATTCCTTCACCCTGGTGGCCTCATATCCTAGCTTGGGGTTTTCCTCTCAGTAGAAAGAGTATATGTTGGGTAGAGTGCCTATGGTTGGATGGAAAATATCTCTTACACGACCAATTGCTTATATCTGCATAGGATAAAGATAAGTATTGTTTTATATTTCAATGTGCAATGTTTTTATTTGATGGATGTGATGATAATTATGGTAAGCATGCTAGATGTATGGATAAAGCACAACAGAATTTCAACCCAAAATCTGACACCTTGCATGTCTGAAATTCGACATTTCTCTGTCTCATTTTTGACACATACACTTTTTTTTGGCGTCGGTGGCATAACGTCAGATCTTTGACAGTCTACTAATGTGGGCCGAAGATCCGACAGAACATTGTGTCGCATATTCGACCATTTTTCCTTCCGAAGTGCCAACCAAAATTGTATAAATAGTCGAAAATCTGACATCCTCCGACTCTTGCAGTGTCGGCCTTTCGACGGACAGAAGTGTCGGAGAAATGGCAGTGTCATCAGTTTTTAATCTAGATATTGTCAAAAATCCGATGCAATCCGACACTAGAATAGTCGACCTTTCGACACAGTCTGACACTTTAATCGTCGATCGTCCGACGGACGGAAGCGTCGGACTCATGACACGGCCGTCGGATGGGTTTACCGGAGTGTCGGAAGAACGCCAGAAAAGCGGCGTCTGTTGATGGATTTAAAAAAAAAAATTCCAAAGATTTGACTTATGGCCACATGGTTTCAGCCTAGAATTTGACCACTAAAGGAAGCCTAGTAGAAAACTAGAGGATTCTATGTCAAGTATATATTTCATCCTTGCACATATAGTTATCACAACTACTTTAATCTTAACTTTACATTTCACAAAATAGAAAACCCAATATCCTCAAGAGAAGCACCCTCCTTTCTATTTATGAAATAAGGAAGAGAGTAATTACAAGAAAACCCTGTACTAGGTCTACAAGTGGACCACTTAACAAGACAAAGTCCAATCTAACCAATCCATGAACACTTTAAGAGAATGTTCCTTAACTAGAGACATTACATGTGCTAAGGGTAGGTGATTACAACACAACTTCTGCCTACACACTTCTCCACGTAACTCAGGTAGTGTGAACCACATGTACAAAGGTCATGTAATCCCATGCCCGCATGTTCCAACTTACCCACTTAGAAATGGCCTATGTGACTTGGATTTCGAGAGAGTCGGAGAAAGGTTGCTTGCAATCAATTTTTCCTAGTTGAACACAATGCAGTGCTTCTCTGGGTGAGACTATTAGTTGGAAAGTGGAATGAAGCAGTCCCCATACACTGTCTGTGTCCTTGACCTCCATTTTGAGGAGACTAAAGTTCTAAAGGGTGGCTTTTTATAACATGATTAAGATGAAATGGGTCTAAAGAATTGTGTTTATCCTTCATATGCATTGTGCTAATTGTATAAGTATCTGCATAAGTTTCTCCCTGTATAAGAAAGAGCTCTCATGCAAAGAGTGCTTTACATCTCCAATCTTAATAAGTGATGATGTAGGACACTGAACCTATAGATTCTCTAAATAGAGGGGACCAAAGGAAACAACTAAGATAAAAAAATAACAGAAATAAACTTGCTGACCAAGAGGCATTCAATACTTTTAGAATAGTCTAGCTTTGCTCAAGGAAGGGATATAGAATAAGATTGAATCCTACAAATACATAACCACTTCATATAGAAAAGAGACAAAGAAACAACAGAGTATGTTACCTTAAATCATTATTAATAATCTACAATAGATATTTAAATTCACTCTTGCAAATTCCAAACAACTAAGGTAAGCACAGATTGTTCTTGCTAAATGAAGTGGCTAGATAATAGATGGGTCAAAATTTATAATGATGGTAAAAAACCTATCCTTGGTTGCAAAACAATGCAGGAATTTTAAGAGGTAGAGAAAAACTTCTAAAGGATTCAAGAACACAGTATAAATTGGGGCCCTGAGATGTCCACTCTGTGGATCAATACATTCATTGTAATACACTAAATAATAAACTCCTTTTCCAATTAAACATAGAATTGAGCGAAAATCCAGCAACAGGCAGCAAGCATAAGATGCCAGTATATTAGATAATAAAATTAACATACATCACTCATTTTCATTCCATGGTGCTTAGCCTGTTGTTCGACGAAAGGTCAATCAAAGAAATCTCCATTATACGTGACATAAATCCCAGGCTTCAATTCTTGCATGTGATTGAACCACCGCCTAAGAAGCTCTGTCTGGAAAACATAGCAAACTTCCAGGGGATCAATACTTGTTTTCAAAATTATAGTCTTAGGGTAAACAGTAAATGGCAGATATACCTCATTTGGTACATTTGCTACTTTGAAATTTCCTTCAAATTCTGGTTTTGGAGTGTACTCCAAGTCTTCAATGCCCCACCCCTACACACTCATGAAATAAATGAAAAGGAATTGGAAAACTAATGAAGAGCAACGATGTTCATAACAATAAATGCAACATCAATCTGCAAACAATAAAAATCCCAAAACATAGATGAAAGAAATCCCAAAACAAAGGATAGGCTGACCAACGGGCATAATACAATGCCAAGTGTTTTTACCTCTCGATTTTTAATAAGATAGCCTTGCCCATCCACCATGTGTGAAATCATCATTATCATGTCATATTTGGCATTAGGGAACTTCAAAGGAAGCTTGGTTGTCTCTATATCAAAAGCACACACACAAACTTCAGCTCATTGAAGAAGATCTGCCCTATTTTCCAAGGTAACCTTTGAAGAGTCCACTTTAATAGTGTACCATTTTCCACATCTTGGATCTGCAGGATTGCAAAATCCATAAACAAGTAAAGAATGAATGTTAGTTTTTTGGTATATAAAAACTATTGCTGCAAAGGCTGTTGAATGCGGACTTTTGATGTAGAGACAAGCCATTCTTTGTTCAAAAGCATCTTGAAAACATTGAATGTGGACTTATGATGTAGAAACAAGCCATTATTTTTTCAAAAGCATTTTGAAAACATAAAATGAAGACATGAGTGTGTTGCGAAAATAAATGCATCCTGCTACAATTGACCAAGTATTCAAACAATCTATCTCCGAAGCTATCATGCCCAACCATTTATATAAACATGTTATATGACATCTATCATTTACTAATTCAATTCAAGTAACTGAGTTCTTTAAAATCCTCAAGAAACATTAAATGACACTCGATTGCTTAATCTAATCAAGGAATTTAAAATATAATGATCTAAAATAAATTATGTAAGCCAAAAACTATAATTAGTAAGAATATATCACCGGATAAAACATGGATAACCAAAAATACTATGTATATAAGGCCATCGATCTAATCAAAAGTCCATTTCTTACCTCTTAGCTATGGAAATGTTTCTCAACACTATCTGTAACAAGTTCCAATGGAGGATTCAAATAGCAATAGTGAAAATTACACAGTAGAAATATAGAAATAGATGTTTTTTAATGTATTCTTCCTTACCATTCATTGAGCTCCTCTCTGTTTCAAGAATAATTTAATATTCTCTACTAAACAGGACCAACCACGTGAAGGTGGAAGCTCTTATGGCCCCTCCCCCCCCCCTCACATCACTCTAAACTCCCCAAACCCAATGCCTATACTTGCAAATAACAATTTATTTCACTATTTCACAATTCAAATAACAATGCATCTACAATGCAAATTATTTCACTCAATAATTGAAAAATGCTTTCATTAAATCATACTTTATAACATTCATTAAACCATTCAATCATTCAATAGCTGAAAAAACCATTCATTAACTCATTCATTAAAACATTAATTTAGTCAATGGTAGAAAAAAAATATCAGTAAACAATTTAGTAAAGCATTCATTCATAAAATAGAGGAAAAAGCATTATTTTTTTTTTATAAATAAGAATTACTCAAAATTTGTTTAGTCACTGCCTTTTTACTTTTCTTCTCTTTAAATATTTAGTTAGAGTCACATCTTCAGGAATCTGATCATCGGTATCCCTACTAGTCTGCTCGCAAGGTTGAACTTCAGGCGAGGGGCGATGAATTTCTACAATAATGTCAAAATCTTTCATTAATATATTTATATTTTGATAAATACGAGTAATTTATTAAAAAAACATTACGAAAGTGTGTTTTTATACCTGCCATGTGCACATCAACATGTTCAACATTATCTCGTACTGGCCCAACCTGTTTTGTCTTATGATCTGCAGCTACATGCTCTGTAGTTGAATTGTGTAGAATTAGAATTAATCTTCATCATCTGCAATGGTCTATAAAAAACAATAGCACATTAATAAATTCATTACTAGGATGAGAAGCATGATCTTCGTTTGGTTGGTCATGTACTTCATCCTCGACATGAACGGGATCGTTACTTTCCTACACAAAAAGGAATAAATAATTTACGTTAGTTTATTTATAAGGAACAAATTGCATGAGCATTAATAAATTATCATTAAACTATACAGTTTTCACATACCTAGGCACCAGATGGATCAACAGAAGATCGTGCAGTATTCACAGACAAGCTTCCCCAGTGTTCAACAACGGCGTCAAATCCATGTTCAAAGCCAAGCTTCATGTAATCCGCACTGGGCAATTTTTTGAACCGGTCGGCCTTCATATTTGCATGATGTCATTAATTTTAAATCCTTTTGTTAGAACAAAACAAAAATAATAATCTGTATGATATTTGGATGCGGATTCGGGTTTTGTGATACTTACATATCGGGCCTCCAAGTTGGAGTAACCACCAAGCCCAAGCTTGTGTTGTCCAATTTTTTCAATTCTTGCCTTTGTGGCCATAGATGTGTTCGAGATCCTAATTAAGTTTTTAAATACATTAGTCTATGTACCAAAATTGATATAAAAACTAGTAATAATAAGGATTACCACTACATCTTGAAATGAATTGCATACCTCCCTGTTCCACCTGGTGGTATCTTTCCTGATTTTCTCAGGCCCTTCTCTTTTCCATATTCCACCAGGGCTTTCCAATCCATAGATGGAATCATTGGAGGGTGCTCATACCTAGGGTTCTTTTCTAGGTGAACCCTATATTGGTCTTGGACAATATTTAGATGTTTTCCAGCCTTCTGTAGTACCTTCGATGTATCAAATGTATCTTTTCCAAACAGACTAACCAAGAGATTAGTCAGATCATCCTTTAAATCTTTTCGCTGCTTGTTCCACATTGTGCAGATGGTGTGCCCGAAGATCTCCAAGGCCAAATCATTCATGTGTTTATAAAATATATCATTTCCTACAAAACATTATTGCCATCATTAGTCAACATTAGAAAATATTATCGGTATATTAGACACACATTATAAAAAATAAATTGAACAATCTATAATGACCTGGAATTCTATCTATCTTTATTGGAACTAGTTCTTCATTCACCAAAAATGTACACATTATTGAACTAGTTCTAGTCACACGAGAAGATCCAGGAAATGCTTCCACATCTCTATCTAGCCATTCATCCACCCCTTCTTCTGTAACATCTGTTGTGGGTGGGGCAACATCGGCTGCACCCTCCGCTGCCCTCGGCGGTGTCGCAGAGAATGTTGCCGATTGTTCAGTGGACAATATGAGAGCAGTATGTGGTGTAAGTGGAGTGGTTTGGTCACTAGGACCAACATTTCCTTAACGACCACTGATAATCTCCATAGCACGCTGTAAATTAAACCCATTGTATTATAAGTTCAACAACATATAAAATCAAATATTATAAAGTTTTTATAAATGAATTTACATTTTTATTCGATAACTTACGTCCACTTGTTTACGTTGTTGTAACAGCAATTGAATCCTTTGTTCGAGCCCTTTTGTTAGTGGAACTGCCATTGTCAGATGAACCAGTTCCTCATTTTGTTTTTCCCTTGTCCTTTGTAGCACCCTCAACGGATCTGCAGACTCTCTAATTTCACTATCTCTCATCAACCGAGAGACCTCATTCTGTAAAGAGTTTTGAGACACTGTTTCATAAATGGAATCCCCTGTCTGTAATTGAAATATATAAAAAATTGCTTAGTCTTTGAAAATATAGTGTGCGCAAATAATTATATTAGGGATTACATCTAGGATTACCTGACACCTAGCCGAGGGCGTGGTCTGATCAATAGATTGGGATTTACCTCGATCAGCCACCTGCAAAAAAAGTAGAGAACATTATCACAATGAACGCAATATGTATAAGCTAACAAATACAGAACAAAAACAAAAATAAACACATGCTACATGTTTTATATGTGTACATTTTTGAAGTATTTAGAATGTGGAATTACATTTAGGTTAAATGGTTTCCTTGAGTCTCCAGTTGTCTGATCAACAGCTGGGGAGTTTCCCTGGTCAATTTGCAAAAAAGGTAGACAACATTACCATCATGAACACAACCATAAAAACGAAAGAATACATAACAAAATAAACATAATGTGTCACAATAGACATGCTTACGATTTTAAAGTATATGAAATGGATAATTACATTCATGTTTGGTTGTTTCCCTGATGCTCTAGTCAGGTGATCAATAGCCGGTTGGCTTCCCTGATCAACACTCTGCATGTAAAATCGATAATATTATATAAACGAACCTAATATACTAATGAAAATACATAACAACGTATCTGTATTTCCATCCTAAAATTTAATATTACATTGGCAATATCGATGTATACCTGCTACCTTGACTCGGGTCGACAAACATCTACGGAGATGGAGGTTCCCCTGAGAGAACCCTGAATAAAAAACATACTAAATTTTACATAAGGAAACATGAAAAGTAGATAATTTCAATTATATGCTAACAAAAATTCCTATAGACGTTAAAATAGTTAATAAAAGGGTGGTTAAATTGTTTGTTGTACCACAACCATACTAACATTGTTTGTATCCACACAATTCAAATTGTAATCAATAAGCAGTTCTTCGCCAGCAGCTATTGATTTAATTGCACATACAAAGACACGGTTTCCTTCACACGACTCGAATATGCAGTTGGGTTGCTTCAATGTAGACCCTGGTTGTGTACTGTTTATAAACCCCGTAATATTATCGGTTGTTTTTGGCTTTCCGTCCATGTACATCGTTGCTCCTTTATTTTGAGCTTTGTCTTTCAGTTGTATATAATTCATTGACAACCCATATCTAAGCATACTTCATGTATATTGGACCAGGTACATCCAATCATTGTAGTTGTAATAGGGTCCAACATACTCCATCAATTCTGTACATCTACAGTATCCAACCTTTATGCTGTCCATGCAAAACAAGCCCAATCCATGCAATGAGGACGGTGCAATTCTATGTATCCTCTCATTCACACAAAAATCAGTGTTTAATTTAGGAAGATCACTAGGCACCCATTGTTTCACTAGGTGTTGGTACCTTAAGGGCACGTCGATGTCTCCCACTGTCTCATCATCATAGGAACATGACCCCCCTCCTTGGAGAAAAAAATTCATGCGTTTGTCGAATTTTCTTTTGATCTTCTAACATCTAGTTGATCTAGCCCGTGTAGACCTACTGGATGTCTCACTTTCCTCTAGCCTTCTCAAACTGCCTTCACTGGAGGAAGACAGGTTTGACAAATACCTATTTGGTTCTACCTGCACTATGGCCAAATTTTTTTTTGGCATAAGCATAGCAAAATACCAGCAAAAAAACGTGGAAAGACTTATAAGAAAAAAAACTTGGAAAGACTTGTAAGCCAATAACTTGTTAAAGAAAAAGCTTGTCAAGAACAAGTTTGGTTAATAGGTGTGGGCATTTGGTAGCCCTAAAAATTCTAATGTATGCCCCTCTTTTGGTTACATACAAGTCTCCATTCTAACTTATTACTTGCATTGCCTTTTTCTAACATGAATTGGGTAGGCTTCATAAGCTTCAAATGTATGCTTGTGGCCAGTGTACTTTAGCCTTTCAATGTTGTCAAGATTGAGACGATATGTTATGCATATGCATCACATATAACGCTGCAATTTATGCCAATATATGTCTATACAAAACCTGGAGGTTCTCCTTTAATGGACTATCTCCTTTAAGAGGTTTTTAGTTTTCTCATGAATGATTTTGTGATGTTGTAGATGATTATCCATTTTACCTAATATGTTTTATGATATTTTTCATGTTTTCTAGGGTGCACATACTTGTTGTTGATGGCTTCTTTTGCTTGAAAGTTGAACTGCCTAAAATTGCACAGATCTCATCTAGGACCCTTTAAGAGTCATAATAACAGCTATTGTTATAGGATTTTATTCTCCAAATGAAACACCAAAACCATACTTATCGATTAATATTTGTGTAGGGATGTTTTTCTGATCTCTCCCATAGTTTATGATACTAATGGGATTGTATGAAAAAATTTACGTATGCCCTAAGAAATCTTATGTATGCCCCTCTTTTAGTTACATACAATTCTCCATTCTCACTTATTGCTTGCATTTCCTTTTCCTTTTACTGGCCTAACCCCTTTTCAACAATAATAGTTGCAGATTTAATCAAGTGTTTTTCTACCGAGGTGGCTGAGTCAACTGAGTTGACCCCCAACTAAGATAACTCGGCCTTTGCAATGATTAGAGTGACAAGTTTGGTACTGAAAATGGTCAATTCATCCCAATCCGTACTAACTTGACCTAGTGAATGCGCGAATGCATAGGCCACACACATGACACTTCAATTCAAAAAAAAAAAAAAAACCTAGAAATATAAACATCTAGACTCTAAACCTGCTTCATTGTTGATTCAATTAGGTTTGTAGGATTCCTCTACATCATAACACTATTTGGAGTAAAACACAACTTGCTTTGTAGGCCCTAGATGCCACCCATGTGCACAATAGCCAATCTATAAAGCAGCCCCCGAATACAAAATCATTCTTCACAAAATAGGGCATGAACCATGTGAACAACCTTCCAAGTGGACCAGCTCAATGAGTAACCTCCAAGCATGTAATATATCTCATGAAATGGTGTATGAAATAGTGTAATCATTGCTCCCATTCAAGAACAAAAAAGTAGACATGACTTCTCTCCCCACATTAAGTTCATGTGCACATAATGACTATATTTGGTACTTCCTAACTTTTCAGTATTCCTTTTGACAACAAAAATGAAACATGAAACAATATCCTTACTTTCAGCATCTTTCACAGCTGATGGCTTTGATTGAACTGTATAAGTACTTTGTTCCCAAATTAAAGATTTTGAGACCTACGAACGAAAGGGAGTGAGATGAATGGTTGAAGGACTCAAATGGAGGATGAATTGATGCCCTGTTCTGCCTACCCAAAGGTCCTTTTATAATGAAGATTATCCCTAACTTATCATTGATTTGTAGTCTTCTATTTTTCACCCATACTGCTCTATGAAACAATTTTTTATGCCGATCTAGTATGTATATTCATGATGATGCTTGTTTTCACATATTAATTTTCAACCCTAAGGAAACACTAACTTGTTTTCCCATACTAATTTTCAACCCTAAGGAAACCCTAAGGCAATCCCATAGTAGAAAGAACCAAAAAAGACTATACCCCACAAATCAAAAGGCTCTTAAATTAACCATATCATGCCTTCCTCAATGATTTCATGAAACCAAGGGGATGGAAAAAGGGAAAGGAAACATCAAATATCACTCACACCATGGAATAATTCTAAAGCTAACCAACTATCTAAACCACAAAGGTCATCTTATCCTGTTAATTGTAAGAGGGGCAAAAAAAAATCAGACATGGTGAAAATTGGCATAAAATGATCAAATAAAAAATGGAGGAAATTAAAATACCTAGTACTTACTTCAAGACCCAAACATCATTCAAGTGGAACGTCTGCTTTTCACCACCATGGATTATACATATATATATATATATATATATATATGCACTACAGAGTAGCACTGAAGAGGTTAAAAGATCCACTATACAGTATCTCCAAGAACTAACATCCTTCAAGTGAAGGATGTATGTAGAATGCTGTAGACATTATATCTCTACTCATTCGATTTACTACAAAGTGTTGTAGCTTGCTTAGTGCTCCTCTCTGTTTATCATTTACGTTCAAATTCACCGTAGAGTGGATGTTTTAACCTCTGGATGTTTTATCATTTACATTCAAATTCACTTGTAGAGTGGATGTTTTAAACTTTGTGCTGCTCTGAAGTGCATAAGCCAGCACTTCAGAGGCATATTTCCCAGTGGTGGTGAAGAGCGGACATTTCCATATTTGGCTACTTGGCACATTAAATACATTTATATCAGTTTGTAATATTTGCTGATTTATTCATTTTAGCTTGTCTTGATGATGCTTGTTTTCCCATATTAATTTTCAACCCTAAGGCAATTCTAACTTGTTTTACCATACTAATTTTCAACCCTCAGGCAACCCTAAGGAATACAATTGATCAGCTTCACAGGAATACTGGACAAACATTCAAAGGTAACACCTCTAATCTATGAATCTTGACTACATCCACATCACTAACCTTCATCGGACTCAGAATTCAAGTCTAATACTGAAGTAGCTAATCCAAAGAAGCAATAAATAAGAGAGATCAATAATATGCGGGGATCATCCACCTCAATCATCCAAAGGATGTCAATAGCAACAGCACATAAAAGACTCAAGTGCTAAGGGCTAGAAAAGCTGGAAAGTGCCCTGATCAGTACATTCACCATCAATGAATTCAGTAAATTGAAAATGGCCTGAGGCCAAGGTTAATGCTTCTTTGGATAAGCTATCAACCTTAGTATTGTGTTCTCTGAATATGTGAACTGCTTTTAGCTGGATGAAGTAAGGTTCCATATCACGGATACTTTGACACCAGCCATCAAGTGCAAGTAATGTTAGTGATGATCTTCTATTGAACCAATTAATGATGGTTGTGGAGTCACCATGAATGTGCAGAGTGGGAAGGACCATGGATTTAGCACAATAAATGAGAGTCCATAAAGAAAGTAGTTCAAATCTGGTGTTTGTACTCAAACCAACAACCAATTTGAAGCAAAAATAGTGGTCCTGGGTGATCAAAAGATGAACACCTATACCTCCAATTTGATTGGATGAAGCCCCATCAAAGAATATGTAGGTACAATTATCGAAATAGTTTATTTAGTCAAACTTATTACCTTTCTTTTTTGCGTTGACTTAGACACTTTCAATTCACTAACTATAAAATAGCTAATAAGTGTTGGCTAATAATGGTGACGACTCTTGGTATTATGTTTCATTAGGTTGCAACATGGAAAACTTGTGAAACAAAATACCAAGAATCGTCACTGTTATCAAAATAGTTTATTAGGTAAAATTATCAAAATAGTGGAAGATGTAGGTACAATTATCAAAATAGTTTATTTAGTCAAACTTATTACCTTTCTTTTTTGCGTTGCCTTAGCCACTTTCAATTCACTAACTCTAAAATAGCTAATAAGTGTTGGCTAATAATGGGGACGACTCATGGTATTGTGTTTCATGGGGTTGCAACATCGCAAACTGGTGAGGCATAATACCACGAGTCGTCACCGTTGCTTGGATGAACACTTATTATCTTTTGTGAGATATAGTTCATGTGGACAGAGTTCTTGAACTCTGTCCTCATGGAGAGTTTTTTTTTCATTTTTAATGAATGAAATTCATTTATGAGAGAAGATTTACCAAAATTTAAGTTTGTGAAGAGTAAGAAATTCATAGGAATAGTTGGAAGTGTTGTTCACTAAGCCATGCTATTAATGAAGAATTTTCATGTTGTTATTTTCCAAGTTTAAGCCATAATTTGTAATTGGTTGAAATCGGTTTGGTTTATTAAGCTTAAAGTACGTTAATCAAGTTAATAAACTAGTTTTTAAGTTGAGTCTTATATTAAGCATTAGATTCAAACTAATCATTGCTACTACTGTTACTCACTAGCAGTTTTAAACTAATTTATGTTGTTGTTGCTACTCGCTGAAAATGTTGTTATTACTTGCTAAAACTAGTGTTGTTACTTATTGATATTGTTGTTGCTACTTGTTGAAACTGTTGTTGTTACTCATCAAGAGTCTTGAAATTCTTTATTTTATTGTTGTTACATGTCTGTAATTGTCATTTCTACAAGCGCTAGTAGTTTCTTGACTAACACATTTCATAATTAGAGTTAAAGTTATTATTCATGTAAAGTTTTTTTTAATAGATATGTATTATGCAATTAGTATTTGTCTAAGTAAATTATGGATCTCATTAGAGGGTCATACTTCCGCTATTGTGTGCATAATGTAATTAATTTACATAAAAAAATGGTGTGTGTTAGCTTAGTTTGATGTAACTCAAGGAGGCGTTACAAGAGAAATGGTTCAAAGTGACAAAGTTTCAGTTGATAAATTATGATGATTTTATAAAGAAGAACACAAGGGATCAAATTTAACTCATGGGATACCCAAAGCTTGGCTATTAGAGAAATATGAGAAACTTTTATTTGCCATAAGGAATTCTTTTACATGTGAAGGAATATTTGACACAGTGTATCAAATTCACTTCAAATTGTTGTTACATTTCATTGGAAAAACATTTCTAGACATTCCTTTTGATTTGTACAGAAGTCTAAGAAAGATTGCACATAGGTGCAGCCGAAACCTAAGAAGGTAGAACACTAGTTTATTTCATTTTGGATTAATCAAATTGCTCGTGCTTGAACTAGAGATTAGGAAAATGAGCAGGGATTATAACATGTTTCTTTTCCTTGTTGGTTATGATCCTGAGGTGCTAGGTATTCCTTCAGCAAGGAGATGTGCTCCAAGCTCAAAAGAAAAAACAACTACTCAAGCATAACAGATCCCTTAAATCAAAAAACAAAAATATGAAGAAAGAGTTGCAAATGTTGAAAGATGAGGTAAGTGCAGGTAATCTAAAACTTCTTGCTGAGGCAAGAGATAAATTTGATGAAATTAGACCATAACATGCTTAAATTTTAGTAATAGAGCCTTGGAAAAGGTTTGAAAGCGTCCAAACAAGTTTTTGCACAAAAAATGCAGTTTTCATAACTGTTGCAATGCCAACAGTGTATAAACAACGAAAATTATACAAAAGTTTTGAAGGTGAAACTTTTGTAGCGCCTGCAGTGTAAAACAGGGGAAAATGCTACAAAAATTTTGGAAACGCAGTTTTACAGCACTAAAGGCCAGAATTGAATAGGGGACATTGCAGAAGTTTCCAATTTTTCTCTAGCTCAGCTAATAGGTCAAAGATTGACTTTTATATGGATAGATTTTTACCAAATTAGTATGAGAATCATGTTTGTAAATATTTTTCTTTCGAAGTAAATAAGGGGTTTAATTCAGAGTTGAGTTCTAAAAGTTAGGGGAATAGTTAATGTATGTTATTTTGTAACTATTCCTAACATACACAACCTTGAAAGGAAACATCTTGATGGAATAATGATAAGTCTTATAAACAAATTACAATTAAATGTAAATAATCTTCCCAAGTATTAAAGACACCATCCACATCTTTCTTTTGATAGATTTAATACAAACAATTTATTACTATGAATACAGTAATAAAAATCTCCTAACCAAATACTATACTTTTACTTTTATAATAAATTGCTATTGGATTCATTATTTTTTTTCATAACTTAAATTTAAAACCCATTACTCATTATAAGCTAGTCCAATGGCTCTATATCTTTAAGGAGTCTAATATGATCTCAAATAATTAATTCATAGTTGGAAAATAATTAGTTCACACTTGAAAACTAAGGACTTATTCCTAAATCATATCTTTTGTGAGATATAGTTCATGTGGACAGAGTTCTTGAACTCTGTCCTCATGGACAGTTTTTGTTTGACGATGATATTAACGGGACTTTGGGCACGCATCCTAGTTTGTCACCTCAATTTTCCTAACCCCAATCCCTAAGGGTTTTGGCATTGAATTGTCGACCTTAGACCCTTCCCGTAATGGTTGTCTCTGCTGTATTCTCCAACTTGTTAAGGTGTATAACTAACCCAACCAAGAAATTGTTTGCTTTGCCTTGGTTTTTTAAAAGTCGCTACTTATTTCAAATTCTTTGTTCCCAAACTTTTGTCCCTGAACTAGTGTGTTTTTCAAGGTCCTGGCTTTGAGAGGATCTGTTACCTATGGTATATTTTTTATTGATCCAAGGTCATTCCCTAGATATGGTACCGCTCTCTGCCTTAAGACCTGCTCTTTATTGGCATCGCCAGAATGGGTGCCCTGTGGTGGGGCGAGTGATTGGCACCCCCTTATTACTTTATTTGTTACTTTCCTTTCCTGCCTTATGACTTTCCTGAGCTAGAAACATGAAATTCAACCCCTACCCCTTATTTCTCTTTCCTTCTAAAAGATTATGGGATTCTATTCCCTGTAGTATCTGACCTTACCGGTTGAATATGAGGATGAACTAGTCTGGTGAATTAATACCTCCTTGTGAAGTAAGACCTCCTCATTGTGGAAGTATTTATTCCCTTATTATTCTCATAAGATAGTCTGACCTTCCTTACCTTAAGAGGGGTTTTACTAGTTGTAGTCAAGGGCCCCAATTTCCTAGTTCTATTTTAACCGTTCGATAGGTCCAGATAATCAGTCTCTTTGAAGTACTTATTTGATCAAGCCTGTCTATGCAAAACTAGAAAAATTGCGTAATTACATCTATAGATGCACTACAAAATGAATGATCACTATAATAGTGACTCACAGATATGATAGGGGGTGAGGCACGAATCCCTATTCTAAGTTCATGACCTGAACAGCGAGTTTCTCATTCGTAAGGTAAGAAGGTTTGTAAATTGAATCCCTGAATAACCCACTAAATGAGGAAGGGCCTATCTACATTCAAGCTTGTCCCACAAAGGATAAAACATCATAGCGTGCACAAAAAACCCTTGTCACAAGATTCCCAAAAACCATTGTCACAGCATGCCCAAAAAAATAAGGTCATGATGCTTACCCGTTGAGCCATGAGCTCCAAATCCAAAACTAGAACTCCAAAACGTGAACTGTGTGCTCCAAATTTGTACCGTCAGCTCCAATTCTCAAGCGTGAGCTCCAATTATCAATGGTGAGCTCCAATTCTCAACCCTGTGCTCCAGCGGACCTACTCCCAAAATCACAAAAACCTCCAAATTGAACCGAACTATCCAAAATGAGTCGTGGCAATGTCCAAATACACTTGTCATTTGTTATTATATATTATTATATATTATATGTTTTTTTTAATTTTTATTATATATTATTATATATTATATGTATTTTATTTTTATTATATGTTATTTTATATTATATAAATTGCCATAATAGTATTAGGATATTTTTATTATATCCTAACTTAAATAAAGAACCTTCACATTAATGAGGGAAGAACCATCTACATAACGGCACATCTTTATCTTGGATAAATGAAAATATATCTTTGAAGGATGATTGAAAAGTTGAGCATGTGAGCATGGTGGTGATGATGATGATGATGATGATGATTATGATGTTCATGTCGATGATTATGATTATGATGCCGATGACAATGACAATGATGATGATGATGATTATGTTGATTATTATTATTATTATTATCATCATCATGAGGATGACGATGACGATGACGATGATGATGATGAAGATGATGATGATGTTGATCGTGACGATGACAATGATGATGATGATGATGATGAAGATGATGATGGTGGTGATGATGATGATGATGATGGTGATGAAGTTGATGATGATGATGTTGATGATGATGGTGATGATTATGATGTTGATGAAGACGATGATGGTGATGATGATGGTGACCATGATGGTGATGATGATGGTGATGATGATGATGATGATGATGACGGCGATGATGGTGATGAAGTTGATGATGATGATGTTGATGATGATGGTGATGATTATGATGTTGATGAAGATGATGACAATGATTATGTTGACGATGACAATGATGATGATGATGATGATTATCATGTTGATGAAGACGATGATTATGATTAGGACAATGATCATGATTATGATGATGATGATGATCTCGATGATGATGATGATGATGACATTGATGATGAAGATGATGATGAAGATGATGATGATGGTGATGATGATTTTGATGATGAGTATCATCATCATGAGGAAGACAGTGATGATGATGAAGATGATGCGCATGTTGATATTGAACATGAAGTCAACAATGAAGATGACAATGACAATGATGATGTTGACGATGACAATGATGATGATGATGATGATGATGATCTCGATGATGATGATTATCATCATCATGAGGATGAATATGTGTGATGATGATGATGATGATGACAATGATGATGACAATTTCAATATATTTCATCATCTTCTTCATCCATGTCATCATCTGTATCATCAGATACATGGTCAACATTGTAAGGATTGGCCATATCATCATCATCATCATCATCAGTTACGCTCATCGTGTCATCATTGAAATAATCTTCATCGGCATTGTCTGCTACATCATCTGATTCAACTATTCCTTGGACATCTTCTATTGGATCATCATAATTAGCTAACTCAATTTTATCATGCTCTTCATCATCATATTCTTCTTCCAGAGAACCCTCTTCATTACCATCATCTAGGTTATACTTTACAGGCCTTCCCCTTGGATTGTGTCTCACAACAAACGACCAGCCCACTTTACCTGGAACCTCTGAGTAAAATACTTGTTCACATTAGCTTGGAAGAACATAGGGCTCTGTTACTGGCTCAAACAACCTTGTGTTTACCATGGTAAATCCATTATCATGTTCAATAATAGTTCTATCGGGATCACGTTGATTCAATCGTAACCTGTACCATTTGACAACGAATAGAACTACCTTAAAGGATTTAAAGTCACACTATATAATATCTTCCAAATACCCATAGTATCAATTTTTTGAGACTTCTGGATTTCTGTCAGGTCTAGATGAAACATTGGTAACCTCAAAGATAATTGAAACCCCAGAATCTGATGTTTTCTTTGTTTCATCCAGTTTTTTGATCCGATATCTACCTCCATTGCAGACCATAGCCTTATGGTGTTTTACCTACAATAAGCAATACACGAAAAAATTACACAACCAATCAGTCCTTATGCAACAATACATGGAAAAAAAGAACATGTACGTCAATAAGTAATTTGCAAAATAAAAGATTTAGAGGGATATTTGATTAATTATATACTTGCCATTTTATCTTTTACACCATATGCCAAATCGATTTCCCTTTCTGTTAGATTGTTATCTCCATTGTGTTGTGCGGCTTTTACCAATGAAGCCACACCTTCCCATGATATTCCATGACCCGATTGTGTGCATCGTTCAATCCATACCTTCATCCAGTCAATATTGAATTGCATCCCATTCTCGACCAACTGTTTAATGACAATAACCATTAAAATCAAAGAAAGGTGTAAATCTCCTGAACAAAGACGTATATGCTCTTAATTGAAGCAATTATGACTAGAAAATACAATTAGAATATGAAGGATATAATAAAAATCCACTAGCTAATAATTACCTTTCAACTTCCTCAATATACCTTTCCCCTTCAGTTGCTCCCCTTCAAATTTGTTATTGGAGTCCGGATCACAAATACGACATAAATTGAGCTTCGACGCTAAAATAGGAAGATATTCACTAACATACAACATGTTTTGGTATACCGTATATCCTTCCATCATAGAACCCTCCGGATGTGCTAGTTGTCTCACCAAACCCTTCATAAATTTCAAGTGCCTCTCAACCATCCACATGGACCTTGAGTGCACACGTCCACACAACTCAATCTCCTCAACTTGGTGTATGAGGTAGTGTTCCTGTGCATTAAAAAATGCCGATGGTAGATGCTTCTGCATTTCACACATGAGACGAGAAATTTCTCTCCTCCAATACTTTATATCTTCTTTATGGATTTCTTTAGATGTCAACCATCTACAAGTGATGCAAACCAATAATGATATTTAACAAAAATAAACATTAAATTACAATATATGCTGAAATAGTGCACAAAAAAAATGAATATAAATTATTATACAGAGAATTAAAGAAACACTAAGCACATGCAAGTAATCGCTAGTTAACTCATGTATTTACCAAGATTATATATAACTTGTTTGACATTGTTGTTGAAGTTGTCCGGGAGAGAGAGAGGTAGAACATAGTGTATGAATACGCAAACCACGCCATTTATTAAAAAAATATTATACAAACAAGAAAAAATTATATGGACATAACAATAATAATTACCTTGATAAAGACATGCCAATCATATGTTTTGACCCCCGCAAAATCACCTTTTTAGTTATTATATTCTTCAAGTTTGCACAAAAACCGGTGGGAAATTTAATTTTTTGCATTACTTCTTTGACAACATTGCTTTGTTGCTCCGTAAACATCCATGGAATTGAGTTTATATTAACTTGTTCTCCGTTGGTATGAAATTGGATGACGTCTTTCATTTCATGGTTGCTTTCTTGAATGTATTTGCACACTTTCACAACTTTATCTTTCTCCCTCCTTAGCTCTAGTAGTCGCCATAGGGTTTCAGTAACATTCTTTCCAATATGCATTGTATCAAACAAATGAGCAATTTGTAGGTACTCATAGTAGGGCAACCTGCTGAATTGAATAGGATAACTTTTCATTCCTCGTGGAAGACCATTAATGTCTTCATGATCATAATGGAAATCATGAATATTAGTTTATAATTAATAAATTACATCATAACTCAAATATGGCCACTACAACAAACAACTCACAATAAAAATTAAAATACATAAAAATTCATATACGATGATCCATACATACCATGATGACGACTTCTATTGTATTGCATCTTCCAAAGGTGAGGTGTCATTCTCCATGGTTTTAATGCAGTCTCCTGCTTCCCATTGAAAAGATTTCTTTCAGTTGTTCTATACCTATGATTCTTAGAGAGGAAATGCCTATACTCATCAAACACCTTCTTTCTTAATCTTTTTGAACAACGAGATTTTATCTTAGGACCACAAACTGGACATGCAAATTTACCCTTTGTCTGAAGACCTACAATATTTACATATGGAATATCTATGTCAAATATATTCATTTATAAAATATTCTAACTACTCCATATCATTAAATGCAATTAAAGTGGAACTTAAAATTACAAACCACAAAATCAAGTTAACCTAAGGGCATTGTGTATTGTCCATACAACCATTGCATGGAATTAAAATTGCCTTTGTCGTATTGGTGTAGATACGTCATACATACTTATGCCATTCCATAACTTCAGTACCTCATCTATAAGAGGTTCGATGTATACATTCATATCTTTGACTTGGAACTTACCTTATTCATAATTTGAAGAACATATAAAATATATCATTATGAGAACCATTAAGATATATAAACCATGCAGAAGAGTAAAATAATAGATATATATATGAAATTAAGATACATATTACGACAAATGATATGCCACAACTACATTATAAATAAAACAGTTTTCATCAATAAAACCTGGAATAATCATCGACAACATTATGTGCTCCCTCTTTATTGACAACCATGGAGGAATATTATTGTTGATAACAAAAATAGCCCACATCGTGTAAATGGATTTCATCTATGCAAATGGATTAACACCATCTACTGCCAAAGAAATCCTAAGATTACGTGGTTCTTCTTTAAAGGGAGGCCACTTTTCCTCAATATCTCTAAAAGCAGTACCATCTGCAGGCATTCAGATAACATCATCTTGACTTCTGTTCCTGGCATGGTAATCCATAAATTGCGCTATGTTTTTGCACCTGAACAGTCATTGCAAACATGGAATTATGGGAATATAACGAAGAACCTTATAAGGCACCTTTTTTGTTACTTTATTTGTACGATATCTACTTACACGACATTCCGGACATTCTGTTGCAAATTCATGCTGATTATAATATATAACATGGTCATCGGGGCATGCATGAATTGCTTCATAATGCATTCCAATCTCTTTCATGATGGAAGATAAATCTCGATATGTGCAAGGTAAAATATTTGATGGTGGTAACAAAAATTTAGCTATCAAGCTACAAAAAAAAATTGTTAATGTAATAAATAAATAATATTAACGAAACACGCTTCATCCATACAATGATCAATAATGAGTTAACACTACAATTATTAGAGGAATACAAATAAACTTTTTCATGATCATACAATTATTAGATACCTTAGCATACGTGTGATTGCAATGTTTGAAAGACCATTCATAACCTTCAAGTTCATTATCAACAATATAGTAGAGAGAAGATTTGTTTTGGAGCCTTCATAAAGGGGTTCATATGCCTTATCGAGAAGAGGTATATCGTGAACATCATCAAAGTCATCATCATTTTCAATATCAACATCATCGTAATCCATTCTAACGTTAAATGAATCATGGATAAATGTATTTGCACCATCATCTTCAATTACATCATCGGCGTGGTCATCTTGTTCAATATGATCATTCACTTGTTCTCCATTAAACATACACGCTCCATGATCCTGATCCTGAACTTATTTTGAAATCACTTCCTCTGGAAAACATGCTATAGGGTGCCTTTCCTTTAATATAAATACATGGAAACATCAATGGATTTACATTAATATATGAAAAAAAAATACATACAATTACCAAAAAAAACGAATATAATAATGTTTATAATGTTAAACCTACAAATGGATGATATTCGTTCCCCCCCTCAGTGTGTCCATGTTCCCTGCAATGTTTTGTGGCTGTTGAGATCAATATTCTTCTCCTCTTAAATCCCTTGCATTGAATACATGGAAAATAATATTTTCCATCACCCCTTCGTTTCCCTGCATCCCATAGTCTAGCAAGCAATTGTCGGTTGTCTTCGTTTGGATCTGGAATATTTAATCTATTTGACATTTTGTCATAAACTTTGTTAATGAATATAACCAATTGTCTTAAAAAATCAAGTTCCACGCATCAACCACGCATCAAGGTTTTGTCAAACGGAGAGAAGTCGAAGAATAAAAAATTCCCGGCAAACTGTCTATCGATGAAAAAAAAATTCCCACAACCGCCAGTTGAAGAATAAAACAATTCCTAAAAACGTCCGTTGAGGAACAAATAATTTTCGCAATCGTCCGTCGCTTCTAAAACAAACATGTCGAAATATTTAAAACAATTTATATTTATAATGGACATGCGTTGGATATTCGACGCCTTGAACATAGTTACCGTTGAAAGTATGGGACCATAAAATTTAAAATCATGTAAACCTTAATTTTTTTTTTATAAAAAAAATCTATACTACCCGTCAGATATCCAACGCTTAGGGGTCAAATAACCGACATTTTTTGGGTTCACAGACGTCGAAGATCTGACACGGAAGTGTCGGATAACCGCCACTACAAGAGTCGGAATTCTGACTCCCAAGTGTCAGACAATCGACGGCGCTATAAATATTTTGTTGTCGGCATTCTATTGATTGATTGTTGTCTGACACGTCTGTGCGAAATGTCGGATGACATTGGATTCTGTCGTCGGATTTCGGGTTCAAATCCTGTTGTGAAGTTTATTTCCATTGTGTATATTATTTATGTTTCTGTACACATATTTGATTTGTTATGAAATTCATAATATGGTTATGGGGTGAAATTTAGAAGCCCATAGTTATTTAATGTCCCCTCCAGTGGGTCGTATTGGGTGAAGGGGATGTTACACATAACCCTTGGATCATGTTACAATATGATGTACCCAATCATGAATTTCACTAATTGATATAAATCAACAAAAGTGAACATCATTATCTTATATAACATATGACCATCATTTCAATCCAATATGACCCTCGGTGAAGGTTGCAATTTGAGATAATCATTTAGGACTATAATAATCTAACATAAACTAAACAAGGTTATTATTGCAATGTTAAATAGCCATATGTTTAACCTTCGATTGTTGCAATGTAATTGAAAATTGAAGTCTTCCCTTTTGTGTTACATGAAATAAAAATTTCCAGCCATACTCACATGTTATCTACAAAAGTATATCATACTCTAGCATGGTCAACCATAAATTTTAAATATTCAATCAAAGCACTAATTATTCAGCCATTAATGAACATCACAATCAATACAATATAATGGTGTACAAGAATGTCATATTGATACCTAACCATTTACGAATGTCGCATTGCTATCTAACCATTTTATGAGGTAATTTGTAATGAAATATATCTATTGAAATGCATAACGACCATACATAGAGGAAAAAAATATCTAAAAGAACCCTAAGGAAGGATGTTTTCTACAAGGTTTGAAACTCCTTTTTCTCAAACCCTGAGGGGTTGCATCTGCAGCCCCTAAAAAACACCGGTTTCAAACATTGATTTTCCCCCCTCCTCAGTCCACGGTCAATAGATGGTGTACGACGACGATGAGCTAGTGGATTACATGAAGGACTCGTAGTAGGGGGAAACGGTCTTCTCCTCACCATCCACAAGTGATGAACCTTGCATTGTTTCTAACCAACCTTGCACTGCAGCTATGCTAGTTGTGACCTCAAACAAACCTGTTGGGTCTATGGAAACCAGGGTTAGCAGTTGGCAGTTTGACCACCCGCCAGGAATCACTGTAGACTCCTCGCAGCTACCATTGGTTGTTAGACCGCTTGATGCACTGCTTCATGGAAGTCCCTATTCCCTTTTCCCTCTACATCTCGAAGCAAATTTAGTGTTCATTCACCCCTATGATCATACCATTCTACACATGGAAGGTTATGAAAACTAGGTTTTGAACCCATCGACACCCTTAGACCTGAACCTACTCAATGGTTTCAAACTTTTAGAAGTAGGATGGATAGACTCTCTCCTTGAACCTCTAGATAATCCAACCCATTTTGCGACGAACGGAGGAGAAAACCACAATCCAGATAGGTTTATAGCATCATTCTTACAGTTGATGGACTTGCAAGGGTCCCTAGTTATTTTCAACTCTGATAAGAGAAACAAAGAAGAAAAGGAGGCTTCACAAGGTTGCAAGGATAGTTTGGAATGATACCCTAGAAAAAAGAAGAAGAACAAGTGCGTGATCTCGAAAAAAGGTCCCATAATTCTCATATGTGGGTAAATGTCTCTATAGGAGAAGCTGAGAACATGGCAGAGATGAATTTGGTTGGTAAAATTATAGGCCGTATCCCAATCCCTGAGGGTATAGAATTCTAGGTCAGAAAGAATTGGATGAACCTTTTACATTATGAACCAAAAACCAATTCCCTAACCAAGGGATGGTTCGAATTCAAGTTCAATTGCACGAGGGATGACAATAAAATATTGGAAAAACAATGGAGCTTTGGGGCCATTCCTATCTTTCTCAAAAAATGGACTCCTCTTTTCAATGCAGATAGTGATAGAATGGACACCCAACCTATCTGGGTCCACCTCCCTAGTCTTCCATGGGAGTTTTGGAATTTGGAATTGCTCTAGGATATTGGGAATGCGCTGGGGGTACTCCTGGATGTTGATATCTCCTTTCATACTACTCGAAGAAAATTGGTTTCTCTAATCCTTGCCTCCCCCAACATTAAAACAAACCTCTAAGAGCATCTAAACCTAATTCGGGGAAACAACATCAAAAGGAATAGTCTCAACTATGAAGGAATACATTTTTGATGTCATCGATGCCATACAACTGGACACGTTGCAAAAAACTACCATTTTGGCTTTACGAAGAACCAAGCTAGGAAAAGATGGAGTCCTAGGGCTGAAGCGACAAAGGAATATGACCGAAGCAAGAAGGGACATAAGGTAGATGGATCCCCCATATTGGAGGAA
Organism: Pseudotsuga menziesii; assembly: GCA_001517045.1. Classification (NCBI taxonomy): domain Eukaryota; kingdom Viridiplantae; phylum Streptophyta; class Pinopsida; order Pinales; family Pinaceae; genus Pseudotsuga; species Pseudotsuga menziesii. Next base: position 230,174 of record LPNX010728720.1, on the reverse strand, counting down.
GAACCTCCTCAACCTCCACTTCCTACAGAACAACTCTTAGAGGATCCTTGCAAAGATCCAGAACAACCTCTACAACAGGTTTAAGATCAATCTCTAGGTAAGCCCTGTTGATGTATTTGTAACTTCAGAATGTATTCACTTGTATATTTTATGTGTTGTATGGCGATGTTTTTACCGGGAAGTATTTGTAATGTAATTGAGTCATGTCATACCCCGATGTTCCTATCGGGAGAATCAATAATGTAAAAAAGTCATGTAAATTCAATGAGGTTAACCCTCTGTTGTAATTCAGGGCAATAGTCCCCACAATTGAGTTAAGGTTAACCCTCCTTGTTGATCGGAGGGCAAAGTCCCCACAGTTGTGGGGCACTAGGGTTATTAGACTCTCCTAGAGATGTCGGCCCTGGTAAGTGATTTTTAAGTGAGGCTGACATGTTGGAGTCGACATTAAGTGAACGAAAGAATATAAATAGAGAGTGAGCCTCTCTATTTATCACACACACACACTCACTCACTGGGGCGCATGAGTGAGAGAGGAGAAGCTCTCTCAAGTGTGAGAGAGAGAACAACTATGGAGATCATCTTTTCTATCTTTGGGTTTTACTGCTGCAATTGGCACTCATTCTATCTCTAAGGAAGTTGTGGGGTTTTCTCCTTAATTGTTTCCCCGAGAAAAATTCTTTGTGTCTCTTGTCTCTTGTGATTTTTTCTATGCATGTTATTCTCTCAGATAAGATCCTAGATCATATTGCTTAAATGATAAAAATAACATGGTATCAGAGCTAACCTGAGAAGAAGACACTATGCAGCTGCTGAAGCTAGGGATTCCTATTTTTTGGATCTCTCTCCATAGATTTTCAGCAAAAGAAGGCTAGACTAACTCTCCATTGAAGGGCGCATCTTTCTGTCGAGGCAGAATTTGATTCCACGCATTTTCAGTTTTTGGTGTGGGAAATTAGGGATATTTACAGAAGACGAATTTTGGAGTGAACCCAGCATAGGATTTATCTCCTCATAAAAACATAATTTTAGAGACCTGAGTCAATATTTTTTGGTTGGGTGAAACTCCAGGAAAGTCAAACCCTAGTTTGACCCAGGGCCTGAAAAAACCCTAAAATATTGAAATTGATAGTTTTGGTAGATTCACTATATCTCAATATTGGAGAAGGATCGGGTGATGGAACTTTCACAGGTCAAATATAAATTCCTGATATACACTGTATCCAATTTTCAGCTCCGATTCACTATATTCTAGGAGATATGATTCCTCCAAGTTAGGGTTCTAGCCTCTCCCAGGATTCCTCCCCAAACATGACACCTGGGGAGAATTGCTATATCTAGGGATATGAAGGTCCAAATGAAATTTATCAAGATGTTACAGAAAGGTAATAGAATTTACTTACTTTGGTAAAAGTTTCATACCCTGAAGATGAAACAGTGGCACGTGGATGTCCGTACAACTTCGCTATGTTGAACAGTCCTGAAAAAGGTCACCTTGGGACAACGCTCATAAGTCTCAATTGGTGAATCCAATTCTACTCATACCTATGGCATTGGAAATAGTAAATACAAGGATACCTCATTTGCAAAGTTTTAAACATAGAGGAGTAGTACTTTCAGAGATACCATAGAAACAATATCAGGAATTTATGCAGAAGAAATTGGTAAACTAGGGCTTCCTGTTTTAGGAGCTTCCCTCCACTGTTTTTAGAAAAGGAGTACATTGGACAGCTCACCTTGAAGAGGTCTATATTTCTATCCAATCAAATTTTAAATATTCCAAGTTTTGAAAATTATGGTTTCTCTTACAAACCCTAGATCAGCCAGCTCTGGAACCAGGACAGACACCTCAAATCGATAAGATCTAATCTTTTGTTATTTACATTTGAGGTTCTCATTTCTAAATGACTAGTCACACCAGCTTGATGACAAGATTGGTTAAACTGAAAAATTCCAAGCATGGAAGTATTGGATCTCACTGGTTCTTGAAGAAAATGAATTGGACACCTACATAAGTGAAGAGGTTCCAGTTCCAGAGGGAGATGAGGATAAAATCCTTACACGAGAAGAACTTGGTCAAGGACAAGAAGATCATTGTTGATTCAATCACGGATCACCTTATACCACAAGTGTCTTTCCTAAAGACACCGAAAGAGATTTTTGATTCCTTGACCAAGCTATTTGAAGGGAAGAACATAAATCAGAAGATGACTTTGAGAAAATAGTTAAAGAATGTGAAGATCCAGAATGCAGAGACCATGCAGTCATACTTTACAAGGGTCTCTCAAATCAAAGAAGAACTTGAAGTAGTGGAAGAAGAAGTGGAGAATGCATAAGTTGTGATAAACACCTTGAATGACCTCCCAGGATCATGGGATTCATTCATTCAAAGAATGTGTTACAGAAGGAAGTGATTACTTTCAGCAGACTCTGGGAAGAGTACACATAAGATGAAGCTCAACTCATAATAAGAGAAGAGAATATGGGAGCAACTGAATATCAAGTTCTCATGATTCAAAGAAGATCCCTCAAGCAATGAGGAATATGGAGGACTCAACTCTTGAAGAACCTCTTATCCATCTTCGCATTTGGATAAGAAATGATGATGTCATGAATGAAGAAGATAATGAAGCAAAAGACTCAAGAAGGAGTCTACCCACGGAACAAATAAAGATAAGTATTCAATTGTCATTTCATGATATTGTTTTGTTATACATTTGTTTATATTCAGTTGATGTGTTATGCATGACAGAATGTTTGCATTAATTATAGTATACTAATAATATGCATGTGATGGATAAGTAGATCAAACAACTCTCCATTGCTACTTATCTAGAATGAAACCTCTTTGCTGACATATTGGATTAGTGCACAATCTCAATGATGTCATGGTAGAGATGGAAGGCATCTAGAATGTTTTTATGAGATATGGATGAATGTTGTATTGGCTAAAATAGTTGCATGATCATATCTTTATGCATAAGATTTTTCCATAATGAATATGCCTTATGAAATGTTTCTAACCATACAAATGAATTTGACTTGTAGGAAAGATAGTGTACAATCACCTACAAGAAAAGAAGGACGAAACTCGTTTCGAAGAACAAGTGATGACAGTTCAAGAAATAATCCAAGATAAAGAAGAATATGATGATACTTTCAAAGAATTCAAGAGGTCTCAGACACAGTGTAGTTATGAGACACTGTTGAGTGACATCATTGATGTAGAACCTTCTAGCTATGAAGAAGTATCCAAGAAGAAAGGGAAGGAGAGTACCAGATCATGAAGAATGATGTCTAGGATGTGGTATCAAGACCTGAAGAGAATTCTGTGGGATACAAGGAAAGATTCATAGCACGAGGCTTTTCACAGAAAGAAGGCATAGACTATGAAGAGACATTTGCAGCCAGTGGGAGTTGAGACACATGACAGGAAGACTCATGTGTAAGGCCATGTATGAGCTCAGAAGACACCCATGGGATAACACATACATGAGGATCTTGAAGATCACCTAGAGTGATGAAGATCTTAACCTTTGCTACAAGGTTGAAGATGAAAGCCTATAGAGGATGACAAGCTCACAGATGGGTGCAAGAATAACGCTTTCAGGATAGAGGATCTTGGTATCTAGTGACCCTAGATGGATACATAGAATAATAGTAGCAGAGCAAGCTACCTGTCACTCTAGTACATGATACATAGAGTATGAAAGATAGAGGAAGAATAATGCTCCGCTTCGGAGGGAGTGACTCCAGAAGATCCTGAGGTTCGACATGGTACGACAAGATGGACAGATTACTGATGACTCTAGGTTTTACTGAGAGTAAAGTGGATTCCAACCTTTGCTTCAAGGTTGAAGGCGGAAGACCAATGATGCTCCTATTATATGTCAATGACTTGTTCCTGACAGAAGTTGCAAGAAGGAGACTTGCTGCCAAGTTCGAGATGGAGGACTTGGATATGATGCACGACTTTCTAGGCATGGAGGTGTGGCAGAATACAGATGGAATCTCCCTGGGATAAGGGAAGTATGCAGTAAAGATCCTAAAGAGGTTCAGAATGATGGACTGCAAGGCCATAACCACACCTACGACATCGAACCTGAAGCTATTGAGTATTGCTTCATCAGAGTCGCTTGATGCCACGATGTATCGTCAGATGATTGGTTCATTGATGTACCTGACAGATACGAGACTAGATATTTGCTTTGCTATGAACACATTGAGACATTTTCACTTGAATGTTGCAAAGCATGCAGTGAGGTACCTAAAGGGTACAGTTGATCATGGGCTCAAATATGAATTAAATAAGAAGATTAACCTAGAGTGTTACATGGGTTCTTATTGGGTAGGTAGTACCATTGATAGGAAGAGCATTTCGGGGTGCTGCTTCTGTATTAGATCAGAGAGGAGCAATGAAGCTCCAATATGTGATCCATATCAATATCTCTCGAAATAGGGAGTTCTATCATAGCCCGTGAGACAGGTTGTCTGAGCATAAAATCCTGGTGAAGCTCGTAGGTTTCATAGACGTAAACGGTCCTATAGGTTTTCCTCGGATGTAATCGGTCCTGGCGAAGCTCATAGGTTATCCTTGGATGTAATCAGTCCCGATGTGATTCTATGCTAGAAATGTCCAAATTGAAGTTTGAGTACTTTAAGAAGAAGCTTGGTGTTCTCCAAATCGAGGTTCCTTCAAAGGGGAAGTGATGAGTCCATGAGCCTTTCTGACATGGTGATAGGATCGGTACTTTCCATGGTTAGATGTAAGTGTAGAGCCATACTGATATGACTGTGGGATTGGATCCCACATGATCAAATATAAGTGCAGATCCTTTTCTTGGATGATAGATGGTGTGTCCTATCATGCTGACGGATGTAAGTGCAGAGCCTTTCCCCGGATGATAGATGGTGTTTCCTATCATGTCGACGGATGTAAGTGCAGAGCCTTTCTCTGGATGGTAGATGGTGTGTCCTACTATGCCAATAGATATAAGTGCTGAGCCCTTCCTTGAATAGTATATGGTGTGTCCTGCTATGCCAGAGGATGTAAGTGCTAAGCCTTTCTGATTGGGTTAGATATAAGTGCTGATCCTTTCTGACTGGGTCAAATATAAGTGTTGTGCCTTTCTCTAGATAGTAGATGGTGTGTCCTGCTATGCCAGTAGATGAGAGTGGTGAGACTTTCCTTGGATGATATATGGTGTGTCCTATCATTCCAGTGGATGTGAGTGCTGGGCCTTTCTGACATGGTGGTGGATGTGTTCCTCCCATGGTCATATGTGAGTGTTGGGCATGCCTTTTTGACATGATGGTGGATGTTTTCCTCTCATGGTCAGATGTGAGTGTTGGGCGGGCCTTTATGACTGGGTCAGATATAAGTGCTGAAGAAGATGAAGACCTACATGGAGGCTAGGCCCACAAACAACATGAAAAAGGGCTGGCTCTGTAGAACTTCCTATGACAAGAAGAATGAAGAGATAACACCATTTGATTGAGATAACAGAAGCAATGATGTTGATGATGATCCATCTTTGATGATGATCCACTGATGATCCAGTGATAATGATTTGATAATCTAGACTTGATGATCCAGTGATGATGATCCGATGATCCAGTGATGATGATCCGATGATCCAGACTTGATGATCCAGTGATGATGATCTGATGATCTAGACTCGATGTTGATCTAGAGAAGAAGACTTGTATTGATTAATTGTGTCAAGAGGATACCTTCCTAGTTAAGAGGGAGTGTTGATGTATTTGTAACTTCAGAATGTATTCACTTGTATGTTTTATGTATTGTACCCCGATGTTTTTACCAGGAAGTATTTGTAATGTAATTGAGTCATGTCATACCCCGATGTTCCTATCAGGAAAATCAATAATGTAAACCAGTCATGTAAATTCAATGAGGTTAACCCTCTGTTGTAAGTCGGGGCAATAGTCCCCATAATTCAGTTAAGGTTAACCCTCCTTGTTGATCGGAGGGAAAAGTACCCACAGTTGTGGGGCACTAGGGTTATTAGACTCTCCTAGAGATGTTGGCCCTAGTAAGTAATTGTTAAGTGAGGCCGACATGTTGGAGTGGACATTAAGTGAACGAAAGAATATAAATAGAGAGTGAGCCTCTCTATTTATCACACACACACTCACTCACTGGGGCGCATGAGTGAGAGAGGAGAAGCTCTCTCAAGTGTGAGAGAGAAAACAACTATGGAGATCATCTTTTCTTTCTTTGGGTTTTACTACTGCCATTGGTGCTCATTCTATCTCTAAGGAATTTGTGGGGTTTTCTCCTTTATGATTTCCTTGAGGAAAATTATTTGTGTCTCTTGTCTCTTATGATTTTTGTTGTGCATGCTATTCTCTCAGATAATATCCTAGATAATATTCCTTAAATGATAAAAATCTAACAATCCCTCTAAAACATCCTTGAATGATCATTTGTTAGAGATTTCTTTGATTGCTTTAAACCTTAAAGACTCAGAAGTAGCAATTCATCCCCTCTTTTTCTCTACTCAAAGATCTTATGTTCCTCCTTCCCCTCCCCCCTTCTCCTTAGCACCCACCTCCCTTGAATCATCCCGCCCCCTCTTCATCTTCAAAAATTCGTTTTCACCTTAGATCGAGAGACATCCCTACTTTACCTGAACTCGTCTCAACACACAAAGATATAGGGATAAACCCTAGTTTCCCCCTAAAATGAAAAGGAAGAGGCATACCCTCACACATCTCCTTTGCTCAGCATAAAGCTCTGAAGGATTAGGAAAATGGCATACAAAACAATTTTTGGGGCACTTAGAGCAGTGCAGGCCCCGGAAGGGAATCCCAAATGAAAATCCTCTCACAAAATAGTAGGGGTTTGGAAAGTACCCAAAAAAAACTTGCCCTAAAGAGGATAATTCTGCTCCAAAAACCAGATGTACTCCTCCTCCAGGAAACAAACGAGTCATAAATAGAGGTTGCAAACCTGTTAAACTCCATTTCTCGAAATTATTCCTTTCTTGCTCAAAGTGAAAAAGGACACTCGAGAGGAATGGCTATTGGATAGAATCGTCTCTCTATATATTGTATTAATTCCTGGAGCTCCACCTCTAGTATGGGGCTACATCTTCACTGGGATGAATCAAACCTACTTTTAACCATCCTCAATATCTACGGGCCTTATGAAAACAGAGTATATTTTTGGGACAAGCTATGTACCTATCCCCTTCTCATAGAAGAAAATGTAATTATTGGAGGAGATTTAAATTTTACCCTTGGAACTCAAGAAATTTGGAGGTCAAGAGAAATGGTGGACCCTTTGGCAATATTTTTTACACATTTTCTACAAGCCTCTTAGTTGGTGGATCGTGATCCCATCAAGATAAAGCTCACTTGGGACAACAGAAGAACAAGGGAAAACAAAATTGCAAACAGACTAGATAGGTTTCTGCTGGTAGAACGCCTCATGGGTAAGAACTTAATGTTCAAACAATGGGTTAATTCTAGTGGATACTTTGATCACCTCCCTATCTGTCTCAAACTTTTGAGCATCCCTAACAAACCATCCATCCCATTCAAATTATGTGCAGCATGGTTAAAAAATGAGGAATTAATTCACCTCATCCAATCAAACTGGGTCCCTGATACTGTTTGATATGGGAACCATGTTAAATCTAATTTCACTCAAAACCTCTCCCATATAGAACCTCTTCTCAAAGAATTGGGCTAAACTTAAAAAGGAGGCGAAAGATCAAGCTCTTATTCAGATCGCATCAGATATCACTGAAATGCAAAATTCAGAAGGTGGTGGTTTTCCCTCATAGGAAGACAAAGAAAATCTAGTCTCCTTGGAGTCCAATAGGGATAAACTCCTTAAAGAAAGGGAGGAAATCTGGAGATTAAAAAGTAGAGCCACGTGGTTGGAAAGTGGGGATGATAACACAAAATTCTTCCAATCCTTTGTGAAAGAAAGAAAGATGTAGAACACAATTTGGGAATTAAAAAACTCTAATAATGAGGTGTGCTCCTCCTTTGAAGACCTAGTTGGGATCAACAAATCACAGTTCGAAAGGATATTCAAATTAGAGAACCAGGCAACGATTGCAGAAGTGATATAGATCTCTGAATGCTTTCCAGGACAAATTTCAGAAGAGGACAACATGGATCTTATGGAGGAGATCTCTAAGGATGAGTTGAAGGCAGCCCTGCATAGTTTCTAGGAGGACAAAATTCCTGTGACAGATGGTTGGACCATTGAATTTTTCCTGGCTCTCTATGGCGCAATTGGCCCTGATATTCTCCATATAGTTGAATAATCCTAGGTAAATGGACATATGTATCCTCCCCTAAATTCCACCTTTATAGATCTCATTCCAAAAAAATAAAATACATTCTCCCTGGAAGACTTCAGGACTATATCTTTGTGCAATATCACCTACAAAGTGCACGCGAAAATTATTTCTCAAAGATTTAAAAAGGTTCTCTAAAAAATCATCTCCCTTGAACAGTTTGGCTTCCTGGAAAATAGACAGATCCATGAATCCATAGGAGTAGCACAAGAATGGATTCACAATATAAAAATCAAGAAGATAAAAGGAGAAATCCTAAAGATTGACATGTCAAAGGATTTTGACAAGGTAAGTTGGCTCTACCTAGACTTCTCCTAACCCATCTAGTCTTTAGCTATAACTTTATAAAATGGATTTTTTCATGCATCTCCACAACCTCTTTTGTTGTTCTCATTAATATCTCGGCCTCCCATTTTTTCACCTTGGCGAGAGGGCTCCGACATGGATTGCCTCTTTCCCCCTTGCTTTTTCTGCTAGTGGATGAATGTTTAGCAGAGCACTAATTGACAAAAAAAGAAGAGGTTTGTTCTCAAGGATCAAAATAGCCAACAACTTAAATATCACACATATCCTCTTCATGGATGATATCCTCATTTTATGCAATGGATTGATCAAGGATGCAGATAAACTCTTAGGGATCCTGCAACTTTTCAGCAAAGCCACAAGTATGAGGTTGAATGAGAAAAAATACACCCTCTCTCCCATCAATATGGAAGAAGCAGAATTACAAAGGTACATAAAAAATTTCCCTTTCAATGTCACCAATCTGGAATATGGATTAAAATACTTGAGCTTCAAGATGAAACCAAACAGTTACAGAAAGGAGGTCTGGAACTAGTTATTGGCCAAACTAGAAATAAGGGTCAACACTTGGCGCAACAGATGGATTTCTAGACCTGGAAAGACTAGTTTTGGTCAAATCGGTTCTAGAAGCCATCCCATTCTATTGGATGTATCTCACATGGATCCCAAAAGCCATTCTGGAAAAGTCTCAAAAAATTTGTTCTAGATTCCTTTGGTCATGGAGGAATGAGCACAATGTTCTTCCTTGGCTGAAATGAGATCAGATTGCTAGACCCAAATCTATGGGAGGTTGGGGCCTAAAAAACATCTAGGTTTTTTTAAAATTTGTAGCTACAAAAGCAATATGGAGGCTCATTTCTACACAAATCCTTTGGACTGAGGTTGTTTATAAAAAATACATTTACCCTGACTCTGTCCTCGACTGGATAAGAAATGCCACATTCCTAAATTCATCCTCGGTTACAATTATCTGGAAAGCCATATGTGATTCTTTCCCTCTCATTAAAAATGGGATAGCCTGGAATGTAGGTAACGACTCTTAGGTGAGATTCTACCACCTTAATTAGACAACTAACCATGGATCCACAAATATATGTAATCAAGGATGGAAGGGGGATAGAGCTCTAGATCTTCTAATCCACTGGATTGCATAATGGATCATATTCACAAACTCTCTCAAAGCTACACATGTCAGGCTCATTGACTCTCTGGATGAGCTCATATGGGATCATATGGCTCATGGTATTTACACTTCCAAGACATGGTAGCAACACTTAAGTTCCATCGCTCATCAAGGAGACCCCCTGTGGTGGCAGAAAGGTATTTAGAAGCTAAAATTTCCTCTAAAACCAAAGTTGTTCATGTGGTGTGCACTAGAAAACTTCTGATCAGGGACATAATGAAAAAATGCTCCTTAGAAGGCCCAGGAAGGCACACCTTATGCAAAATGGGGACAAAAACATCACCCATTTGTTCATTTCATGCCCTTTCACGACAAAATTATGGAACTATTCTAAAACTTTGCTAAATCTGAATCTGGCCTAGCATGGTCATAATCTGGAGGATCACTAGAAAACATGGACAAACTCAAATAATTATGCATCTCTAAAAGCCCTACCCCTCTTACACATATGGGGCATCTGGATGGCCAGAAATGCTGCCATCTTTTAGGACAAAGCTTCATTGCCAGAAATCATTGCAAACTAGGAGCTAGATATTTTGTCATACTTCCCTCAAATGATAGACACCTCGGTTGTCTGCATCATCTCTAAAGAACACATAAATTTCACCCTTCCATGGGATTTTTTTGACAAACCCCCTTAGTATTTTAATTGTGGGGGAGGAGCAGTCCTCTTCCTCTCTCATAGTCACCATTTCAAATTACAAACGGGATTAGGGAAGGGAACAAATAACTTTGTCGAACTACTTTCCCTCAAACTCCTACTTTCTTTTGCTTTAGAGAAAAATTACAAAAATTCAGATCTTTGGAGATCCAATGGTGGTAATCAACTGGGTGAACAAAATTCAAAAGTGAAAAATTAGAAATCTCAGTCCAATTTTTGAAGAAGTCTGCAGACTTATGGCAAACTTTGATTCCATAATCTGTTGCCATGTGTATAGGGAAAGGAATGCTGAAGCATATAATCTCTTAAAGAAAGGGATTTTGACAGAACATGGAACTTGGAAGATATCAGAGACTAATGGAGGAGAAGTCTATGAATTCTACAATAGACCTTTCTTAGAACCACAGTAGGGTTAACTCTACCTTTGTACACACAAACGCAGTTTTGGGTAATCTCACTGCGGCTAATATACAATGTGTCATTGGCAGATGCATGAGCCACATATAAGGCTCGTTTTTTGTTTTTGATTTCTTGCTTTTCACAGAAATAACATTTATAGAGGGGCATATCTTGACAAAGATATGAGCAATAGAAAGCTCATTTTTATTTTTATTTTTTGCTAATAAAAATTAGACTATGCAAAGAAAAAGACATGTAAACATAAACATGGTTTAGTTTCTTGTAAATGTATGCACACATACATTATGCAGATGTAATTTCATTACTTTTAATAAAATTACTTTTTTTTCTACGAAAAAAAAATAACAGCCATACATAATTTAACTTATATGAAGGCCACAATATAACATATCCATAGTGGACTATAGTAACCAACATAACCCATACAAGGTTTTGTAATAAACCATAACCCTTCTACATTGTAATATTGGACATAAGCATGGTTGAATGTACTAATTTGGAACAATCCAATCTAATTAACATTGCAATTTGACATACCTCTATTCTTGACCTAAGTTTATATTAGAATTTGATATGACTTTGAAGTCTCCCAAAATGTCAAAATGTGATAGTTTTGGAGGACATCATATCCATTCTCAAATGATTCATACTTTTCAACTGGAACTCTTCAACATAATCTCTCATTCTTTCATGCATATATACCATATGTAGATCTCTCCATTGATTTTCATCACTTTTAGCAACCATGTATAACCCATAAATTTGAATTTGGAGACTGGACTACATATTTGGAAGGGAAGTAGATGGTTGTAGGTGAGATCAGAGGTTGGGAAATATGGGAACCCTAACCCCTTTATTTTTACTTCTCATAGATGCTTTAGAAGCCATGAATTCAGGATACATGTGGCTCTCCAACAACATATAGTAGATTGGTCTCCTTCTATGCACACACTAGAAGCACCCAACAAGATGGATCGGCCAAGAGAACCATGGATCGATGAAGGGAATGCTTGATCTCAGAAGGGTGTTGTTTGGGGAAGGTATTGTTGTAGCCAAAGTTATGAGGGCTTAGTGAGATCTTTGTATAACTCTATATGAGCATTTGGATAAGAACAGAGAGAAAAATGGGTTGTGGGATGAGACAAAGATAAGACTATAGTTGATTCCTTCACCCCGGTGGCCTCATAGCCTAGCTTGGGGTTTTCCTCTCAGCAGAAAGAGTATATGTTGGGTAGAGTGCCTATGGTTGGATGGAAAATCTCTCTTACACAACCAATTGCTTAGATTTGCATAGGATAAAGATAAGTATTGTTTTATCTCTCAATGTGCAATGTTTTTATTTGATGGATGTGATGATAATGTTGGTAAGCATGCTAGATGTATGGATAAAGTTTATTTCCATTGTGTATATTATTTATGTTTTTGCACACATATTTGATTTGTTATGAAATTCATAATATGGTTATGGGGTGAAATTTAGAAGCCCATAGTTATTTAATGTCCCCTCCAGTGGGTCGTATTGGGTGAAGGGGACGTTACACTTAAACCTTGGATCATGTTGCAATATGATGTACCCAATCATGAATTTCACTAATTGATATAAGTCAACAAAAGTGAACATCATTATCTTATATAACATATGACCATCATCGCAATCCAATATGACCCTCGGTGAAGGTTCCAATCTGAGATAATCATTTAGGACTATAATAATCTAACATAAACTAAACAAGGTTATTATTGCAATGTTAAATAGCCATATGTTCAACCTATGATTGTTGCAATGTAATTGAATATTGAAGTCTTCCCTTTTGTGTCACATGAAATAAAAATTTCCAACCATACTCACATGTTATCTACAAAAGTATATCATACTCTAGCATGGTCAACCATAAATTTTAAAATTTTAAATATTCAATCAAAGCATTAATTATTCAACCATTAATGAACATCACAATCAATCCAATATAATGGTGTACAAGAATGTCATATTGATACCTAACCATTTACGAATGTGGCATTGCTATCTAACCATTTTATGAGGTAATTTGTAATGAAATATATCTATTGAAATGCATAACGACCATACATAGAGGAAAACAATATCTAGACGAACCCTAAGGAAGGATGTTTTCTACAAGGTTCGAAACTGCGTTTTCTCAAACCTCGAGGGGCTGAAAAGGGATGCATCTACAGCCCTTAAAAAACATCGATTTCAAACATTGCTTTTCCCCCCTCCTCAGTCCATGGTTGATAGATGGCGTACGATGACGATGAGCTAGTGGATTACACAAATGACCCGTTACAAGGGGAAACAATCTTCTCCTCACCGTCCACAAGTGGTGAACCTTGCATTGTTTCTAACTAGCCTTGCACTGCAGCTATGCCATTTGTGACCTCAAACAAACCTGTTGGGTCTATGGAAACCAAGGTTAGCAGATGGCAGTTGGACCACCCACCAGGAATCACCATAGAATCCTTGCAGCTACTGTTGGATGTTGGACTGCTTGATGCACTGCTTCATGGAAGTCACTATTCCCTTTTCCCTTTACATCTCGAAGAAAATCTAATGTTCATTCACCCCTATGATTATACCATTCTACACATGGAAGGTTATGAAAACCAAGTTTTTAACCCATCGATATCCTTGGACCGAACCCTATTCAATGGTTTCAAACTTTTAGAATTAGGATGGCTAGACTCTCTCCTTGAACCTCTAGATACTCCAACCCATTTTGCAGTGGACGGAGGAGAAAACCACTATCCGGACAGGTTGATAGCATCCTTCTTATAGTCGATGGACTTGCAAGGGTCCCTAGTTGTTTTCGGCTCTGATAAGAGAAACAAAGAAGAAAAGGAGGTTTCACAAGGTTGCAAGGATAGTTTAGAATGATACCCTAGCAAAAAGAGGAAGAACAAGTGCTTGATCTCGATAAAAGGTCCCATAAGTCTCATATGTGGGGTAAATGTCTCTATAGGAGAAGCTGGGAACATGGAAGAGATGAATTTGGTTGGGAAAATTATAGGTCATATCTCGAGCCCTGAGGATATAGAAGTTTGGGTCAGAAAGAATTATATGAACGTTTTACATTACAAACTGGAAACCAGTGCCCTAACCAAGGCATGGTTCTAATTCAAGTTCAATTGCATGGGGGATGACGATAAAATCTTGGAAAAACAATGGAGCTTTGGGTCCATTCCTATCTTTCTCAAAAAATGGACTCCTCTTTTCGATACAAATAGTGACAGAATGGATACCCAACCTATCTGGGTTTGCCTCCCTGGTATTCCATGGGAGTTTTGGAATTTGGAATCGCTCCAAGATATTAGGAGTGCACTGTGTGTACTCCTGGATGTTGATATCTCCTTTCATACTACTCGAAGAAAATCGATTTCTCTAATACTTTCCTCCCCCAACATTAAAACAAACCTCTGGGATCATCTAAACCTAATTTGGGGAAACAACATCAACAGGAATATTCTCGACTACGAAGGAATACATTTTCGATGTCATCGATGCCATGCAATTGGACACCTTGCAAAAACCTACCATTTTGGCTTTACGAAAGAACCAATCCAGGAAAAGATGGAGTCCTAGGGCTGAAGCAACAAAGGAATATGACCGAAGCAAGAAAGGATGTAAGGCAGATGGATCTCCCATATTGGAGGAAGAACCTACTCAACCTCCACTTCCTACAGAAAAAATCTCAGAGGATCCTTGCAAAGATCCAGAACAACCTCTACAACAGGTTTCAGATCAATATCCGGGTAAGCCCTTTGAAACACCCTTGAATGATCATTTGTTAGAGATTTCTTTGATTGATTTAAACCTTAAATACTTAGAAGTAGCAATTCCTCCCCTCTTTTTCTCCACTAAAGGCTCCTATGTTCCTCCTTCCCCTTCCCCCTTCTCCTTAGCACCCACCTCCCTTGAATCTTCCTGCCCCCTCTTCATCTTCAACAATCAGTTTCCACCTTAGGTCAAGAGACATCCCTGCTTTACCTGAACTCGTCTCGGACACACACAGATATAGGGATAAACCCTAGTTTCCCCCTAAAATGAAAAGGAAGAGGCATACCCTCACACATCTCCTCTGCTCAGCATAAAGCTCTGAAGGATTAGGCAAATGGAATGCAAAACAATTTTTGGGGCACTTAGAGTAGTGCAGGCCCCAGAAGGGGTTCCCAAATGAAAATCCTCTCACAAAATCGTAGGGGTCTGGAAAGTACCCAAACAAAACTTTCCCTAAAGAGGATGATTCTGGTCCAAAAACTAGATGTACTCCTCCTCCAGGAAACAAAGGGGTCAGAAATAGAGGTCGCAAACCTGTTAAACTCCATTTCTTGAAATTATTCCTTTCTTTCTCAAAGTGAAAAATGACACTCGGGAGGAATGACTATTGGCTAGAATATTTTCTCTGTATATTGTATTAATTCATGGGGCTCCACCTTTGGTATGGGGCTACATCTTCACTTGGGATGAATCAAACCTACTTTTAACCATCCTCAATATCTACGGGCCTTATGAAAATAGAGTAGATTTTTGGGACAAGATGTGTACCTATCCCCTTCTCAAAGAAGAAAATGTCATTATTGGAGGAGATTTAAATTTTACCCTTGGAACTCAAGAAATTTGGGGGTTAAGAGAAAGGGAAGAACCTTTGGCAAATTTTTTTTCACATTTTCTACAAGCCTCTCAGCTGGTGGACCGTGACCCCATCAAGATAAACCTCACTTGGAACAACAGAAGAACAAAGGAAAACAAAATTTCAAATAGACTAGATAGGTTTCTACTGGAAAAACACCTCGTAGGTAAGAACTTGATGTTCAAACAATGGGTTGATTCTAGTGGAGACTCTGATCACCTCCCTATATGTCTCAAACTTTTGAGCATCCCTAAAAAACCACCCATCCCGTTCAAATTATGTGCAGCATGGTTAAAAGATGAGTAATTAATTCACCTCATCCAATCAAACTGGATCCCTTATACTGTTGGATATGGGAACCATGTTGCATCTCATTTTGCTCAAACATCTCCTGTTAAAATATCTTCTCAAAGAATTGGGCTAAACTTAAAAAGGGGGTGGAAGATCGCACTCTTATTCAGATCGAATCAGATATCACTGAAATTCAAAATTCAGAAGGTGGTGGTTTTCTCTCACATGAAGACAAAGAAAATCTAGTCTCTTTGGAGTCCAATAGGGATAAAATCCTAAAAGAAAGGGAGGAAATCTGGAGATTAAAAAGTAGAGCCATCTGGTTGGAAAGTGGGGATGATAACACAAAATTATTCCAATCCTTTGCAAAAGAAAGAAAGATGCAGAACACAATTTGGGAATTTAAAACTCTAATAATGAGGTGTGCTCCTCCTTTGAAGACCTGGTTGGGATCAACAAATCACACTTCGAAATGATCTTCAAATCAAAGAACCAAGCAACAATTACAGAAGTGATATAGATATCTAAATCCTTTCCAGGACAAATTTCAAAAGAGGACAACATGGATCTTATGGAGGAGATATTCGAGGATGAGTTGAGGCAGCCCTGCATAGTTTCTAGGAGGACAAAAGTCTCGGGATAGATGGTTGGAGCATTGAATTTTTCCTGGATCTCTATGGCACAATTGGCCCTGATATTCTCCATCTTGTTGAAGAATCCAGGGTAAATGGACATATGCATCCTCCCCTCAATTCCACCTTTATAGATCTCATTCCAAAAAAAGAAAATCTAGTCTCCTTAGAAGACTTTAGGACTATATCTCTGTGCAACATCACCTACAAATTGCACACAAAAATTATTTCTCAAAGATTTAAAAAGGTTCTCTAAAAAATCATCTCCCTAGAACAGTTTTGCTTCTTGGAAAATAGATAGATCCATGAATCCATAGGAGTAGCACAAGAAGGGTTTCACAATATAAAAGTCAAGAATATAAAAGGAGAAATCCTAAATATTGACCTGTCAAAGGCTTTTGATAGGGTAAGCTGGCTCTACCTAGACTTCTCCTAACCCATCTAGTCTTTAGCTATAACTTTATAAAATGGATTTTTTGATGCATCTCCACAACTTCTTTTGTTGTTCTCATTAATATCTCCACCTCCCCTTTTTTCACCTCGAAGAGAGGGCTCCGATAAGGATGCCCTCTTTCCCCCTTGCTTTTTCTTCTAGTGGCTGAATGTCTTAGCAGAGCACATATTGACAAAAAAAGAAGAGGATTGTTCTCAGGGATCAAAATAGCCAACAAATTAAATATCACACATATCCTCTTCATCGATAATATCCTTATTTATGCAATGGATCGATAAAGGATGCAGATAAACTCTCAGGGATCTTCAAAACTTTTCAGCAAAGCCACAAGTATGAGATTGAATGAGAAAAAAATACACCCTCTCTCCCATCAATATGGAAGAAGCAGAATTACAAAGGCACATAAAAAATTTCCCTTTCAACGTCACCAATCTAGAATATGGATTAAAATACTTGGGCTTCAAGATGAAACCAAATAGTTACATAAAGGAGGTCTAGAACTAGTTGTTGTCCAAGCTAGAAATAAAGCTCAACACTTGGTGCAACAGATGGATTTCCAGACCTGGAAAGACTAGTTCTAGTCAAATCGGTTCTAGAAGCCATCCCATTCTATTGGATGTATCTCGCATGGATCCCAAAGACCATTTTGGAAAAGTCTCAAAAAAATTGTTCTAGATTCCTCTGGTCATGGAGGAATGAGCACAACGTTCTTCCTTAGGTGAAATGAGATCAGATTGCTCGACCCAAATCTCTAGGAGGTTGGGGCCTAAAAAACATCTAGGTTTTTTAAAAATTCCTAGCTGCTAAAGCAGGATGGAGGCTCATTTCTACACAAATCCTTTGTATTGAGGTTGTTTGTAGGAAATACATTGCCCTTGACTCCGTCCTCGACTGGATAAGAAATTCCACATTTCTAAATTCATCCTCGGGTACAGTTATCCGAAAATCCATATGTGATTCTTTCCCTCTCATTAAAAATGGGATAGCCTGGAATGTAGGTAATGACTCTCAGGTGAGATTAGGTGTGGATCCCTGGATCGAAAGTCAAAATCAGCATATCCTTCCTCAACAACTCATTCACCACCTAATTAAAAAAGGATACTACCACCTTAATTAGACAACTAACCTTGCATCCACAAATATTTGGAAGCAAGGATGGAAGGGGGATAGAGCTTTAGAGATTCCAATCCACTGGATTGCATAATGGATCATATTCACAAACTCTCTCAAATTTGCACATATCAGGCTCATCGACTCTCTAGATGAGCTCATATGGGATCATACGGCTCATGGTATTTACACTCCCAAGACAGGGTACCAACACTTAAGTGCCATAGCTCATCAAGGAGACCCCCTGTGGTGGCAGAAAGGTATTTAGAAGCTAAATTGTCCTCTAAAACCAAAGTGGTTCATGTGGTGTGCACTCGAAAACTTCCGATCAGGGACATAATGAAAAAATGCTCCTTGGAAGGCCTAGGATGGTACACCTTATGCAAAAATGGGGACGAAAACATCACACATTTGTTCATTTCATGCCCTTTCACAACACAATTATGGAACTATTCTAAAACTTTGATAAATATGAATCCTGGCCTGGCATGGTCAAAATATGGAGGATGACTGGAAAACATGGACAAACTCAAATAATTATGCCTCTCTAAAAGCCTTCCCCCTCTTACACATATGGGGCATCTGGATGGCCAGAAATGCTGGCATCTTTTAGGACAAAGCTTCATCGCTAGAAATCATTGCAAACCAGGGGCTAGATATTTTGTCATACTTCCCTCAAATCATAGACACCTCGGTTGTCCGCATCATCTCTAAAGAACACATAGATTTCACCCTTCAATGGGATTTTTTTGACGGACCCTCATAGGATTTTAATTGTATGGGAGGAGCAGTCCTCTTCCTCTCTCATAGTCACCATTTCAAATTACAAATGGGATTATTGAAGGGAACAAATAATTTTGTTGAACTACTTTCCCTCAAACTCCTACTTTGTTATGCTTTAGAGAGAAATTGCAGAAATTCAGATCTTTGGAGATCCAATGGTGGTAATCAACTGGGTGAACAAAATTCAAAAGTGCAAAATTAGTAATCTCAGTCCAATTTTTGAAGAAGTCTTCAGACTTATGGAAAACTTTGATTCCATAATATGTCGCCATGTGTACAGGGAAACAAATGTTGAAGCAAATAATGTCTCAAAGAAAGGGATTTTGACGAAAGAGGGAACTTGGAAGATATCAGAGACTAATGGAGGAGAAGTCTATGAATTCTATCATAGACCTTTCTTAGAACCACAGTAGGGTTAACTCTACTTTTTACACACATACGCAGTTTTGGGTAATCTCACGGCGGCTAATATACCAATGTGCGTTGGCAGATACATGAGCCACATAGAAGGCTCATTTTTTGTTTTTGATTTCTTGCTTTTCACAGAAATAAACATTTATAAAGGGGCATATCTTGAAAGAGATATGAGCAATAGAAGGCTCAATTTTTATTTTTATTTTTACTGATAAAAATTTGACTATGCAAAGAAAAAGACATGTAAACAGAAACATGGTTTAGTTTCTTGTAAATGTATGCACACATACATTATGCAGATGTAACTTCATTACTTTTTATAAAATTACTTTTTTTTCTACGAAAAAAAAATAACAACCATACATAATTTAACTTGTATGAAGGCCCACAATACAACATATCCATAGTGGACTATAGTAACCAACATAACCCATACAAGGTTTTGTAATAAACCATAACCCTTCTACATTGTAATATTGGACATAAGCATGGTTGAATGTACTAATTTGGAACAATCCAATCTAATTAACATTGCAATTTGACATACCTCTATTCTCGACCTAAGTTTATATTAGAATTTGATATGACTTTGAAGTCTCCTAAAATGTCAAAATGTGACAGTTTTGGAGGACATCATATCCATTCTCAAATGATTCATACTTTTCAACTGGAACTCTTCAACATAATCTACCATTTCCAACCAATCCCAACATTCTCAACATCTTCCACCATGTTCATCCATAGTCAACATGGTCAACTATGTCAACATAATCAAGCACATTGAACATCGTAATGTTTCATAACCATATTAAGGTATTACTTCAAGTATGTCACATTACTACCTAACACTTTACAAGATTTGTAATGAACTCAACCATTCGGATGCATAACTCTCATACATAATTCATCTTAGATAAGCATCGCAATGTGGCATATCTATAGTGTACCATCGCAACCAACATAACCACACAATATTTCATAATGAAACATACTATGTCATGGTCGACCATAAAAAATATAATATTAAATATTATAATTAAACACCAATTATTAATTATTCAACCACTAATGAACATTGCAATCAATCCAACATAATCCTTTACAAGAAGGTCACATTCCTAGCTAATCCTTTATGAATTTCACATTGCTACCTAACACTTTACAAGGTTTGTAATGCAACAAAACCATTCAAATGCATAATTGTCATACATAATTTATCTTAGATGAACATCACAATGCGACATACCATAATGGACCATTGCAACCAACATAACCCATAAAAGATTTCGTAATGATACATAACCATTCCACATTGCAATATGGAACATAACCATTGTTGAATGTACTAATTTGGCATAATCCAACCTAAATTAGCATGGCAATGTGACATACCTACATTCTCGATAATCTTTATTGTAACGCGCATATTGAAACCAATTTTTTTTTTTTAAACAAACACATATTTTATGTGCTTCACGTTCAAATGTAGTTCTTACCACTTTTGCTTGTCTTATCATGCATAGTAGGAAAATTACTCTTTATATCTTATTTCCTTGTTGAAAAGATTGACTAGTTAGAAATACTTACCACTCATATGATAAGACATGGATAACTTGGAGGCAAGACAAGCAAGGTTAGTAGAAATTTTAAAGGTTGCATTTTTCTAACCCATTCTATTTGTTTAGTATATCAAGTATATATTTTATTCATATTGTAACACCTACTATGAAATGTTTATTTATTCATTTATGTAGACATTGTATGTCATAATTAGGGAAATTGATGGCTACCTACCAATATAATATATTTATTGTTGTCATTCCTAGAATCTATTAACATGGATCTTGCTAGCATTACTCCTATGCTCGCAGCATACTTATAAATTATTTTAATGCCTCATATCCTTGTATAAATAAATGGACTAAGGTGAATCATGGACTAAGGTAGGGATTATAGTCACTAGTTTTTATAATAGGATCACTTTTGTTTATGGGCATTTTGTTTTAACCTAAATAAAAGCTAGTGTGTTTTCCATGATTCCTAATCTATTGTATAGTTTTGGACCCTCAACTTGTATTCAAGCAGCGGCCTTCGATTTTTTATTGGTTTATGACTTACCTTAGCTTATTTAATCAATCTTGTTAGCTGCACCATTTAATCCATCAAAACATTTGACTTTTTATTTGGCCTTTTTTTTGGGTCAATAACAGTGATATGCTTAAGTTTTCAGTCGAATGGCCTTTTTAAGGGCAACCTTATTTTCAATAAAATGATATGCTTAAGTTTTCAGTCGAATAGTCATGACTTTGTTTCACAAAAAATAATGCTATAAGGATGGTTTAGCATTAAATTAAAACATTTTATGTTTTTTTTTAAATGTTTATGTTTTCATGGGCCTGGGCAATTCCACCGCCTTGGTGTGCCATGTTGTGGCATGTTGGCCACATGTGTAAACTTCAATAGCTGCACCGCCATAGTTCAGCAATGCATGTACCTTAAGAACATTATTGACTCTTGCTCGGCTTGGTTGGGTGACGACCATGGCCATGGCCTCTACATAATCCTGAGCGCATCCTGCAAATAATCACGGCCAGTTAGAATTTATAGAGGAACTTAATTGAATTATACTTTGTAACATTACAAATATTTCTTAAAGATGTGTATGCTTACCTATATGGTTCGTATCAAAAGTCATCTCAAACCCATCCGGAGAAACCTTTGTTGACAAAGCTTTCCAAGATTGTATCCGCAATAACATAGCAGAAAACATGGACATTCACAGTCTTGCATTAGCTACTGCATGCTTCGGAGTTTACAAATTAACTTTGGTAAGTTTCTTTAATATCTCCATTAGTTTGAGCTTATTTACTCACATCCATCATCTCTGTGATGCTTCATCTTCGTGGATAATATTTAGAGAAAAGTTCTTCAACTAATTAGACATAATCTATGCGTTACACATATAAATATTGTTCAAATTACATTGCATTTAATTGTCTTGAACTGCATTACATTTATGCATTTAAATGTTTAAAAGACATTATATTTATTTATGCATCTAAATAAGCTGGATTAAGGTTGGAATTCGAGATGAGTGGATATTGCTAACCTTCATAAGATGGGAATCCAACGAGTTGCTATTATTTATGGCATCAATGACTCACAAATGAGTATTGCTTGTAAGGGGAATGCTAGCTCGACACCATGTCAGTAGCTGTATTTTGCATCCTCTGCATCTTCTTCAACTGGTGCACATTTCTTCTCTATGAATTGCTGACTCCGCCTTCACATTTGGATTTTAAAACGTGCACTATTGCATAAGCTCTAAGTCATCTGTATCATATTTATTTTAATTTTTTAAATTTTTATTGTTACTCATATCGTACGATGATTTTATGTATGAATTCCACGAGTTCCTTCCATACAAACATTTCTGCAAAAATCAAAGCTTATATTGGGATTTGTTATTTTCAAAATCGCCGCACCATTGGAATTTTACTAAAATTTTACCTGTCAAGCAAAAAAAATTTGACATTTTGGCTTTAACATTCCTCTTCACTAAAAGTTTACTTAAATATGTATCTGTTAATTTACTTAAATGTGTATCTGTTAATAATAACATTTTAGTGTTGTAGTTTGAAACTATCAATAAACTAAATATGGATCAAAGAAACCAGCTATATGTATTCATATTTCCTCACACAATTTGCATTCAATGGCATTAAACAATGGGCCTTGGCATTTAATATTTCAAGTGGATGGTGCCAAGTGGACACTAGTGACCTAGACTTGGATTATAAGTTAAAACTTAGAGGCATAATGACGTTTTCCTAAAAAATTAAACTGTCAAAACAACGTTCTACCAAAAACTTCAACTGTTTAACAAAACTGCTTTGGCCGATTTTTACCCATATTTGACAGGAAAAAGAGTAAAAAACAGGTAAATGCCCGTCAAATTCCAACTCTGCGCACCAGTGAGAAGTTTCTTTAACAACAGTGAACTTTATACCTAGTCAAATGTATGAGTTGTCTAACAAAGTCTAAAAAGGGGACTTTTTTACCTCTGTTTCTAGCAGGTTTTTACCAGTTTTTTGCCATGAATCTTCACAAAATTTTCAAAACTTTCAAAAACAATGCTAGATCTTACAAAGTGTGGGTGTTGGGGGTTTTCTTGTCACCTGATTTCATTTATTAACTCAAAATCGCCCAACAAACAACAAAAATGACAAATTTGTAGATTAAATTCACCGAATTCGGACAAAAAATCAACTGAAAAAAAAGTCTCTTCGTTAAATAGCTCCGTTATCTAATACCTATAATTGTATTTCTAACTTTATTATAAAGAAGTTTTAACATAGATACCACCCTAGGCACAAGGTCAATTAAAATGTCAATGCCTCTCTTTGGAAAAACCTAGGCTATATTAAAACATGGAAAACCCAACAAGATAAGGGCATTTATCCTTTGTTGGATCCATCACATCAGTTGCAAATAGTTTGGCACTTTTTTTTAAGCATTTTTCAATTGTAGAGATAAAATTTACCTTATGGAGATGGGACATGTAATGTCATTCAACATTCTTGTCTTCCTCCATAAGCAAACGAATCAAGGTTCTAACGGTAGCATTTTTCCTTGGCATGATGTCATTCCAATGACTGCATTTCAATAAGCACAACCTATGTCCCAAGAGGTAAAATATTCAAATTAAAATGTGTAGTGAGACCATTTAGTTCAACTAGGAAGCTCTCTCCATCTTGTTTACGATCTTTTTGGTCTTAGTGTTTAACTAGACTAGCCATGGTTTGCTTTACTTATTTTAATTAATACAAAAGTATTAACAAGTTTAAGTGCAACATAATTGTGAATAGTTCCAAGATCAGTTAAAATGGAAATGAATTGATTTTCAAAATTATCTTACTTCAACGATGTCTAATTAATGATATATCAGGTAGTGTTCTAGTGCAAAAAAAGATCCCAGTTATTGTATACACCACATAATTCATAGTGGTATCTTCTTGAAATAGATCCCAGTTATTGTATACACCACATAATTCATAGTGGTATCTTCTTGAAATAGATCCCAGTTATTGTATACACCACATAATTCATAGTGGTATCTTCTTGAAATCTATGTACAACCTTGACTATATATTTTTGATATGGATAACTCATGTACATGTGCTCCTCTCTATTACAATTATAGGTGGTGTATGGGTGTAATCATCATATGTGGCCATGGCACACAAGTATGATTCATTAAAGTATTTGTAATCGTGGCTAAGGTTGTCTTTTGTTTATTTATTATTATTTTTTAATACTAGGAGTGATTAAGATTGTCCTAATCAAACGTGTACACATAAGCTTGTTAACCTACCTTTGGGCAGTTCCTTGCTAGAGTTATGTATAAATACACCGAAAATCCCACTTGTATAACATAATATTCTGATCTTTCTTGATGTGGACCATATATTGACCATAATATTTTGATCTTTCTTGATGTTGACCACTTGTATAAATATTGAGCATATATTGCTCAGTACTTTTTTGATGTTGATATCATATAAAAGGTAGGCATCGCTTTTTACAACCAATGGTAGAGGAGTTTGAACTAAAATAGGTATGATGCATTAGAGGAAATTTCAATTCAAAATGGGTCTCCTAAGGAAAATAATAAAATAATAGTTAAAATAATAAAATAATATTTATTATTTTTGGAGGAAGAAAAGAAAAAAAACTATTTTTTTCGTATTTTTGACATATCTCCCTGTGTTTTCACTCAAATATCGATCGAGAGAGCTCGTTGGATGCAGAATTAAATTCTTCATCTAATGAGCACCCACACTGCATGCTTTTGACATACCCCGCTATCCCAAAAACAAGAAATACCTAGAAACGTGATGATGACATCATCGCCACATTTTTTCTGGTATTTCTTGTTTTGGGGGTAGCAGGGTCCATCAAAAGTATTCAGAGTGGGTACTCATTGGATGCGTGATTTGATTCAGGGAGCTCTCCTGCTCGAAATTTGAGTAAAAACACAGGGAGATATGTTGAAAATACGAATAAAAAAAGTAGTTTTTTTATGATACCTATCCCCAAATTTATTTTAAAAAATTGTTTAAGACCTATACAGTATTTCAAACTTAAAGCAATTTCATTGGCTAACACATTGTGACATGGAATTTGAATTAGGGTTTAAAGGCCCATTTTGAGTTGAAATTTCCTCTAATGAAATGCATGCCATATACATTAAGTCCAGCACCTCTCTCCTGGGTTTTCCTTTAGTAATCAAGGTCATCGTCTCTTTTTTCCTAGGATTTCTAGGGATTATGGGTTCCATAAGGATATTATTAGCCCTAATGGATCCTTCTTATAATGCACCTCTAGTTTTGTGATCTATATATTTCTCCTCGTTGACTTCACATGAATGGATTATTGATGATAGAGCTAATGGCCACATGACTAAGCATCAACACATTATCTATGGTTATCAATATCAACATAGTTACAAGAAGGTGTTTATTAGTGATAACTTACCCTTGTCAATTTAAGGATGTGGTGATGTCATTATTAACATCACCAATGTTAGATAAGTTCTTAATGTTCTAGGAGTTAGGGTCAACCTTCCTTATATTTTCCACATCACTCACACCAACAAAAATATAGAATTGTAACTAGATCAATGGAAATCAAATACATAGATGATGATTTTAAAATGATTATCTCGGGATATTGTGATAAATCTTGAGTAAGTCTATTCCTTTTCCTTTGCAATTTCAATCATTTTCCTTTGCAATTTCGTTTCTGATTTTCCTTTGCAATTTCGTTTCAGATTTTATACAGTGCATAGTGAAGTTTGGGTTATTCATTAAATTGTTTAGTGTAAGTTTGTGTGCAGGTTGATTTGATTATATTCCAGTATACGATATATTCACCGTAGATATCATTTGATTATCCTTAAACTTCTTTTATTTTAGAATTAGATTGATATTCTTTGCTGGTAATTTTAGGCTGTGTATTTAAATTTTAGTCCAGATATTGTTATATCCAAGTTCTCCCTTGGTTCCATAACATAAATGTATTCTAAACATGCTCTGTCTATGTAGATTGAGTTTCTCATTGTGATTTCTTTGCTCCTTATATGCATTAATTCATTCCGGTGCTCCATCGAATAGTAATTTGCAAGTGTTTATATTTGGCAACATGCAATCAGCTTTAATGTAATTTTAAAAAACTTGTGTGAAGCTTTTAACTTAGACATTTGTTGTGTCTATAGAGAGCACATTCAGAGAGCAAATAGCTTATCCAAAGATGCTCTTGATTTAACCTTTGGTCTCTGCTCTTTTTCAGATATTGAAGATGTCCCTACCTGCATGAATGGTATTTTGCAGCGTTTTTAGAGCTAGTGTCAGAGCTTAGTTTCCTTCCTCTTTGGGCACTGTGTTTCATGTAACTCTTTGAGATTATTTAGCTTGGTGGGCAGACATCTCTGGATAAGCTGCTCTAGTTTCTCCTTGTGCTCCTGATCTGACAGATATATGTGTCAGTCTGTGATCAACCCTGTTTTATATGGACATCTTCTTCTAAGATCTACTTATATTTAGCTTCGGCTGATTCTTATGATTTCTATGCCCAATTTCATACTATTGTAACTTTGTACCCATTATAAAAAGCACATTTAATGCTCTTTAATTCTCTATGAATATCAAAAACATACTTTTTTTTCATCTGAAAAAAAAATCCTAAACACATCCGCTTGAAAAGAGCATTAATCAGCGTGAAAAAAAAAGACATAAATTTCATTTGCGTGTAGCCCTAATCCTATGTATGAGCTTAATGCACATAACGTTCACTAAATTTGATTATAAAGCGGATACATATTAAAATGCACACACGAAGCCTAAGCTTGGGAATGTACCAAAAATATTTAGTTATCGACTTCAAATGTATACATGGAATTATAAGTGGAGTATTTTAGATGTTTTATGAATATTTTATTTAGAAAAATTTAAATGGTTATTTTAGGAATGTTTTAGGAATGAGTTATTTTTTAAAAATATTTGTTTATTTTAGGAATATTTCAATTATAACAGTCTTTTAAAATCATTGTTAATTATTTGTTTTTAATTAGAAATTTGGATTAAGATTGGTTTCTTGAAAATCATGTGATAGTTTAAATTTCAAAAGTTTAGGTTTTGCTTAAATTTCTATTATTTCAAATTGGTTTGAAAATCATTTGATAGTTTAAATTTTAAAAGTTTAGATTTTGTTAAAAAAAAATTATTTCAAATTGGTTTTATAACATGTGGTTTAGTTTAAGTGTTTATAGGTTAGTTTAAGATGTTTTTGTTTTTCACATTAAATAAGGTATTTTTAGATTAGTTTGTGATTGGTTGCATATAAATCAATTTGTCATTTATAAATTTTCATAGTTGTTAACTAATTTAATTTGCAATTAGAAATTAGTTTATAATTCATTATTAGTTTGTAATTTTTAAATTGTTATTTGAAATTATTTCATCATTTAAAATTAATTTCACATTTGTAACTGGTTTATAGTTTGATATTAATTTATTGATTAGCATATTTTGTATGTTGAAATAGGCATAAAATATTTACTTGGTAATTTGCACTTCATTTTCACAACTAGAGTGTGTTTGTTAGAATTAGGATAGATTATGATAGCTAAGGTTAACCTTTGACCCTGCACATATAGTGCTTGTACCTTAAAGCTTATGAGCACCGGGTTGACAGTTTAATATTGGAAATTAATTAACATATAATTTTACCAACTTTTTGGCATCGTTGTCGGGGAGATGTTAAAAGGGTTGAAGTGTAGGTAGATAGGCGGCATTTACATTACACAACAAGGGGGAAGGGAAATGATAAGAAGCAAAGACAACTTCACTACGGAATTTCCGTAATGTAATATACTAATGCATCCACTTTAGTGGGTCTCCCCAAAACCTTGTTGTTCATTTTCACAAGTGTGTTTTACTTCCTTAGAGTAGGTGTGTTAATATCCGGAAATGTTACTTGTCTCAAAGTTCACTTTACTTTTTTGTAGGTATGTTTAGATTGTCGTAGGTATCTTTACTTTTTGAGAGTGTGTGATATGTTTTTCAATTAGATTTAAAAAAAATTGAAAACAAAAACAAATCAAATGATGGGTGATGTAAAAACCCCAAACGCTAATCATTGTGTGAAGCAGGACCTATCAACAAAAGACATGAGTTCAAGGGTGAACATTAGTATGATAGAACTCTCTCAAATCCTAGCAGCAGTTGGGATATCTTCTTTTTAGGAAAGACACATTTTGACATCAATTAACAGCTTATCAACCTCTCATGATACGACAGACGAACCAAGTTCAGTGAGAGCTGCAAAAGGATTTTCTTTATGAAACCACAAAAGAAGATGACACATTGGGGATTATATATGAAGGAGAGCGACTTGAAATCGAAGAGTTCTCGACATACATGACAACAGATCCATCATGTGCTCAAACAACCGATCAACCAAGAGAAGAGGATTTGTATGACATAATGGAGGAAGGTGAGTACCGGGACTACATCGAAATATAATTTCAAAAGGTAACCCAACCACAATACCATTCCTTCCTTCGAAACCTTCTTATGCATGAAACAAGTAAGTTGATTGGTATTCCACATTTTGGTAAGCACTACAATAACCTTCTCATATGTGGATAAAGATATATTTTTCATATTGTTTCTCACTTGGTTAGATTGGAAGAGCTCATATACTTGAATACAAATGTTTTCTTTATTCTTAGGATAGGAAAATATGTATATAAATAAAGAGTTGCACATTTAGTTTAGAAATTATGCAACTGAGCTTTTTGTTTTCTTTTTCAAATAAGAAGAATATAATGTTAATGACTAAACTGAAAACAATTTTACATCATTATTTCTACTCATACATGCATATTTCTGACCATAACATTTGCTTAAGGCTAACTTTAAATATCATGGGAATTTGTCATAACCTTAAAGTCTATCTAATACCTATCGGTCACTTGTACGTCTTAGACTCATCATCAAAGTGTGTTATATAAGTATCTTTATTAAGTAGTAGCATGAAAGTAAGTGATATTTCTACATATGGAGGAGCACTATTAAAACGTTTATATGAAGAGGATAGACGTAGGGACTAGAGGACAACTTTAGGTCATTCTCTTTTTGCATGAACTATAATTTCAGACTATTATAATAATGTGACTCATGGGTTAAATTTAATTGATTTATGTGCTTAGCAATACTTAATATACTCTAGTACCAACCGGTTTCCACGTACTTTAATATATTTTTATAAAAATTATATATTTACAAGGTAAACCCGTTGTGGTATTGAACAAGCCTGCTGGTAGCGGGTCCATGCCGAGTAAAATAATAGACAAGAAAGTTCGGTAAATACAAGCAAACTCATTGGGCTATTGAACAGTCTCGCTGGCAGTGGGGCTATGCTTGTATGGTACGAAGGTAAACTCATCAAGGTACTGAACAAGCTCGCTGGAAGCGGTGCAATGCCGGGTAAAAGAGACATAGTAAACATATTGCTATGCATATGGATTAATCAAACAAAGACCCTGAGTGCATATATACATAGTTAAGCCAATCATTCAATTGTCATTAGAGAATAATTGTAAGTTGAACTTATACCATATTATCTAATTCAAACTATATCTAGGATATTACTATCCTAGAGGTGGGACCCGTCACTGTAGAAATTAACAAAATCAAAATGTGACTCTTTATCCTTATTCCTTGAATGACAATAAGTCTTTGAAAAATGAGTCAGGGGTGACTTGTTTCCTATAGGTTTTCAAGACCATCTATATACTATCATGTTTTCTATTTAGGAACTCTCGGAAAATTCCCTACACAACTTAAATTGCTTGCAGAGTGAAATTTAGGTTATTCATTAAATTGTTTAGTGCAGGTTGATTTGATTATCTTTTAACTTGTTTTATTTTAGAATTAGATTGATATATTTTGCTGGTAGTTTTAGGCTGTGTATTTAAATTTAAATGTATATCGTTCTATCCAGGTTCTCCCTTGGTTCAATAGCATAAATTTATTCTAAACATACTTTGTCTAAGTTTCTCATTACGATTTCGTTGCTCCTTATAGAAATTAACTCATTTCCGTGCTCCATCGAATAGTAATTTGCAAGTGTTTATATATGGTAACATGATGCAATCATGTAGCTTTAATTTAACTCTACAAAACTTGTGTGAAACCTTACACATATAAAACCTGAACACATCTCCTTGAAGAGAGCATTAATCCGCGTGAAGAGGACATAAATCTCATTTGTGTGCATCCCTAATCCTCTGTATGAGCTTAATGCACATTAACGTCGATTAAATTTGATTTTAAAGTGCATATATATTAAAATGCATACATGAAGTGTAAGCTTGGGAATGTTTAACCAAAAATATTTAATATTGACTTCAAATGTATACATGGAATTTTAAGTGGAGTATTTTAGATGATTTAGGTATATTTTATTTAGAAATTTTTATGGAATTTTAAGTGGAGTATTTTAGATGTTTTAGGTATATTTTATTTAGAAATTTTTATTGTATTTAAATTAGTGTCATTTATAAAATTTTATAGTTGTTAACTAATTTAATTTGCAATTAGAAATTAGTTTGTAATTTTTAAATTGTTATTTGAAATTATTTTATCATTTAAAATTAGTTTCACATTTGTAAATGCTTTATAATATGAGATTAATTTATTGATTAACACACTTTGTATGTTGACATAGGAATAAAAGATTTACTTGGTAGTTTGCAGTTCATTTTCGCAACTAGTGTGTGTTTGTTGGCATTATGATAGGTTAGGATAGATTAGGTTAACCTTTGACCTTGCACATATAATACTTGTACCTCGTAGCTTACAAGCCCCGGGTTGACAGTTTAATATTGGAAATTAATTAACATATAATTTTATCAACATTTTGGCGTTGTTATCGAGGAGGTGCTAAAAGGGTTGAAGTGTAGGTAGATAGGTTGCCTTTACATTACACAACAAGGGGGAGGAAAAACGATATGACATAAAGAGGACTTCACCACGGAATTTCTGTAGTATAATAGCCTGACGCATCCACTTTAGTGAGTCGCCCTAAAACCTTGTTGTTTCTTTTCGCAAGTGTGTTTTACTTCCTTCAAGCTTATTTTTCGCAAGTCTGTTTCGTAAAGTGTGCTTATTTTCTCATAGGTGTCCTTACTTTTTGCGCAGTGTGTTTACTTTTTGCAAAATTTGATTGTATTTCCTTAGAGTAGGTGTGTCATCAAGAAATGTTGCTTGTCTGAAAGTTCAGTTTACTTTTTCGTAGGTATGTTTAGTTTGTCGTAGGTATCTTTACTTTTTGATTGTGTGTGATATGTTTTCCAATTAGATTCTAAAAATAAATTAAAAACAAAAACAAATCAAATGATGGGTGATGTAAGAACCCCAAACGCTAATCCTTGTGTGAAGCATGACCTACCAACAAAAGACATGAGTTCAAGGGTGAACATTAGTATGATAGAACTCTCTCAAATTCTAGCAGTTAGGATATCTTATTTTCAGGAAAGACACATTTTGACATCAATTAAGAGCTTATCAACCTCTCCCAATACAATATATGAACCAAGTTCTCGAGAACTACAAAAGGATTTTCTTTGTGAAACCTCAAAATAAGATGACATATTGGGGATTATATTTGAGGAGAGCGACCTGAAATCAAAGAGTTCTCGACATACATGAAAACATATACATCATGTGCTCAAACAACCGATGAACCAGGAGAAGAGGATCTGTATGACATAATGAAGGAAGGTGAGTACCAGGACTACATCGAAAGATGGTTTCAAGAGGTAACCCAACCACAATACCATTCCTTGCTTCGAAACCTTTTGATGCAAAAACAAGTAAGTTGGTTGGTATTCCACATTCACATAATCACTGCAATAAGCTTCTCATATGTGGATAAAGGTATATTTTTCATATTGCTTCGCACTTGGTTACATTGGAAGAGCTCATATACTTGAATAAAAATGTTTTCTTTCATCTTAGGATAGGAAAATATGTATATCAATAAAGAGTTGAGTGTTTAGTTTAGAAATTAATGCAACTTAGCTTTTTGTTTTCTTTTTCAAATAAGAAGAAGATAATGTTAATGACTAAACCGAAAACATTTTTACATCATTATTTTTTTCATACATGCATATTTCTGACTATAACATTTGCTCAAGGATAACTTTAAATATCATGGGAATTTATCATAACCTTAAAGTCTATCTAATACATTTCGATCACTTGTACATCCTAGACTCATCATCAACTTGTGTTATGTAAGTATCTTTATTAAGTAGTAGCATGAGAATAAGTGATATTTCTACATATGGAGGAACACTATTAAAACATTTATATGAAGAGGATAGACTTAGAGACTAAAGGACAACTTTAGGTCATTCTCTTTTGGCATGAACTACAATTTCATGTTATTATAATAATGTGATTCATGGGTTAAATTTAACGGATTTATGTGCTTAGAAATACTTAATATACTCTAGTACCAGCCGAATTCCACATACTTTCATATCTTTTATAAAAAATATATAGTTACAAGGTAAACCCATCGGGGTACTGAATAGGTCTGCTAGCAACAGATCCATGTCGAGTAAAATAATAAATAAGGAAGTTTGGTAAATACAAGTAAACCCGTCAGGGTATTGAACAGGCTCGCTGGCAATGAGGCTATACTTATGGTACCAAGGTTTAAACCCGTTGGGGTACTGAACATGATCACTAGAAGTGGGGCAATGACAGGTAAAAGAGACATAGTAAACATGTTGTTATGCATATGGTTTGAGCAAACGAAGACCCTGAGTGCAAATATACATGGTTAAGCCAGTTATTCAATTGTCTTTAGAGAATAGATGTAAGTTGAACTTAGACCCTGTTATCTAATTCAAACTATATCTAGGATATTACTATCCTAGAGGTGGGACCCATCACTATAGAAATTAACAAACTCAAAATGTGAATTTAATTCTTATTCCTTGGATGGCAATAAGTCTTTGAAAAATGAGTCACGAATGACTTGTTTCTTATAGGTTTTCCAGACCATCTATATACCGTCATGTTTTCTAGTTAGTAACTCTTGGAAAATTCCCTACACAACTTATATGGTCTTACTAGGCATGTATGAGATATTTTTAATGTTTAAATCTATAAGTATTTTGATCATTCTTATCACTTAGCATTTATCCTTCTTTTTCTAAAAAATGTATAGTTTTCTTTAGAATAATAAAGATGGCTTCCTAAAATTTCTTGTTGAATGTTGTGGATCCGGAGTGTTGACATAAAAGAATATAACATAGTATCAATTTATTGATGGCTCGAGGATGCGCCATATCTTCGGTCTGGGTGATGTCAGACTCCGACAATTGTCCATTTCCATGATGTCATTTTTGCTACTTTCCTAGGTCACCCACCCATAATTTAGTACATCTATGTTCAATGAAGCTATCATTTACTTTATTTTATCAATTTAAACCATTAAATGTAAAATAAGTTTAACCTATTATTTTTTATGTATTAAATGCAATATTGTGCAAATGATAAGCATTTCAATACTCCATCTGACCCTTCATCCGATCCTAAGTTTCACATTGGGTTTGATAGCATGTTTCTCATTGCCATTATTGGTTTTCCTTACCCTTTTGACGAACACATTTACCTTTGTCACTTGTTGTTGGTCCCGTGCAAATTAAAACTTTAGTTTGATGATGAGCTTTTGACATTATTTTAAATTTAAACAAATAAGTAAAAATTAATAAATAAAATATTAAATAGATTATTATTATTATAATAATCCTTTTTCATTAGAATTTGTTTAAATTTAAATAAAACACTTGTACATAATTATTATTATTATAAGTGTTTAAAAGTGATATCATAAAGGTTAAATTAATTTACAAAACAAAATCCATTAATAGTTTTGGCTGAGAATCCACAGTGATTGGTAATGGCATCTTGTGGAGAATTTGCGGTAAGTAAAGATATATTGTCGACGTTTCGAGTCATCCTTGGCTCATCTTCAGGACATTATCGATGTCTGAGATGATCAATGGATCTCACTTCATATAAATAAAGATTAGTCATAGAAAGCCGACAACTAAAGTTTTAATGAAGTTTTTTATTATAAATTTATAATTTTAATTTTTGTTGTAAGATTGTAAAATTTTTAATTTGAGTTAATAAAATGTTTATTTTATTTTATTTTTATTTTAATTATCGTTTATGAAATGTTTTTAATATAATGTTATCAAAGTTTTAAATTTTAATTAATGTTATAATCCTTAATGTTATTATAAAGTTTTTTAAATTTAATTTTAAGATATTAAAGTTTTAAATTTTAATTAATGTTATAATCCTTTAATGTTATTATAAAGTTTTTTAAAAAGTAATCAAACAGTTATTATGGATCAATTGACTTTTTAATTTATCAAATTAAAATATTTTATTAAATTTTAATTAAATGTTTTTTAAAATGGTTAGGTTTAAGAACCTGAAAAAGTTATTAGGGTTATATTTAATTAATTTATAATTAAATGTTTTTTTATTTTATAATTAAATGTTTTTCTATACATATGTTNAATAATAATAATCTATTTTTAAGGTCACCGCCAAGCGAGACACCAAATTGGTGTATGAGACCCCCTTGTTTGTGGGACAAGGGACCCCCCTCTACGCAACGATTTAACTGCTAAAGTCTACAGAGGTGTACATACACTACCCCCTCTGGATTTGAACCCGTGACCTCCTAAGAGGAAACACATGCTCTTAACCATTAAGCCCACAATACAAATCCATTAATACAATTTGTTACAAATCCCATTAACAAATAGAATAACATTGGCATAAAACAAATAATAATTGTTTAATACGAATTCCACTTATATAAATATTAATTTTTGCCACTTAAACCTACCATTCATGGAAACTTACGTTGACTTTAGTATAAAATAAAGATACCATATGACATGTTACGTGGAGGAGCTCATTTAAGTGTATGCTTTTAATATGTTGGTTTTTAACTCTATATTAATGCATCGTATTTTATGCAGGTCATGCCTATTTCATAAGACGCGGTTTTGGAACCACCATATATTAATACGATGCATTAATATAGAGTTAAAAACCAACATATTAAAAGCATATTTCATAAGACGTGGTTAACTCAACCAGTTGTTGAACGATTTTTATTTTCAGAAAATTGTATTGAATTTGTGGAAACTAACTTTTTGGATTCCGAGATCATGTAAATGCTATATAAATTCAACATTGGGTAATTAGAGGGAGAGAAGATTTTGGGCAAAATTTTGATTCATATTGTAACTCAGTTTTCTCTTTAGTAAAGAAATGGTTTCCGGAAATCTAATTCATGTTCATGTGGAATCCTCGGGGCTAGCCATCTTATGGGTTGTATTTATTTCTTTCATTTTCCTTTGTAATTTTGTTTCAGATTTTATACAGTGCAGAGTGAAGTTTGGGTTATTCCTTAAATTGTTTAGTGCAGGTTTATTTGATTCTATTCCAGTATACGATCTATCCACCGTAGATATCATTTGATTATCCTTTAACTTGTTTTATTTAAGAATTAGATTGATATTCCTGGTAATTTTAGGCTGTGTGTTTAAATTTAAGTGTAGATATAGTTCTATCCACACTACTACATATGGCTCAAAAGTTCAACGAAAGTTTGCCACGAATAAGTTAAAATCGATTTTTTTTGTGGAAAAACAGTTTGAAATTTTGGAAAAAAATGAAAATGTCCCCGACGATCGTCCCTATAGTAACGCATAGTCCAAAACGTTGCTATATCGACGAAAGTTCATTGCTATGGCGACGCATAGTCCAAAACGTCGCTATAGCGACATAAGTTCATCGCTCTAGAGACAAATGTTTTGTGTAAATCATAATGTATGTTTTGTTTTTAAAAATGATATATTAAACCATCTTGTATGTTTTGTTTTTAAAAATTAAATATTGAATCATAAATTAATAACAATGACGTTGTAGCAATGTTGGAATCTAGGAGGTATGTGAGAACATCTTTTTGCATAATGTATGTACTTGGCCTAATGCGTCTTTGATCAAAACAATTCCAACACTAGAGGGATGGATCTTGTTTTTGCACCGATTAATGTCATCAATAATGTGCCATGCTTTGTACCACTAGAAAGTGCACGAAATCATACATGCATTTTGGTGAAGTGAAATTAAAAGTGTAAGTAAGAACTTACCATGTTTATTAACTTTGAATTTCAAAATAACACACTCACATTTAATAACAATGATCCCACCACGTCTCATGTATTATGTGTCATATCTCGTATATGTTGAGGAAACTTTTAAAGGATCTTCTTTTCAAATAGTATAGTCTTTGTATCTTAACTCTTATATACTTTAGGTGATTAAAGAATCTTCAACTACTTTATAATATAATATTTTAATTCATTCATATTAAAAAGAAACACTAATAATATTATTAAATATAAAATATTATACATAATTGAAAATAAATAAACATTACAATTATATATAATTTTAAATAAACACACGCATATTTATCTTTTTTAAACGTATTAATATTTAAATTCATATATAATTTTAATTCATTAACATAAATAATAATAACAAGTTAACACCCTTATTTAAGGGTAAAACTATCAACCCAAAAAGAAAAGTGAAAATTGTGGTGATACCTTTTGATATAAAAATGCAATAGATTAAATATTATTTGTGGCATTGATATCAACAATACCTTTTAAATAATTTATTCACATTAAATATTTATGTATTCAAGGTAATTTTAATTTTGAGTTAGCAAAGCAAAGGGATTCTAAGTATTTTGAAGGGCTTGCGAATGTTTTGCATTTATTGAACACCCATAATGTTGTTATGGATTATGCCAAATTGTAATCATCATAATATGTTCACAAATTTGTGGTTCACTAAATAGTGAAATGGCCATTGATGTACCCAAGGGGATGAGTTAAATTTACATGCACAATCTTTTTAGATCATGGGTGACAAATTATCAAGTTCATCCAAAATGAAATAGAAAGTATGTTTTCAAGTTATAAATTTGGGTAAATATTAAGATGGTATATAAATAATTTATCTAAGAATATAAATACAGTTATGTTTATTCTCTATTCATATTCTCAATACAAAAATTCAAGAAGAGGAAGATGATTTGTTGTCAATGTTGGGAATTCTCGTGTTAAGCTATATAAATCCATTCCAATGTACATGTGTTGTTTTGGTCGATGCATGCATATACAACAAGGGTTATCATAATTGAACTTTAGAACCATGCATTAGGTTACAATATTAAAACTATGTGATTACATGTCCAATTGTGCAATTGAAAATATTTTACATTCGTGACAACACAATATTGAACTTTGGAACCATGCATTGGGTTACAATGTCAAAACTATGCGATTACGTGTCTAAATCGTGCAATTGAAAATATTTTACATTTATGACAACACTGTATCGCCTCTCTAATATATGTTGAAATTGTACACTCCACTGTGCATTCCAAAATAATGATTTTAGGCTATTCTATATCTCGAAAGCACCAACAAAATCTTCAATTCAACATTTTTATTGTAAGGAAAACTTTGCCAAGAAACCCACGAAAAGTTTGTGAAAACTTTGCCAAGGTGTTATAACTATTATATTATTATAAATTACAATGGATATAAAGAACACTACAATATATAGGCTTTAATAAAGTCTAATAAATTGATATGATCCAAAATCATTATTAGGGTATCTGTATTTCAAAGGAGGGCTATAAATCCTTGTGCGAGGTTAATATAATGACGAAGCATCAACGATGATGAAAGACATTTATATATATTTAAATGCCCTATCAATTTCATTTTGCTTTATGCTATCGATAAATTTAAACACATAAAGTTTAGCTCCAAACACTCTAAATCTATCGATACTATCTCAATACTATCTCCGTTTATCTCTTTGCATTTAGCTAGTCATATTGTGTTATTACAACAGATTTCAAGAGTTAGGTGGGAAACGATGGAAATGATGTCAATGACATTGATGACAAGGATGATGATGATGATGATGATGATGATGATGATCACATTGATGACAAGGATGATGATGATTATGATGATGATGATGATGACGATGATGAGGATGAAGATGACAATGATGATGATGATGATGATGATGATGTGGATGAGGATGAGGATGAGGATGAGGATGATTATGAGGATGAGGATGAGGATGATGATGAATATGGTCATGAGGAGTATGAGTATGATGATGAAGATGGTGATGTTGATGAGGAAGAGGGTGATGACGTTGATGATGAGGATCATGACGAAGATGTTGATGATTATGAAGATGATGAAGATGACGATGAGGATGAGGAGGAGGAGGAGGAGGAGGAGGAGGAGGATGAAGATAATGAAGATGTTGTTGATGATGAAGAAGAAGATGATGATGATAGCGTTGATGAGAAAGAGGGCGACAACGCCGATGATGAGGATCATGATGAAGGTGTTGATGATTATGAAGATGATGAATATGACGTTGATGATGAGGATGATGATGCTGATGATGATGAGGATGAGGATGATGATGAAGATGCTAATTATGATGATGATGATGGTGGTGATGAATATGATGAATAGTGTGAAAGGTATACATCTCAAATATGATTTCATAAATCCAATGTGAGGTAATAATGCCAAATCCAGACTCTGAATGTCCACCACTATAGCAACGTTATGGACTATATGCATACAACCATTGAGATTTATAATCCCTAATATAAACCCGTGCTACCCTTGAGATTCATAATGC
The DNA here is from genome assembly GCA_001517045.1 of Pseudotsuga menziesii. Taxonomy (NCBI): domain Eukaryota; kingdom Viridiplantae; phylum Streptophyta; class Pinopsida; order Pinales; family Pinaceae; genus Pseudotsuga; species Pseudotsuga menziesii. The sequence continues at coordinate 191,013 of LPNX010728720.1, read as the reverse complement.
CTAATATAAACCTATATGCATACAACCCCTTATATTTATAAACCCTTTAAAACACTACATCTACAACCTCTAACACTAAATATGAATTCCTATAACCTCTATAAAAAATAACTCATTTCCTCTTATAACCCCACTAACACCTAAACATTATAACCTTAAATATTTAATCCCTATAAAATTTAACTTAAATATATGATTACATCTAACTCCTAAGATATATAATTCATAATATATCATGAAATGTCTATAACCTTTAAACTTATTTTTAACCATGTTTTAATTCCTAAACCTTGTAAAAATTAACCTATAACACCTCTATCCCATATAACTCTAGATAAATAAGCCCTAAAACCCCTAATTGATAACACATATTACCTAAATTTTCATTCTAAAAGCATCATTCAGAATGAGTTTTATGATTCCATTCATTCATATGAAAAGCACGGTGCTGCGAGGAGTAGACCTTGAGGTTTTTCCAGAGCACCCACATTTCTGGTATACAAAGAGCACGATGTCCCGAGGAGTAGACAATGAGGTGTTTCCATAGCACCCACATTCTCTGCTATACAGAGAGAATAGTCCCGCAAGGAGTAGACCTGGAGGTATTTCCATAGAACCCACATCCTTTGGTATACCGAGGGAACAATGCCCCGAGGAGTAGACCCCGAGGCATTTCCAAAGCACCCACATTCTCTTTTGGCAAGTTCTGTCTCTAGAGGGGGTTGTCATGATATGAAAGAGTTGGTCACAAAGAGCACAATGCAAGGAGAAACGACCCTAAGGTATTTCTAGAGAAGACTATGAGGAGCATAGGAGACTAACAGAGACAAAAAAGGAGCACAATCTCTTTAATAATCCCTACCCTCTTCCTCTATTTTGCAAGAAACTTTACCCAAGTCACCAAGATGTTCCAAAACTATATTGATGAGATAGTCAAGTCCCAGGTTTCATTGCATTGAAGTCTTAGATATCCAATTGATGACAAGAGGAGAATCCATGAAAATTTGTACAGCCCTACATCCTTGCTCTACTTCTAATTCAACTAGCATCAATATTAGAACAATATTAAATTTTCCTTCATATCTATGTGCATTGCTTGAGCGGTGGTGGTTTTGTATTTTCATGAGTAGCATACAAACCTTGTTAAACCCTCCATCGATTTGACCCAACACACATATTCTCTTGCATATATAATTTTGTTTCCATTCCTATGTTAACCCAATTTATATGCAACTTGGGTGCCAACAATTAGATTCGAAAGCTCTGATGCCTTGGCCCATGATTTTATTTGTCCTTGTTACTAAATTATTTGGGTTGAACTTGTTCAAAATTCCCATTTTGTATCTTGTGGTTGCAGCAAAAAAACAATCTAATACAATATATAAAACTAGAGATACAACCCCTTCGGAGAAGCTTGGAAACTAGGGCCAATGATAACTGTGTTCACTGTCAATTCTTAGCAAGAAGAGAGCTGATCTTAGTGATGGGTATTTCTGTTAAAAAATAGTATTAAGGACTGAATATATAATCCTTTTTATTGCAAAAATTATCACTACAGGAAGCCACGAAGAGGGCATCTTCAGAGTTGGCTAGGGCCATTGGATGGGAGAACTTGCACTTCATATTGATCATTGGACTTTGAGGAGGGAGTATCCATTGCTAGGAGGGAATGGTCTGAGAAGTTAGAGGGGGCATATCATCCAAGTCTAGGGCATCTAAATCATGACCTTGGTTGAAGAAGATATAAACCATTACAGAGATATCGTGTCCAAGGGGGTGCATTCCACTATGCTAAAGACAACTACAAAACTAATGATATACCACTGCTATTTGTTCACAAATGAAATGAGAAAGAGAGTAGGGGGAATTCCCTTTCCCCCATAGTTTTCTAGCTACAATAACAAGCGAAATTGAACTATAACGAGAACTCTATAGATGAAAGAGGTGTTGGGTATCAATAGTAACCTACAGGTCAGAGCATACAACAAATCAGATTGTTAATTCTAAGTTTTTAAAGGTTGTCATAAAAGTAAAGAATTATTTCTGCTATTTTCTTGACATGTAATCTTTGTTTTGATGGTTGGGTGCAATATATTATTCTTGGATGCCAAAATTTTGTGTGTATGCAAACTGTTTTACAAAAATATAAAACCAGAGATACACCAAACCCATCAACCATAATTAATAATTTATATCAACATCATATTCAAGTAATTAGTAGTCTCTCAACAATAATCATTAAAGTGTTTGACGAAATCTTTAAGCCAAATACGTAAGCAGTGAACACAAAAATTAGCCCAAATCAAGCAATGAACACTACACACTTAGAATGTGGATGTCAAAGGAAACCAACTCCCAACAATCTAATTTGACTTTACAAAATGTGGTCATAAAGTAGGGCACCCTAACAAACTGTGCCAGACAGTTATAGATATTCCCATATTTAAGGATTTCTTTCCAACGAGTTAGTTTGTCAAAACCCCCCCCAACATATAGCAATATCCTTCCTCATTTGATATTCATGACAAACAATAATGTTGCTTGTTGTTATAGCACCTCTCCCATGTATCCTTGTCCTTATATCACTCTTTGAAAATGGAGCATTCTCCTCGTTCATGCTAGGTGACACCAATATTCCACAGATGGCCTCTCTAGAAACTGATTTTGCAACCACCAATCAATTTGAGGCATGTCAAGACTATTTGGTGCACAAACTGAATATGTTGTTGGATCATTAGATGTTGATAACCCCAATAATCTTACCATATGGATAGATTTGACATAGTGTGTAGATTAGCCTATTAGCACATGATATATGTGGTTCCAACTGTGTTTACATACTTGTGCCAAAATCCTTGAACCCATGGTGAACGCCATTTCAGAACACATTTCAGAACACAATACTTTAGAGATAGAAACATAATGAAACATGTACTAGTGACAATTTGTCATTCCACTTACCAACTATACGTTTGTAATTTAATGCTCATAGCATCGCTATTCAATTCTTATTTGACAAGCATGTGGGATGGCCTGAAAATGATGGATTTTGGCACATTGGCATTGCCTTACAAACAAAATCAACATATTACCTTAGGTAATGTACATCATCTTTGGCAAAGTAATGTTGCATTTCCTTCCAAAACGGCTTAGAACATACAACATTGCTTGCATTAATAGCAGCTTCATCAACTACTACAATTTCTTCATGAGCTTTATCTATTTTGCTTGCAAAGTCTAATGACATCCTATTTATTGTGCACCTACATCTAGTAAATAATTTGTTTCTAGATGAACCCTCTCTGATTAGAGACTAGTTTAACCTATTTTCTATCTAGTAAAAAAACATCCTTGACTTCACTTACCCATTGACAGTTTCAATTCCTTTACAAAAGAGATTTGGGATACCTCTATTTATGATGATAGCAACTGCTACAAAATCTACTAGGATACCTCCATTTATGATGATAGCATCTGCACCTCTGTTCAAACTTGGTGTGGAAAGGAATAGTTTAAGAAAAGTCACATTTTGAAGCTTTGACGATCTTCTCCTTTTCCTTGATGGGACTGTCTCAAGCACATCTTCTCCTTTTCCTTGATGTGGTTGTCTCTGAATTTCTTAGTGATCTCAAGAGGCCCATATCTTAGAGGCTTCAACTTCATGGATGTCCCTTGTGTTCTTTCTTTTGCTCATATAAAGCCACATTCTATTCTTAACATAAAATTTGTGATGTTCTCTGCTGATCATTTCTGAGCTTATGCTTTTGTTGACTCTTCTCAAGATGCTATTTCACTTTCAAATGAACTTGCCTCATCTTTTCTATGAACCTGTCTGCTTTATTTGTCTCCTCTTGTATTCCTTTTATGTCTTCCTTCTGCTATCCATAAACAACATCAAACGGTGAGGGAGGAAAACAACCAAAACAAGTCTCAAAGTCAAATGTATGGGTGGAAGAATGAGTTTCCTTGTTATAAGGGTGTTGAATATAAACTACTTGTTCATTCCATGTATTTGGATGCTTATTGTTATATCCTCGCAACAATTGGACCCAAGTTTTGTTAACACTTTAGTCTGACTATAGGTTTGAAGATGAAAAGCAATGGAATGCTTAAACTTTGTATCCATCCTCCTGCAATGTTATCCAAAACTGGCCCATAAATCTAGACATTCAATCAGAATTTGGCTTAACCCTTTATTTCTTGGATGATGAGGATGAGTGTGTTGGTAGGTAACCTATAGGTACCTTGTTGTTGATAATTCCAACATAAAAAATATGTATATTCATAATCCAAAATCTATGCCCACCTGTAAGTTTCCCACTTTAATATCATTTTATCTGGTAACCATATACTAAGATCCACCTCAACATAGATATGAACATATGTGTCTAAAACCACCTTATGAGTTTTTTGGATTAATATTATAGTTTCTAACACCCTCCATTAATATAGTTCTAGGGTAGCCACCTATATTTAGGGTGGCCTCCATTTTGTATAATGACCCCTTTGTCCAACTTCGTGGCTTCATTGGCAAGATGATTTGCAATGGAACTATTACACCTTTGAACATGAAGGAGATGAGTTTATTTGATATGGTTGAGACACCATAAGATCATTCGATAAGTTATGAATAAGATGGGCCCCTCTTCGATAAATTGCTTTCTTACATGTTTAATGATGAAAAGAGTCACCTATAATGATTATTTTGGGAACTGAAGTTTGTAGATCATTTCTAGTCCCATGTAATTCCATATCATGGTTCTTTTGGGTTCTCCATGGAGAATCATGAATGGCCCAAGCGACATTGTAATCCCAGTGAGGTATTGATTGATTTTTTATCATTTTTTGTCATGAATTTTCACGGAATTTTCAAAACGCCTAAAAAACATTGCTAGATTTTACAGAGTGTTGGTGTTGGGGGTTTTCTTGTCAACTGATTTCATTTATGAGCTTAAAATTTCCCAACAAACAATAGAAATTACAGATTTTGTGGATTAAATTCACCGGATTTTATTTATTTATTTTTAATAATTAGAGTAGCTCTAACCAATTGTAGCTTGCATAAAGCATCAAAACATGGATGCTGGAGAATCCAATATACAACTTTAGTACAATCCATTCAGATCAAATTTTTCTATGAGGATTCTACTCGACTGTCCACAGTACTTAAATATCCTTTTATCTATACACAAAAAAGCATAAATTTACAAAGTATCTCTACCACAACCAATCAAAATACACAATCATTTTGTCAAATCCATTTGCCTAATTTTGGTCCTTGGTGCTCGTGAACTTCATTATCTAACGACAATGTAATGTACAAGTGAAATGTATTAATAAACTGCTCTCATGTTAGTGCAATATGATGAGTTTTCTCTCTATTCACTTGAATTTGTTTTCTATTCACTTCAACTTCTATCAGAATTTGAATTGTGTTGTGCCCAAAAATATCATTGAACAACAAGTCACATTCTGAATCATATCGTAGACTATATCCCACAGTGCCACGTAAGTATCTAAGTACATGTTTTGCAACAATCCATTGAATCTGCCTCTGTTCACGCATGACCTGACTAAGGGCATTCACAACAAAACAAATATCTTCTATGGTGTTTGTCAGATACATCAAGGACCCAATCAGTTGGCGATACATAGTGGGATCGATCAAATTTGAATCTGAAGCAGAACCTCTCAAATTCTTCAAATTTGCATCCATCGGAGTATCTATGGACCTACAATCCAATGTTCTGATTTCTTTAGGAAATATATTGTGTATTTTCCTTGACCTAGGAAAATATCCTTCTTCCTCTACCATACTTCTAATCCCAAGAAGTAATGCATCAATCCAAGATCCTTCATTTTGAACTCAGAGAAGATTTTCTTCTTACACCATATAAAGGTCATCAACATATAGTACCAAAATTAGTCAATCATCATTCACAACCTTGCGGTAAATTTTGAGGTCTGCATCACTCTTGGTGAATCCCAGACTCATCAAGATTCCACCTATTCGTCCATACCAAGTACGAGGTGCTTGCTTGAGTCCATATAAACCTTTTTCAGCTTGCATACATGACACTCCTTTCCATAGACAATAAACACTTATGAATGTTCAATATATACTTCTTCCTCAATAATACCATTGAGTAAGAATGCCTTGACATCCATCTGGTACAAATTCCATCCCATAGCTAAATCAATAGCAATGATTGATATGATGGAAGTGCATCGAGCCAGAGGAGAAAATGTATCATCATAATCGACTCCCTCTTTCTGAGAGAACGCTCTGGCAAAAAATCTAGCCTTGTATTTTTCAATGACCCCATCTGCTCCATGCTTGATTTTGTATAACCACCTCGATCTCACAACTGACTTCCCCTCAGGTCTAGGCATAATCTCCCACACATCATTCTTCATGATGGATTGATATTCTTCCACCATTAACTAAAAGTATGGAACTAGTGATTGCATGATAATTCTAAGGGACTTATAATATATATGTTTCATGACATTGGCTTGTTAGATTGATGATCCTCCATGTTTCTATGGCATTCTGTTAGGTGTTATGAGCCTTTGGTTGTTTCCTTATCATTGAACAACTAACACAATGCATTGTTAATTGCACTTATATATTTCGCCTATGCACATAATACACTCTCAAATTTGACTGGTATTACCATTGTTGCATGCAATGAAGTTGTTTGATAATGCTAAACTAAACTGAACATCTGGCATAATATTCTCATTTCATTAATTCCCCAAAATATTAGTTACCTAAAATATCACACATGTTTCGACTGCATGCTTTTTGGTTCAGTAAGTATTGTATAGAAAAATCGATGCTTGTTTTTACTTTGAAATTAAATTTTTAGTCTTAGTTGAAAATATATTTGTAAGAAAAGTTGTTACTTAGTATTGTTATTATATTATATTGTTATTATGGATCTTAGTCAATATACCAAGATGATGAAGTGTGATGACCTCCACTCATGTATGGTTAAGTCAGGTTGTTTCTCAAGGGAGTAGACTCCTCTTGATGATATCACCAACACTTAACCTTCAGGAGTAGTAGGAGGACCGAAGGATCACTTCATCTATTTAGGACCTTCCTATATGGTGATGATGAAAATAATTATTGTATGGAACATGTGGATTATATGCCTTGAGAGAGAACACCTTGTTGCTTGCCTTTGTCCTTGTTTTCCTCATTATTCAATTATCCTTTAAGATATTTCTAGATTTGATCTCTTTATGTTTGGCTTCTATGCTAGGGATTCTTGGGTGCTAGGGTTTCATTACACTGTAATCCTTGAGATCTTTATGAAGGATAATTTTTTGCTTAAACCGTGAAGTGAACCTTAATGTTGATATGTGTGCCCTAAAGTTGAGCCATGAGGCTTAGCCATGGGATAGAATGTTGATTAAACTTGGAATGTGGAATAAACTTGGATTGTTGGGATATACTGAATTATGGGATAAACCGTGGCTAGGTTGTGACTCAACCGTGGGATGGAATCATGAACTACTTTGTGGGTCGTGGACTGTGCTTCTAACTTTTCTAGCCTGGGTTGGAACCATGAACTGGTTTGTGGGATGTGAATGTAAAGTGGACTGTGTAACGTTGTTATTTTCCTATACATTGTTATGATTTAGTTTCATCAGTTATAATATTGTTATTGTACATGGCATTGTTCCACATGAATCCATGCAAAGGGATGAGTGTGTCTATTTTCCATGTTAATGAGTTGTTCCAGTTTTAATTGTTGGAGAAAACTCTGTTGGAAACAAAAAATGTGAACAACTTGCATAGTTAAAAGAAATGTAAGATAACCCTAAGCTAACAAATAAAAGAAACGTAACTAACCCTAAGAACTAGATTTTAAAGGAAAGAAAAAGGTTTGAATCCTAGGGAACTAACCCTATCTCTATCCTAACTATCCCTCGGTCTTCCTTTCCATCTTGCATTATCCCTCTTGTTCTCCCTAATTTCACCCTCTAATTTTCCTTTGAGGTAGCGCTTGGGTTTTCCAGTAACTCAGGTTTGTCGTTTCTATAGAAACAAACTTTACCCTTCCCCTGAATTATTGTAGCAGATTGTTTCTAACCCCTCGGTCACCCTACAGGTTGCTAGTAGCGTCACCCTTCCTTCCCTTCAACACCACATCCTTGGGATTCTTCCCTAAGGTTGTTACAACCTAAGGATGATCCTCTACATTTTTATGACATTGTGTTAGGTGTTATTAGACTTGGTCATTTCTTATCATTGAACAACTGACAGAATGCATTGTTAATTGCACTTATATATTTCACCTATGCACATAGTACACTCTCTAATTTGACTCCAATAAGGCACTAGTCATTAACATCCTCAAAAGAGAATATATTTTGGTGTCTAAGTGAAACCCTCTTCCTACACTGTTTTTTATAGCCTTTTTAGATTTGTCCTTACCTTAAACACTCTCTCTCTCAAGGTATGATCTTGTTCCTTGGTGACTTGTTTCTTGAAAGACAAGGTCTAATCTTAAATGTGTCTGAGTATTAGGAAGGTCTAAACCAGTATCTTTTGATACTAAGTTCTGATTATTTTGCTGGTATTGAGTTTCCTTGTGTACTATTGTTATTGTGCATCTAAAGGAACAAATTTAGCACTAGGATCATGGAAGAGTGCTAAAGTTGAAAGAGATGAAAATTATGTTTAAATTGTCTTACTACTTCGCATCTAGCATGATGCTGTAAAATTTACTCATGAGTTGTTATTGTTGTACTATTATGTATTTGGATCACATCATCTAGTTTGGATCTTATGTTGAACTCCACACCTTCGAAAATATTGAGGAAGCTATGCATAAGTCTAGTGACTAGGGTGTGATTGTTTGTGTTATGTTTTTTGGTGTTTAGGGTTTTAGGGTGCACACGTTGTATTTTCTCTTTAGATGTTTTTATGGACAATATTGAATTCATTTGTTCTATGGTAAGTCATGTCTCCATGGTCTCCAAGGTTGACACTTTCGAGCTTTGCACTATCCTTTTATGACACTTTTAATGAGGGAGTAATCTTGCTCACAAGCTATGAATCTAGCCGTTCTAATGATGGATTAGATAATAATAATCACCCTCGATATTGTAAGAAGGTTGACCATTATTTTTATCAATTGTAACTATGTAATCAATACAATCTGTAATAAGCTTACCCATAGCTATATTTTTCCTTGGAAGTCGGAATTATAATGAGGGAATCTATTTTTTTTTAATTTATGATATCATCCCATATCTTTGTTTGTTAATGGGTATTCCTTAGATCAATGATTTCCTATGCGTTCTCACCTACATTTCCCAACCCTCATGAGAGATGCTAGTCCTTGAACACCAATTCCAATAGAGTTTTCATAACTCCACTCGTGGCCGAGATGTTTAGTGTTTTAATCCTCCAAATAAAGTCATGTTTTTGAACATTTTCTATGAAGCAGTCTTGCAAACCTGGAGTGAGACCATGGACAATTATTCAATACACGGGTTGAAGTCACAATGCCATGTCTTCATGAATAACCCTACACCTTCCATGAACCATTGACCTTGCATACCTCCCATAAACTGTGGACTATGCATTAACATTTTCAGTCAATCCTAGAAGGAGCATGTGACTGATGAAATGGAGACCACAAGGCATTGAATCTACCATTCACCCAGATGTCCAATTTGCATCCTTGTAGAATAGTTTTTTTTATCTTCCCTTAAGTTGTTTGGTTGTGAATTGTGCACCCTATTCAGTTTAGGAGTTTGGTCTCTGTTAACCCCTATTTGGAACTTAGGCTCTTGGAAAAATACTTACCCTCAAATTTCATACCTAACCTAGCACAAAGCTTCAACATTTTCCTCCTCTGGATGTTGAAACTCACCAATTAATTTCTTGATTGATTCATGCATAATTCTTTCAATCAACATACTTTCTTTATAGAGTTCACCAATAAACCTTATATTTCCTAGCATTTGTTGTCATGCTGCAGCCTTATTCTCCCATCTTTCTTCCGCTAAAAGATTTTCTTCACCATGCTCTTCGACTTTCTCAGCTTTCATCTGTTCTCTTTCATCTCTTTCAAATTCTTCCCAACATTTGTTCAAAATAACTCACATGAAAACAACCTTCTTATTATTTTCATAAGATTCTGGCAATCCAGAAGCAAGTTGGACACATAATTTTGCATACATTTCACAAAAAAGTTGGCTCCATCAAGGTTTTGTCAAATATTTAAGATATTACACCATGAAGACATGGTGGAGAGTCAATGCTCACTTCTTTGACCTGTTCAAATAGTTTGTTAAAGTTTTGAGGGGTTAATTTATTAAGGATATATTTAATTTTTCTTTCTTTCAGTTGATCCTTATCAGGAACCTTGCCCACTTCATATTGATTCTATGATTTATGAATGGTGAGCAAAGAAGGCTGCAGAGGAGAAATAAAACCCTTATGCAGACCAGAAGCACATTGTTATCCATCAAAATCGTAATTTTTCCTCATTGGTGTTTGGACATAAGGCCCTACATAGAGGGTACCAGTCATATTTTTTGGTGCTTTACAAGAAACCCTTCCAAAACTAGTATTATAACCTTGGCTAGGTCGAAACCCAAAAGAGGAAACAGTAGGTGCCACATCCGTCCAAATCTTATGGCCAACAACAGGAGCATGCCTTGGCTTGGCCCATCTATCATCATATAAACTGGCCATATTACTCCCATGACATTTAAGTCCATAACTCCCACTTGGATTCCTATCAATTCCTCTTGCAGTGCTTCAATAAGCTATTATATGATGATAATGAAGGTGGACCTGGGACATCTTTTATGGATCCATTAGAAAGTGGATCACAAGCATCTCCATCGACTCAAAACAAGGAAAACAATACAACATGTGAGTATGTACGTCCACCATTTCCTATGAAGAGGGAAGCATTGTATGATGATGTTTTCCAATATAGGTGGGTTACAACTTCCCTGTCTAGTTCAACTGTTTTGCAGGGGATTTTTCTGTTTTTGTGAATTTTGATAACCGTAATGGGTGATAGACATTTTAAATACCCTGCAAGAACATTTTTTTGGAATAACACATGTTTGATCTTCTGCTACACTTTATCCCAAAATCATGGGATGACATCAATGCTTCATTGGGCAGTCGTATTCTTCATTTTTGAAGTCAGGAGTCCCACTAAATCAACCTAATCCTTTTCATTGAAGGAAGGATTTTACTAAATCCACATATGCAATTAAATTTCCATTAGCTTTCATTGAAGGCATGGTAGGATTCACCTTGATAGGTGGAGCATTCCAACCAATGTACCCTTGTTCGAGAGTTATCTTAGCCTTTGATTAAAAGAGTCTTTTCTATTTGTTTCAAATTTAAAATTAATCATCTTCTTCTTCATCTAATTCCTTTTCTAAATTCCAAGAAAAATTGCTACTTTCATTCTTCATTGTTTTATCCGTTAGTTACTTGGACTCTATAGTCCCAATTCCTAGGGTTTGGCTTCCCACAATAAAACATGTTCTTACCTTTTTTATGCTACCATTGGCTTTTTGTTTTCCTGATTTTCTCTTACCTTTTCCAGAGAAAATATGTTCTCCATTTTCATCACTAATTCCATCTCTTGTAAATCATGGGATTGATGATGGTCCCCACATACTAATGGAATATTACTTTCTTTGAATATAAAGTAGGAAGAAAGTAAATAGTCTGTTTAATATAACTACCTTGGTATTATCTTCTATTTTTATAAATTTTGCCTGTTGTTGTATGAACGCCTTTAATGAATTAACATGTTGAGTTGTAGCTTATCCTTTAATCATTATAAATCCAAAACACCATTTCTTGAAAAGAAACTTTACATTGTGAGCCTTTGATCCAAATAATTTATTTAACTGTTCCTAGATTTCGCTTGAGCCTTTAGATAGTTCTAGATGGTGAAATTTGAAGTTGAGTACCTGAAATTACTAGACCAAAATTTTATTTTTCCTTGTCATCTTTTTAACTTCCATTCTACTTTCTCTTTTTAAACAAGATCATGTATAACTTTGTATTATAAAGAGCTACAACCGGAATGGTTAGCAATGTAATACAAACTGATTGCTGTATCTAAGCTCAAAAACCAACAATTCTGTCAAGAAAAATGTGTCCATAAAGAGATAGATATCCTTCACAGAGGATGTCATAGGACTGCTACAAGTATAGGCTTGAAAGAAAACATATAGAATAAGATTAGTATTACAAAACATAATAGTAGAGTTTAACAAAAAGAATGCTTGATGTGTGTTTTTTTCCAGCCTCACATTCACGTGTCGAGGTCCTTGATGTTCTAGGTCCATGGTTTGAAATTGTTGATGTACAATTTTCTCCTCTTTTAACTCCCCAGGTGTAGAGCCCAAACACTTTTTGAGATTAGAGGCAGCTGATTGAGAACCCTTGTTGAGATTACATACCCTATTCCATAGCATAAAACACTCTACTTCTATTACTTGAGTTTGTTTTTGTTTTTGGATGTATTATTCTATCCATTATCACCATGTTCAGAGAGTTACATTTGTGTGCATAGTTGTGAACTGTAGTTGTCACTGATAAAATTGAATTTTTGTCATCATCGATGTAGTACTCATGTCGATGCATGATCCTTTGAATGTCATAAATGTCCCTTTGACATTTCCCATGGCACCCAGGAAAATACATAACCAATCTGAAAATTCAGAGACTAAGGTGGGACTACCAAAAGCCAAATCCCAAAAATATTCTCATATTGTTGGGACTTAAATGACCAACAAACACATGAAAGGAACTGACCAAACCAACAAAAACAAAGAACAAGCTGCTAGTAACCAGATTTAACACAAATTCGAGGAACTGGAAATTGAACCAGATTTGTCAATAACAAAAATCACATGATGTGGTAGGTTCTTCAAATTGTATGTCATTCATGTGAATGGTGATTTAGAGTATTTATGTGAATGGAGTGATAGATTCTTGATTATAGACAATAGCTACCGCTTACAAGCTAAAATGTTTATGCTTTGTTTTTTTCTTTAAGTTTGTCACAAAGTTGAAATGGAATCTATATCTCACACAGTAAGTGCATAGAGAATAGGCTAGATTTTTATAGCTACATACTACCAAAATCAATGGAATGTAGCAATGAGTTAGCATACAAAATAAAATTACCCATTATGCAGGTAAAATTGAAGTGAAGAAAAGCTAGGAGAGAATCTCCCTTAGAAATATTTTTTGAAGCTCAACAGGAACTCTAATGAATTTATAATTTTCTGAACATTCACAAGAATTCCACCAAGGATCAACTGGAACCCAAAGTTCTCTCTAACGATGACAGTAAGAATATGATTCAATGGCATAAACTCAATTATTAATCTTTGCTATTATCTATTATCCTGTGTGTTATTTTGCAGCTCGATCAAAATCAAATTTAATCATGAGAAAAGGGGCAACTGCCTTTGGGTGTTAATTGGGTGTATCTCAGGTGGCTGAGAGGAAATTTGTTGTACTCCCCACCTAAGTTCAAATCACACTTTGCAACATGGTTGCTCTCTTTGTACTTTGCAACGCGGTTTCTTTCTTTGTCATCCAATGGTTGCTCTTCTCTGAATGCTTCTAAAGATGGGTACTTTGCATTGACAGACTTGACGAATTGTAGAATTTATCTCTAGGGTTAGCTGAGGGCACTTTTCTTTAATAGGTTGAAATTTTTCTAGGTGTTTGCAGGGTTGTTGTGGGTTCTGTACATATAGAATTAGTGGATAATTATGTGTCGATGATTTCCTCTCATCAGATTAGGATCCATTGGATTATAGATACAGATTTTTATCCTAGGGTCCTAACAGAATGATAGTTAAGTATACTAGAAATGTTACCAATAGCTTTGTAACTGGCACCGGTACTATTACCCACTCTGCTTCAACTTCATCTGGTACTCATTTTGATTTTTGTTATGGAATGAAGCAGACATACTTTTCACTTCCAACTACCAGAACGATGGTTTGCAGCCCATATGCTTTGATTACACTCTTATTCTTTACATTAGAGAGAATGTTGATACAAAATAAGGTGATTTTAATCCCTCCTACTTGTAGTTTTCACCGTGAATTCCAAAATTCAGTAAATTTTTAATTCCTAAATCTAGTTAAAATGATTCACCACTTTGTAGCAATACTTTCTAGCTCAATGATGGCATCGAGAAATCCCCAAAGTATTATTCTATTGAATCCATTTTCATTCTCTTGTTGTATTCTGTTGCAATAGATGGTCTATCCAGAACTGTGACTCTACTTGAAACCTTGCGGTGGATCATCATTAAATCCCAACTCCCTCACTGCAGTCTAAGGACATTAGATAATCTATGTTGCCTAGTAGTGGGGATGCCTCCTAGTGTTTAAGCCTCCACATCAAATAACTTGTATCCAAAGGGATTCCGTTTGCTTTCCAGTCAAGAAAACTCCTCTCTGATCCAACCAAAACTTATACTTGTTGTGGAAATATAAACTTGGTTGTATTTTGCTAAAGTAGATTGTAAATCATAACAATAAGGTTAAATTAGTAATTATAACCAAATGGACAATTCACTTAACCAGTTTAGATTGAAGCATCATTGCACTCTCCTCACATATGTCTTGCACAAAGAGGTTAATTGGATGGTAAACAAACTGAGCAACATTTGCAAACCAGCAAGCAACTATCAGCCTACCACTCATGACATAGGATAGAGAAATCAAAACATTTGTCTCAAACTTGAGTTGTAAAGCTTACAAAGGAGAATAGACGGAGCCTCACCTATGATACTAGCGAAGGAAAATAAATCGGGACATGATATTGCATCACTTCATCATTCCTCAGTAGACTAGAGCATCATGGGTACATCTTCCAAGGAAAATCATGCCTTTTGTCTACTTCCTTTGAGGAACAAATCCAATTGTTTTCCTATGCTAATATGAAGTGTAGTGGAATTATTTCAAAGTGTACTAGTGATGAAATATGATGTGATGAGGTAGCTTACTCCCTAATTGTGCATATGACTACTTTTTGGTGTCTAATTTAGATTACATCAATGGTACCTCAATTATAAGAGAAGGGCATTGGCAAGGTCCAAGATGTATCTAGAGATCTAGCATAGAATGTTGACCTAGAAGATGATCTATATCTAGCAAGGGCATTCTTTCAACATCATTTAAAATAAAAAATTAACAGCTTCGTCGCTATAGCGACGACCGTTTGTGCAACTCTCCGAAGGGCTTGCAATACTAACGATAGAATTTCCGTCGCTAGTATAGCAAGTCCGTCGAAACGTTAAAGGCGTTCTAGTCGCTATAGCGGTGGCACCTCGTCGCTACAGCAAAGACACCTCGTTGCTACAACGACGACACCTCGTTGCTACCACGACGACATTTGATGGCAGTGACTAAATTAATTTGCATGTGGTGTGTATCTACAACAACGTAACCTCGTCACTACAACGACGACACCTTGTCGCTACAACGATGTCATTTGATGGAAGTGACTACATTAATTTGCATGTGGTGTGTATCTACAGCGACAAAACCTCATCGCTACATCGACACAGTTTGATTTTTTAAACAACTTATGTTTCATGTCTTTTGTGTCACTATAGAGACGAACTGTGGAAAGTGTTGCTAAAGCGACAATAGTTTTTCCACGGAAAAATGGATCATGTTTGTTGCTATAGAAACGCACAAATGTTGCAATAGCAATAATTTTCAGTGGAAAAAATGTGCACATGTACTAGCGCCAAATTCTCCCTTGGTTACTTAGCATAAATTTATTCTAAACATGCTCTGTCTATATAAATTGAATTTCTCAGTGCGATTTCTTTGCTCCTTATATGCATTAATTCATTTCGGTGCTCCATGGAATAGTAATCTGAGTGTTTATACATCGTAACATGCAATCCTGTAGCTTTAATGTAACTTTACCAAACTTATGTGAAGCCTTACACATATAAATTGTGAACACATGTGCTTGAAGAGAGCATTAATCCGTGTGAAGAGGACATAAATCTCATTTGCATGCAGCCCTAATCCTCTGTATGAGCTAAATGCACATAACGTTGACTCAATTTGATTTTAAAGTTCATACATGAAGTGTAAGCTTGGGAATGTTTAACCACAAATAGTTAATATTGACTTCAAATGTATACATGGAATTTTAAGTGGAGTATTTTAGGGACATTTTATTTAGAAATTTTTAGATGTTTATTTTAGGAATGAGTTATTTTATTAAAATCATTTGTTTATTTTAGGAATATTTTAAATATAATCGTTTTTTAAAATCCATTGTTAATTATTTGTTTTTAATTAGAAATTTGGTTTAAGATTGTTTTCTTGAAAATCATTTGATAGTTTAAATTTTAAAAGTTTAGATTTTGCTTAAATTTGCGCTTTAGTTTAGGTGTTTATAGGTTAGTTTAAGATGTTTATGTTTTTCACATTTGATAAGGTATTTTTAGATTAGTTTGTGATTGATTGCATTTGAATCAGTTTGCCATTTATAAAATTTCATAGTTGTTAACTAATTTAATTTGCAATTAGAAATTAGTTTGTAATTTTTAAATTGTTATTTAAAATTATTTCGTCATTTAAAATTAGTTTCACATTTGTAACTGGTTTATAGTGTGATATTAATTTATTGATTAGAACACTTTGGATGTTGAAATAGGAATACAATATTTATTTGGTAGTTTGCAGTTCATTTTTGCAACTAGAGTGTGTCTTTTAGCATTAGGATATGTTAGGACGAATTAGGTTAACCTTTAACCCTACACATATAGTGCTTGTACCTTGAATCTTACAAGCCCCAGATTGGCAATTTAATATTGAAAATTAATTAACATATAATTCTACCAACACCAACTACTTTCCACCGTTGATTTGTATATGGTTTCAATGGACCTTTCTTCTTCACTCTAATAATATTCCTCCCATTTATGAGTGTTTCTTCAAACGTTATTTCTAGAATGATAAGAAGATGTATATTGATGGTAAGAATATTATTAACTCTTTCAAAATATCATATTTTGTAATGATTACACATTCTAACAATTAGGGTCATTGCACAATGCAATAATGTTGAAGATATACTCTAGATAAACTAAGTCATGTGTCCAAAATAACTTTATATACATTTTCAGACTATGTCATACTTCTTCCACCTTAAGGTGAACTTGGACCTCATTGGTGCAACCATGTTCTTTTATCCCTTCTCACCGGGGTATACACAGACAGATATCCCTCTACTTATAATAAGGCTAAAAACTCCCCCAAATGGAAAGTAGATATGGATGATGAGTATGGACTATGATTAAAAAAATCAAACTTTGAAAAAGCTCCCTTACCTAAAGGTAAGCATGTTGTTGATTGTAAATGGATGTATAATACCAAGTATGGTGTTCATGAACGAATTGACAAATTTAAGGTTTAGCTTATTGCAAGATTTATTCACAAAAGGAATGTATTAATTGCAATGAAACTTTTTCTTTTTATTGCTAGGATAGACTTGATTTAGATGATACTATGTACAATTAATTCTTGGATATGGGGGTTCATCAAATGGATTTCAAAAGCACATTTTCTCATGGATATATTCTATATGCAATACCCACTTATTTAAGATGGATCAACACCCTTTATCTGTATACTTAAGAAATATTTATATGGACTTAAGCACGCAATTCATGCCTAGTATGAGAAGATTCATAATTTATTGCTTAGTTATAAGTTCTCATGCTACTAAGTTGAAAAACATCTCTATATTTTTCATTAGGATCGACAAATCCTCAATGTTGTGTTACGTGTAGATTATTTGATTATATCGGATAGCTCATGTTATTGCTTTTAGGATTTGAAGCTAAGGTTTCATGATTCATTTGAAATGATTGATCTTGGTCAACTTAACATTGGCCTTTACATCATGTTCTTGGACTTTGGGTATTCTTCTCTCTCTTTAACACACTAGGGTTATCTCTCTCTAGCACTCGTGAGCATAGAGGTCATTTAACTCCATTAGGAATCATTATACCATCATGTTTACTTTCCTCTTAGTCATGGTGACTAACTAAACTAGCTTTTTGTGCTTATGTCGCTTAACAAAACAAATATCAATGATTTTACGTGTAATTTAACAATGACATATTCCAAGATCCATTAAAATGGAAATACATTAACCTGTAATCTTATCTTACTTTGACTGTTGCTAATTAATTATCTTCCCATTAGTCCTCTAATGCAACACTAATCCTAGGTAGTGTGTGCAACACATAATTCATAGTGATATCTTCTTAAATGTGATGGACAACCTTTACTATATCTCTTTTATTGGATATTCCATGTGGGTGTGCTTCTCTCTACAACAAAGCACCAAAGTGGAGGTTTCATTCTCTTTCTCAAATTTGTTATTGGTTTTGTCCCACTTTTAGTAGATTGACTTGGCTAAAAATAATTGGGTGGTTTCTGAAGAAAAATGGCCTAATCATTTCCTTATTCTTTCCTACTTCTATATTTTTCTCACCCCTACAAGCCTTTTGGAAAAGCTTGTTTCCCTTAGCTTAGTATTGACAATATTTTTCTATATGAACTGACTCTTTGACTGTGCATGGTTCCATGACATGAATATTGTTATCATATGCAATACATAAACCATTGAAGAAGAAATATGTTTTCAACTTCTCATCCTTTATGTACTTGACATATTTTAGTATCTCTATATGTTAAGTTTTCTAATCAAATAGAACAAAGGATCACTAAAAGAATAAAAAGAAGAACATAACAAAAGAGAACACAAATATTTATCCCAATAAACCCTTGTGGGGAAGAAAACACAACAAAAACTTACTCTATATAGACTTCACCCAAGTACAATGTAAGATCTAAATAACAAGACTAGACTGCTTCCTCTCCTCCAAATGGATTGTTTCTTTTATATCTAGCGCAACTGCTTGAGCTCTGTGTGTGTCTAGATGAGCGTGAGGTGCCTCCCCTATTTATATTGATTAGTGGAGAATCCTAATAACCTAACAGGGCCAACTTATCCTCCGAATTAGGGATGACTTGCGTTGGGAGACTCAAAAATACATTTTAATAATACTTTTGTGGGTACTACTAACCGGACTTACAACGGAGGTTTCAACTCAAGAATTTACATGACCAATAACATCAATGACATCCCTAATAGAAGGAACAAAATATTCGAAAGGGGTAATAACAATGATAATACAAAATAGAATATCTTTCACAGTTACATTTCTTTAACACTCCCTCTTAACAAGGAGGGTATTCTATAACACAACAATACATCTGTACAACTGACTGGTAAGTCTATACCTTATAGGGAGTTTTCACAACTATATCAACATTATCATTATCCATGGAATATCACCATCACGGAGCATCACATATCAATCATTAAGTCATGATCATTGCATCACATCTCGTCGCATTGTCATGAGCATCACATCTCATCGCATCATCATGAGTATCAAATATCATCACATCATCATGAGCATCGCATCTCATTGCATCATCACGAGCATCACATCTCATCACATCATCACACACATCACATCTCATCACATCATCACAAGAATCACATCTTGCTGCATCATCACACACATCACATCTCATCACATCATCACGAGAATCACATCTCGTCACATCATCAAAAGCATCACATATCATTGCAAGTATCCTTATCCTAAACATCACCTGCAATAAACAAAACATCACAACTTAATGCGATATCACCCAAAACATCAAAATATTGTGGATTGCCCATAAATGAATGCTGGACTGCAACGTACACAAATGAATGTAGGACCACAACGTCTGTAAATGAATTCAGCACCAAAATGTATGCAAATGAATTCTATACCAAAATGTCTGCAAATGAATGCATGTAGATCTGATTGGCTATGACTTTATGACTATTATTGGCAATGATTGGCTGCTACAATGACAACAGGGCTATTGTCAAGCACCTGTATCTTAAGTGTTAAGCGCTTTATCTATCTATATATGTTTTAACCACTTGTTTCGGAAGGGAAAAACCTGTCCTATCAATGTAACCTATTTAAAGTCAATTGCATTTATAACTAACTTAGGTTGGGTCAAGCCATGCCCTTTCTTTAAGGAAATTGTGAAAATGAATGTCAGACCACAACGTCTACAAATGAATGCCAGACCACAACGTTCACAAATGAATGCAGGACCACAATGTTTGCAAATGAATGCCAAACCACAACATCTCAAAATGAATGCAGGACCACAACATATACAAATGAATTCTAGACCACAACATTCACAAATAAATGTCAGGACACAACATCTGAAATGAATTCCAGACCACAAAATCCGCAAATGAATGTAGGACCATAACGTCCACAAATGAATGCAGGACCACAATGTCTACAAATGAATGGCTGACCACAACGTCTGCAAATGAATGCCAGAACACAACGTTATATATAGGTACTTGAGCACATATATACTGAGCTGCCATCTCATCATAAATAACAATTCTTATCATCACTCCCTCTTTCCGAGGAGGTCCTTTCATACTAAACCAAGCTTGTCTCTAAAATATTCAAACTACACACATGACATAGGATTAGTTAACACATTTGCAATGTGTTCCTCTGTAGGAACATACTGGATATTTATGGCTCTTATCTGCACCATATCCTAGATGTAATGATACTTTATATCTATGTGCTTTGAATTATCATGGAACATCGGGTTCTCTGTTAACTTGATACAACTCTAGTTTTCACAATAAATATTAGTTGCATCCATTTCAGTGTCAAACAATCTTGTCAACAATTTGTGAAGCCATACTGCTTCACTACAGGCTGAACATGATGCAATGTATTCATCCTCTGTTGTATTGAGCGCAACACTAGTCTTCTTTCTACTAAGCCATGAGATCACACCTAATCCCAAACTGAAACAACATCCTAAAGTGCTCTTTCNAGGATTTGGATTTATGCACACATCCCGATGTACGCGACTATCGAGGGAATATCCGTGTATGTACGCGGTTATCGGGGAAAAAGCCGCGTATATCAATATATAATGTTTTTTGGGGATGATCAAGGTAACATCAAAAGATATACAGTGGTCCAAAGGGGCTAATGAGTCTGCAGCGGGACAAGGGAAGGCCATACAATGTGTGATTCACCTAGTGTGGTGAAATCCGCTATAACACTATCTTCATCACTTCCTACCCAATCTGAATTAGTGTAATTGCATAATCTAAACTCACAATCAGCTCTAAATGTGAGGACATAATCCAATGTACCATTTAGGTATCTCATCACATTTTTTGTTGCAACTAGGTGAACATTCCTGGGTTCTACCAGATACTGACTTAATGTGTTCACGACAAAACATATATCTAGTCTTGTATTTGTCAAGTACATCAGTGATCCGATTATCTGTATATATAGTGTGACATCTATTCTATATGAAGAGTCATCATTTAGGAGCTTCAGGCTTGTCACCAACATCCCAAATCTCTTTAGGATTTCGACTGCATATTTTCCTTGTTTTAGGAAAATTTCATTTGGGAACTACCATACTTCAAGACCTAGAAAGTAACGCATCATGCCAAGATATTTCATTTCAAATTTTGTGGCAAGATTCTTATTACATCCACTGATGAGCTTCTCCTTTCCTAAAAAAAATAGATCATCTACATATAGTAGTAATATCATGATCCCGTCATCTTCAACCTTATAGTAAAGGTTGGAATCTGCTTTACTTTTGGTAAATCCTAGGCTCATCAGGAATTCATCAATTCTTCTGTACCATGCTCTAGGTTCTTGCCTTAATCCATATAATGCATTCTTTAGTCAGCACACATGTTTTTTCTTGTCATGTGTCTCAAAACCTAGAGGTTGGTCAATATACACTTCCTCTTCTATGACACCATTTATAAAGGTTGTATTTACATCCATTTGATGTAATTTCCATTTCATATTGGAATCCAAAGCAATAATGGTTCACATTGAGGTATATCTAGCTACTACTGCAAACGTTTATTCATAATAAACCCCTTCTTTCTGATAGAATCCTTGTGCAACAAATCTTTCTTTGAAATTTTCAATACTGCCATCAACTGAATGCTTTGTCTTAAAAATCCATTTGAAAGAGACCATTGATTTATCCTTTGGTCTTGGCACCACTTCCCAAACATCATTCTTTAATATAGATTGATATTTTTCAATCATGGCATCCATCTATTCCTTCTTCTTTGAGGCTTCTTCAAAACATGTAAGTTCTTCGTCAACAAGATTACACAATAATGCTACGTAGTTGGAGTGGAGGCTTAGTTTCTTGCTTCCTTCTGGTGCGCCATATATTTCTGCTTCTTTAATTATATCAGGATCCCAAGATGGTATTTTCCTTGTTGATATTGTTTAATGAGGTGTCTCTATAGGTTCTTGTGGTTCTACCATGTCCTGATCTTCTGGTATAGGATCTTCTTCATCTCTAACTGGTGGTTTATTGATCTCTACTACTCTAGGAGTTTCTTATTCTCCTTGATCCACATGGGTCTTTCTGGGTTTGTTGAAAGTTGCATCTTCATCAAATGTGACATCTTTGTTGACCTCAATTTTACGAAAACCTAGATATATATTATGTATGCTTTCGACTGATCACTATATCCAACAAATTTTCCCTTCTTTCCTAAGGGGTCCAACTTTGATATTTTCTCTTTGGGAATGTGTAGATAAAAAGGACAACCAAATATCTTCAGGTGAATGACTTCAGGCTTCTCACCAGTAAAAATGTATTCTGTAGTTTTGTTTCCAAACACACCGTGGCATAATTTGTTCTGAACTTAGACTGCGGTCTTTGCTACTTCAACCCACAAATACAAGGGTAGATCTTGACTGCTTCCATGATAGATCTATTCTTCCTTTCTGCTACTCCATTTTTTTGATGATTATAGGGTGTAGTAAACTCCCTCTTAGTACCTGCTTATTTGCATAATTTCTTGAATTCAATTGAAGTGAATTCTCCTCCATTATTTGATCTTAATATCTTAATATTATTTCAGAGAGAATCTCCATAAGAGCTTTGAACTCTTTGAACTTTTCAAATACTTCATATTTCCTTTTGAATAAATATATCAAAGTCTTGCGTGAGTAGTCATCAATAAAACATACATACTCACTAAAAGAATTAGTTGACATTGGCCCACACACATCTGAGTGGGCAATATCTAGGATCTTGTTTTCTTTACTATTACTACTTTGAAATGGATTCTTAGTGTTCTTCCCTTGATCACATCCTTTCCATATCTCTTCATTGTTGATATGGGTTTCTAGTAGACATGTTACTACCTTGCTCACAATTGGTAATACTTTGTAGTTTACATGAGCAAGTATTCTATGCCATAGTTCACATGGAATGATAGTACAAGATGTGAAAGTTGAGTCTATATTCCCTTTTGGTTTGTATATCCATCCTTCTTCAATACCTATTACAACTACACCATCTCTAGTTTTTCCTTTTGACCACACAAGAACTTCACCATCTACAAAGGCAAATCTGAATCCTTTCTTGTCTATTGCTGATATAGAAAGAATATTCTTAATTATACCTGAAACATATAAGACTACTTTCATTTTCATGGACTTACCGTATTTCATATTGTGGGAAGCTTCTCCCAATCCTCTAATATGATATTGATAATTATCTCCAAGTTGTAGTTTGTGTGGATAATCTTTCTGAGTGAGGCATGAGAGAGAATATCTGTGGCCTCTCATATGTTTGGAAGCACCATTGTCTATGATACAAGTATCACTTCCACGAGAGATTGATCCTATGAGGGCTGATATCAAGACATATTCTTCGTTAGAGTCTTCCTTCTTTCTGGTCCTCTCTTCATCTAATTCATTTTCTTTAGTTGCATGGGCATGGAACTTTCCATTATTTCCATGGACATATTATGAAGTATATTTGGGTGACTATCAAAGTTGGAATATTTGGTGTTCTTTTTTTCAATAAATTTGAAAGTTTTAGCTTTCGGTGCCTTAGACGAACTTTCCAACAGTTCATTAGCCACCGAAAAGCCCAGCTTTTGGCAACTAACAGTTTCAATGCAAGACCATGATTAACCACCGAAAGCCTGTTGATCACATTTTTTATAAAACCTGGGAAAGAGGGGCTTTCATTGGCTTAGGCAAACTTTCCAATAGTTCATTAGCCACCGAAAAGCCTTGGTTTCAGCGGCTTAGCAATGGGTCCAAGAAGACATTAAACCACTAAAAGCGCATTAACTTTTCTTTAAATAAATTCTGTAAAGGAGAATTTTGGTGGCATAGGAGAATGGACCAAGGGTTCATTAGCCACCAAAAGGCCCAGCTTTCGACAGCTTGCGAATTAAACCCTAGATTCTCTTAACCACCGAAATTGGCATTTTACTATGAAAATGCATCATTTTAAAATGGTGATTCAAGTGACTGGGGAATCATTTTACAAAACGATTGGAGGTTTTTGTTCCTAACATGTCAAAGAACAATAACCTATCTTAGTTTTCCTACAGGTATTATATATTGGGAGAATAAAATCCATCTCTGAGCCCTAATTTTGGGATCTCAGAAATTCCCTGTTTTACACATGTTTTTGAAATACAGATCTCGGGAAAATGAAAACGAATTTCAACAAACTGAGAGATTTTTTTTCGCACAAAATACCAATATACAAAAACCTATTTCATTTTATACATAGGTATCATAGATTTGAAGGACCAAATCCATCTTTGAGCCCCAGTTTTCAGCAGTTTAGCCAAATTTTTAGGGCAAAAGCTGACCTGTCAGTCCTCCAGGTGGAATTTTTGACCTCATCTATCAGTCCATGAAGATTTTCTAAAGATGTAGAAGAATTTTTAGCACCAGACAAAAACATACTCAACCTACCTTACTCAGACTCTGAATATCAAGAAGAACATGAAGCTAGAAACCCTAATAGAAGTGGCAATAAGCATCTTTGGCCCAGAAGCAGCCTGTGAGACTGCTGCCAATCCAAACCCTATGAAGGCTACAAAGACATAAAAGGGACAGTACCAAAACCTCTAAAATAACAAGGTAATGAATTCCAACCCAAACCCTATAACACACCTTGCACTGGAAATCCTAGCAAAGGCAGCTGGCCCATGATATTGTTGATATTCCAAATCTTATATAGGTTGAAGAAGTACCAGAAGGACAGTAGTAAAGTGTAAATGTATGATTTAAAGGCTAATAAAGTTTTGCAGAACACAGATCTTTCAGTTGCTTATGCGAACGCAACAGCTGTTCATTAGCCACCGAAAGCAGAGCTTTCAGCAGCTAACAGACCCAGGATTATGCTTCCTTAACCAACGAAAGAAAAAAGGGGTGTAGAAAGATTTTTTGGCACACAAAACTAGTTTTGGTGAATACAACTATCTCAGGAATGAAATATAAAGCTAAAATTTGCTGAAAATCACCATTGGAGGAGGCTTGTTCCAGTTTTGAGGATACAATCAAGGAGAAAGGGGTCACAAAACCTACTTGTTTTTTACCAACAGTGGTTTATCTATCAGATGATAGGCTACATCTCTACTTCAATACTCATTGCAGTCATCAAAGAGTTCAATGAGTGAACAAGTGTTAGAGTGAGATAAACTAGTGCTTAAATGAGGGGTTTTGACCTAATTTTGCAAAAAACATTTATTTTATCTATTTTTAGTAAATCAGATCCAACTTTTCAGGATCTGAATATTTTTTGTAAAGGCTATAAAACCTAAGACTTATTTTGAAGCAATGGTTCGACTTTGGGGACCTGTAGGACCATTATTATTATCAAGCTTCTCATATTATTCATGACCTAATATAAGCTCTTTTGCTATCATATGTTCAACTTCCATATCTTTTCTATTATGTGCTTGTGCCTGAGTGTATGATTCAATTTTATTCATGTCATTCAATGTCGGATAGCTGTCATCCTATCTGTATGTTGATGAGTTGAATGGAAAATAATTTTCCTTGTTAAGAATAGCCATTTATATGTAATTGTTTTATGTATGAATCTACCAGCATAGTAAGTTCTCCATCTTTTCACCCTATTATCCAACCTCTAAACAGTGGTAGTTATAAGCCTTATCTTTGGCTGAGTTTTGTGCATGTCTTGAGAGTGTGAGGTCCCATGGGTCATCTGTCTTGATCCAGTTATAAGAACCATAAAAACATTTAAGTTACCTGGTGTCTTCGAGTTGCAACCTAGAGGATTTTCCTGGAGTGATAAGAAATTGGCACCGTTGTCGGGGAGAGGAGATTGAAGCTCAGCTTCCCTGGGAGACGACATAGATCCTGCTTTGATGATAGACAAATTTTGGACACTATTCTGGTTGTAATCATCTATCTGGCGACTCCATTGGAATAAGGTGGCTTCAAGAAGACCAAGTACTAGAGAAAACCCTCAAGGGCCACCAGTAATAGCTGTTTTAGATCCATAATTGATTCTAAGAAGAGCTAGTGTTTCACTAAGATAGACCTCCAAACCTGCAAGGGGAGCTACATTAGGTATTTACAGAGGTATTTCTACTGTTATATCAAATAGACCTCTATTTCAATCTTCTAATGCTAAAGCATCTAGTTCTTAGAAGTTTATAAGTAACTCATAAACTTTAGGGTTGAGGAATCTTCAAGCACTGCTGCTTGTGAAGATCTCATCCCCGGCGACTCCATTGAAGAACCGTGGCTCCGTGAAGGGCTCATACTAGAGAAAATCAAGAGAGGCCACCAGCAACACTTGTTGTAGACCCAGAGAAGATCACCAGAAGACGAAGAGCTCTAAAAAGGAAAACTTCTAGAGCAGCAAGGACATCTAGATCAGATTTGTTGGTAAAGGGAGAAGAAAACCTAGCCCTACTGCTAGGGAAGATTTACAAAGACTTCTATTTCCCTGATCCATCTGAATTTAATAAATCGCAACTGGGGAGGACCCAGTTGATAAAAGATGAAGAGGTTGAATTCAAAATCCAGGTACCAGTTCATCAAGTTTACTTTAGGAACTGCTGTTATTTTTTATTAGCTCCTTTATACTTTTCCCTTCACATGTTAAAAGAATTATCCTATGTTTTATATATTCTGAAGATTATCAACCATCTTTTATAAATCCATATTTAGAAGAATATTGTAATGCCCATATTTGACTAGACATATCAACATGTTTCATTTTATTTTCTTAGTAAATGTTGGACTCAGTTCGACTGAGTAAACCATATTTATGACATGACAGATGTTGCTACTATGTCTAAGATGTTACTATGCTTATGTTGATACATTGATTGTGATGTTATGATTATGTTGTGAGGTTACTATGTTATAGTTATCATGATATTCCTTTGTTCATAAAGACAGTGTATGTTTAATTGTCATCATTGATAAATGTAATATATATGATGTGGTACATGGATATTGACCCATGATAGTGATCAATTTAACGATTTATACAATGAAAGGAAATGTTGTTGATAAGATTCACCAACTGATGATTGGATGGAGATATTGTTATGATTATATGTTTTCAAAGTACTAATCTGCAGGACACATGGGCTATGTAATAAATGGATACTTTATATGAAGTGTGGTATAGTACCTATTTCTGCATAAGAGCCTTGATTACCAAAATTGATGATACGATGACACAGACCAATAATCTCGATAGCAACAAAGTATGTTTTGATAGGGTATATAGACCCAAGATGTTGAGAGGGATGGATGTGTTCCACCCTATGTTTTTATGATACCCGATTTCGTGGGAGGGCCATGCTGAGACACGCTCCCCATGTTGTTGTGATGACGACGGTCGGATGCCTGCTAGGAGAGGCTAGGTCCATTGTTCAGCCGACGCTATCGCTCTTAGGTTCTTATGTGGTCAGGTCAATGAAGCCGACATCCAATTCTATACTAGCAGAGGAAGGATAGGGAGGGTGCGGACGTAGGTTAGGATGGGAGGATGTTATAGCTAGTACTGTGTTGGGTCAGGGGGATCTACGACACCAATATTAGTAGTAGTAGGTGTCTCTTCCTTGAAAATAATTGATTGAGTAATGAATCTAAAAATATAACGATGTCATAGCTTAATTCATTAATAATTAATGATTGATGATGTTAAAAAGATTACATGTTTGTATGTTAATTCAGTTAAGTATTTGCGATTGTTATGTCTTGTATCCATGAATGTCCTATCTATGTGAATCATTATTATTTTGTTATTATGTATATAGGATATATGATGTTTTCTTATAATACGTGTATGATCTATGCATACACTGGCCATGCATGCACACTTTGCACACGTATACCAATATCGGCATACCAATGCTTAACACGATCACTAATGGTATAGGTTTTCATAGGTAAATATGTTAATGAAATAATGAATGTTAAGTTAACATATTCATTAATGATAGGTGAACATTGTAATACGTAAGTGATCAAGTGTCGTAAATTAGAATAATCCTTAGAAAGTTGTCGTGCGTAGACTTAAACATTGTTCATTTACATTAACAAAATTTCAGGGTTGTTTAAACCCCTAAGGGTGCTTTGATTATGAATCTAGAGATAACATGCTCATGAGTATGATACTTGTGATTAAAAACAAACAACTATAAAATGTCTTTTTATTATTAATGGTATTATTATTATTAAGAGTGCCTCTTGTGGTAAACATAACCGATAGTTTAATTAGACAATTATTTCTATTATTATTATGATGATTATTAAGATCTTATGTTAAACTTAGTCAATTAATTAATTAAACAATTATTATTATTATTATTGTTATTATTACGCTCTTGTGGTAAATGTAGTCAATTGTTCAATTAAATCCAAGTGGAAATAACTCAAGTAAAATAATTATTAATCAAATACACCAAATGATTCCATGTAGGTTAAACATGCATATTGACTATGGAATATGACCATCAAGATATGACATGATTAATTTTATAATAATACTTATTACTATGATTACTAACATCAGATTCCGAATCAAGTAAAACAACTAAGATACTCACCTGTACACAAGATAATTACTAAATTATTATTTTATTCAACATATTTGATTTGAATAGGACTAGCTATTAAACCGCCATCCCGTGAGGGACTAGTGGTAAACATTCCAAGAATTAATAAATGCCAGACAACCAACTTATTCAATTCAACTTAAATAACCTTAACTATTCGGATGCTCGAGATAAGGACACTTGAATGAATAAATGTATATTCATGATTATAATAATTGACTAGCATCGAAAACTGAAAGAGGTAGGAGAATGAAGTGTTTGAGGGGAAAGGCGGTGGAGGAAGGTGGGAGAAAGTAGGAAGAAAATGGGTATTTAGGAGAGGTATCAGAGGGGGATGAGGAGGTTGGATTTATTTGGGAAATTAGACTCTGCATGAGGGGAAAATGAAGAAAAAATTGAGGAGGGGGATAACTCAAGGATGGGAATATCTGTAAATGACTGAGAATGGGTGGAAAGGAAGCTGCTCTTGGTATTATTGGTCTGTGGGCTTGGGGGCTAGGAAACCCATGGGTTTCCTAGGGCCAGCACATGATGAGAGCTGGTCGGCAGGGTGGCACATCATTTTTGTTAATAAAGGCTCGGATGGAAAGATGAAAGGTGAAGGAGCCTTCAAGGTCTACACCAAACTGTTGGATCTACTACAACCGCTGGTTCCAGGTATTTGGGTTTCCTAGGGCCAGCACATGATGAGAGCTGGTCGGCAGGGTGGCACATCATTTTTGTTAATAAAGGCTCGGATGGAAAGATGAAAGGTGAAGGAGCCTTCAAGGTCTACACCAAACTGTTGGATCTACTACAACCGCTGGTTCCAGGTATTTAAATTCTAGGTATTTAGATACTAAATTTTTGCATGGTATTATTGTCTAATTTACAAAAATTCATGAAGTTTATCAAACATGTACAGCTCATATTTATACTTTAATATGTTTACAGTTCATATTTGTACATTCGTATGTTTATAAAACTAATAGAACAGACATGGATATAAACCTGTAATATGATTTAAAATGTCTTGATTTTATTAAAAACTAACTCAGAATGAGCTTAAGATAGAGAACACCACAGAGAAATGGACACAGTGCTCTACCGGTTAGGCAGAGCACTACAAATATTTGCAGCCTGCTTGTATTGTAGAAGGTGAATCAGTCTTTGTGCCATAGCTCATTTATAAAATGACTTCTGTATCCAAATTCCTTCTAAATATGACAAGCCATGTAACCTTGAAGAAACCAAAACTGATTCAAAACCTATGCAGAGCTCAACACTCGTTGCCATAACATTTGAACCTTGTCAGCAGATTGTTATCCCTCATGATCAGCCCACAGTATTTCAAATCAAAATCAGGATGAAGATGTTTAAGCCATTAAAACTTCCCTCTCACCTTCATCCTTATCCTCTTGACTATTATGAATATCTCCCTTGGTTTTCTGGAGAGAATCAAGCTTCAGCTGAAAGGCACTTGGAATCTTTCAAAGATTTTATTGACCGTTTTCAGATTGTTCATGAGGATGTAATCATGAGATTTTTCTCTAAATCGTTGATTAGAGGTGCTACTATATGGTTCAAGAGTTTAATATATGACTCCATTGGCTCTTGGATAGAATTCACTGATGCCTTTTTGAAGCATTAGGGTGAGAACAAATCTATTGATATGTATCTCACTGATTTCTATGCTTTGAAGAGAGAGGAAGATGAAGCTTTGCCTATCTTCAATCGAAGATTCTACAACACTTATCATGATATGCCCTTGGAGATCCATCCCACAGAGACAACTGCCACAATATATTATGTGATGGGACTACATTCAAAACTTTCCCTTCTTCTGCTAGAAAGGAAATCTTCATCATTAAGCATTTTTTTTTAAGATGCTTTAGAGGTGTAGGAAAACATTTGTGCTTCAAGGAGAATCCTAGAGCAGTTTGATTTTGAAAACCATCATCTACCTGAGCCAGATAAACATCAGTATGATTCATATTTTGAACAAGAAGATTACAGGTCTGAAGCAGATTTGGAACAGCAGCAAGCATGTGACCTCCTTTCAGATTTAGAATCAGATTCCTCAGTGTTTGCAAATTACTCCCAAGACAGGTATGAATCTGGATTTTATGATCAGTTTGCAAACCAGGATGAGCCTATGATAATTGATGATTGTATAGGCAATTATATGTTTTCAACTGATCTTTATTCATATGATGTAAACCCTGTTTTATTGTTCTATTGTGAGCACTATTCTCAAAAGGAAATTTTAATGATTGATGATCAAGATTTGATCATAAGAGAACAAGAAGGTTCATATCAGTTGTTGAGCTTGCATTTTGATCCGACAAAGGTTGAGCAGTCCACATTCAACATTGACATCAGTGAAGGAAAATATCAGCAACATAAAAAGGTATCTCCTATTGGATTTTATGACCTTGTTGCTGACTATCTGGAACTTATAAGTAGCATAGATATCAAAATATTTTTTTCAGATGATAGTTGGTTCCGTCACCTTTTGAAACTATATTGCTGCATGCTAGGGTTTCATTTATTTTTCGGGTCAAGATCAAGGATAAGTTCAGCAGATCATCTTCTAACATGGCTTCATTGGAAGCACGATGTCACTTGATAAGAAGACTCTACTAATTAGAATTAGGAGTAGGAATAGGTAGGAAAATAAGCTCTTAATATGAGCAGCTAGGTCATTTTCAGTTGTTTTCATGAATAAGCAAAGTGGGCTACAGGTAGGTTGCAGTGGATCAGTTATGAAGGTAAACTGACTCTATGCCCAATGGAAAACTAGAAGATAGGTTTAATTCTTATTTTTTCAGGAAAGGCGTTTTGGTCTGGGGTTCTTGGGACCTCACAGGGAGGTTCCCATCCCCGAGTAGGAGCCAGATGTTATCTCCTAAATAAATCAATTTTCAATAGGTCCACTCAGATAATTTATTTTTTGCATAGTGATGAATATTTCAGGGCATATTATGAAGTGGGTGACTATAAAAGTTGGAATATCTAGTGTTCTGTTTTTCAAGAAATTTGAAAGTTTTAGCTTTCGGTGGCTTAGGCGAACTTTTCAACAGTTCATTAGCCATCGAAAAGCCCAGCTTTTGGCAGCTAACAGTTTCAACATAGGACCACGATTAACCACCGAAATCTTGTTGATCACGTTTTTTATAAAATCAGGGAAAGGGGGGATTTTGGTGGCTTAGGCGAACTTTCCAATAGTTCATTAGCCACCGAAAAGCCTTGGTTTTGGCGGCTTAGCAATGGGTCCAAGAAGACATTAAACCACCAAAAGTGCATTAACTTTGTTTTAAATAAATTTTGGAAAAGATACTTTCGGTGGCTTAGGCGAATGGACCAAGGATTCATTAGCCACCAAAAGGCCTAGCTTTCGACAGCTTGCGAATTAAACCCTAGATTCTCTTAACCACTGAAATTGGCATTTTACTATGAAAAGGCATCATTTTAAAATGATGATTCTGAGCGTTTGGGGAATCATTTTGCAAAACTCTCGGAGGTTTTTGTTCCTAACATGTCAGAGAAAAATAAAATCTCTCATTTTTCCTACAGGTATTTCATATTGGGAGAATCGAATCCATCTCTAATCCGTAATTTTTGGATCTCAGAAATTCCCTGTTTTACCCATGTTTTTGAAATATAGATATCGGGAAAATGAAAATGAATTTCAACAAAACGAGAGAGGTTTTTTCTCACAAAAGATCAATATCCAAAAAAATCTTTCGGTTTATACACATGTGTGACACATTTGAAGGACCAAATCCATCTCTGAGCCCCCGTTTTTATCAATTTAGCCAAATTTTTAGGGTAAAAGATGACCTGTCAGCCCTCAAGGTGCATTTTCAACCTCATATATCAGTCCATGAAGATTTGATGAAGATGTAGAAGAATTTTTAGCACCAAACAAAAACATACTCAACCTACCTTACTCAAAGTCTGAAGATCAAGAAGAACAGGAAGCTGGAAACCCTAGCAGAAGTGGCAATAAGCATCTTTGGCCCAGAAGTAGCCTGTAAGACTGCTTCCAATCCAAACCCTAGGAAGGCTACAAAGACATCAAAGGGATAGAACCAAAACCTCTAAAACAACAAGGTAATGAATTCCAACCCAAACCCTAGAACACACCTTGTGTTGGAAACC
The DNA here is from genome assembly GCA_001517045.1 of Pseudotsuga menziesii. Classification (NCBI taxonomy): domain Eukaryota; kingdom Viridiplantae; phylum Streptophyta; class Pinopsida; order Pinales; family Pinaceae; genus Pseudotsuga; species Pseudotsuga menziesii. The sequence continues at coordinate 157,757 of LPNX010728720.1, read as the reverse complement.
CTAGCAGAGGTAGCCATTAGCCTTCAGAATCCAGAGGTAGCCCATGATATTGTTGATATTCCAAATCTTATGCAGGTTGAAGAAGTACCAGATTGACAGGAGTAAAGTGTAAAAGTCTGATTTAAAGGCTAATAAAATTTTGTAGAAAACAGAGCTTTCGGTGGCTTAGGTGAATGCAACATCTATTCATTAGCCACCGATAACAGAGCTTTTAGCTAACAGACCCAGGATTCTGCTTCCTTAACCACTGAAAGCAAAAAAGGGTGCAGAAAGATGTTTTTGCACATAGAACCAGTTTTGGCAAATACAACTATCTCAGGGATGAAATATAAAGTTGAAATTTGCTAAAAAGTACCATTGGAGGAGGTTTGTTCCAGTTTTGAGGATACAATCAAGGAGAAAGGGGTCATAAGCCCTATTTTTTTTACCAACAGTGTCTTATCTATCAGATGACAGGCTACAGCTCTACTTGAGTACTCACTGTAGTCATCAAAGAGTTCAATGAATGAACAAGTGTTAGAGTGAGATAGACTAGTACTTAAATTAGGTTTTTGACCTAATTTTGCAAAAACATTTATTTTATCTATTTTTAGTAAATTAGATCCAACTTTTCAGGATCTGAATATTTTTTGTAAAGGATATAAAGCCTAAGACTTATTTTGAAGCAATGGTTCGACTTCGGGGACCTGTAGGACCATTGTTATTATCAAGCTTCTCATCTTATTCATGACCTAATATAAGCTCTTTTGCTATCATATGTTCAGCTTCCATATCTTTTCTATTATGTGCTTGTGCATGAATGTCTGATTTAGTTTTATTCATGTTATTCAATGCATGATAGATGTCATCCTATCTATATGCTGATGAGTTGAATGGAAAATATTTTTCCTTGTTATGATTAGCCATTTATATGTAATTGTTTTATGTATGAATCTGCCAGCATAGTAAGTTCTCCATCTTTTCACCCTATTATCCAACCTCTTAACAATGGTAGTTAGAAGCCTTATCTTTGATTGAGTTTTGTGGATGTCTTGAGAGTGTGAGGTCCTATGGGTCATCTGACTTGATCCATTTAGAAAAACCATAAAAAACATTTAAGTTACCAGGCATCCTCGAGCTGCAACCTAGAAGAGTTTCCTGGAGTGATAACAGATCGTTTGATGCATATGATTCACTTATGAAAGAATCTTAAGGAGGTGGATAATATGTATCATCATGAGATGCCCTTCTCATTGTGGAATCTTTAGTAAGAGGCTCTTCTTAAGGTTCTTCTTCTCCTAACAATGTGATTGAGGCTCTTCCTCTCCTCTACTTTATCATTTTTCATATTTGTGACAATATTCTGAGTAGTATGGAATTAATTTAGTTCTTCTCTTGGAATTTTAACAACCTCCCATTGTTTGATATGTATATTTGGACTTCAACCTTAAATCATTTCATAGTTTTTACTAGATTCTAAGGTCCTTCTTGGTTTTAGTACCCATTTTACTTCATTTTTGCACTTTCATTATTCATTTCAAGACCAAAGATATTGGCTCCATGATTTATGTCATTCATTTTTATTTTTATTTTTATTTAAGTACATCTCAAAGGATTTTTTCTATAAACCTTCTTTAAGCCTGAGAGTTGCTTATTAATTTCACAAATTGAGTCCTAATCTTTCACTACTCCATATGGTTCAATTCAAATGCCACTACAAAATAGTGCATACTAATAATTTGTTAGATGGTTTAGATGGTGTTGCAGTGGTCCTTCCATTAAAAATCTTATATTTAAATTAAGAAATTACCAAGATCATAGTCAAATACATAATTGTTTACCATCATTATTTGTTTAATGGTGTTTTAGAAAACCACCAGGTCAATGTACTTTGCATCAACTACAAGGGTTAAATCAAGTTGTTGTTATTTCATAAAAAATAGTTTAGTCTTTTAATTCCTCTAGTTACTCAATGGGAAAACCACCCAACTTAATTGAAGGTGAGTCCAAATTAACATGTCTTTGATTAGGTTAAATAAGGTCAAATTGATTCATGATATATAGGGTTTCATGAGGAGTCATAATGGTCCAATGGCTAGATAGGATGCAACCTCAATATCGATGGAGGTGGGAAACTCTATCAAGAAATTAATTAGTTTAAATGATCACAAATGAAAGTGATTATGATAAGGGAATGGACCGATATCCCAACTTCTACCTCTTCAATCATTTTAAGGTATATAAGGAGAAAATTAGTACATGACATGTCAATGGATGAAATGCCAGATAGAAAACGTGACACAAAAGATGTTATGCCTAGAGAGGATATGCCACAAAAGGTGGCATCATCCATATTCAGGTCAAATCAAGACAAATATCAATCAATTTAAGCCCCAAATACTATAATGACCCATTTGAATTGATTACATGATAATTCAACCTTCTCTATTTTATCAAATAAACTCAATCGAGTTACTATGAATTTGTTGTGATGTATTTTTCATGACTAGTCTACTAATAACAAAAAATTGAGTGAACGGATCTGTTTTCTCTTTTAGCTCGTCTATGTTTGCAACAATTGAATGAAAAAATGACATAATCTCTATCTCTTATCAAGTCGAATTGTTGGGTCAAAGAATCATTGTATCCAGTTGGAAATAATATTCTTGAAGGCGAGGGGCACCTCGATTTCTTGATTTCCCAATACCCCAATGTTCATGTCAACCCTATATGAGGTGAACTCTCTTAACTCACATACTTTCCTTGATGCCTAATTGAAACAATAGGATAGGACATGCAATTTTGGAGTTCACATGGTGGTGTAACATGTTAATCACCAATTTTCAAAGAGATCATAAAATAAGAAGGAGAAAGTAATCCAATTCCTTAAGAATGAAGTAAAGAGGTGAATAAGAATCCTCTACGAGGGTAAACCCTACTTTTACAATTTATCATATACACAAGACAATATGAGATGGTCATAAAAATAGCTCTCCTTTGTGTATATATATAAAGGAGACAAAGGGTACAATTACAACTTTATCCAACGATACAATTAAAATTACAATCCTAACCAATCAATAAAGATGATACTAATAGAATAATAGAAATGTAATGTCACAATATATAGGGCTTAGCATACTTCTTCCCTTCAAAATTTTTTTTCCTCAACAATTGATTAACTCTAGATTTTTCTACATGAAGAACTCATCTTCCCATGCCGCCTCTTCTATCGACAAGTTCTTCCACTTAATGAGGTACTTAGTAATGAGGAAGTCGACTGATAAATTTTTCTATAGGATTTAATGACACCTTGTGCAGAGGAAGAAGTCATCACTAAAAGTCATCCCATTCATGCAGAGTTGTATGAAATTTTAAGCTAAGAGTTGTGAGGTGTTCAAGTCTATTAATATTGCCAGTGAATATCTCGTCCTTAATATTTTTCATATCAAGGTCTAAGGTCAAATGTTTGCCATCAGCTTCGGCAAGGAGATTATCTATTTGTGCTAATGGTAGGATGACCTTTGTTTACACAGGTTTGGATTTCTTTGAAAAATTCCCTTCTTTTTCTCTGGAATGCAAGTAATCAATTTTGTTCCATTTCAACATGTTATTCCAAATCTTGCAGGGTTGTTGAGTATGTGGTGGAATTTTGCTAAAAAATGGTTGCTAAGTTCTTTTGTACTTTTATCATCTCCACAAAATATTTTCTACACCTGGACCGAATGTTTTTCTTATGTTTGATATTATTTTAACTTATTGTGTCATTGTACAAAGAATCAGTGTTGAATATTCAATAGATTTATTGTTTGCTGCTCATTTTCTTGATTCCTTTGATCAGAGAAATCCTACAAGATGGTGATGATACATCCAAACAAACTAGTTATCTGGTCTAATGGTGATTTGAAAATATTCAGGATCTTTTTAACCATTAATCTGCATGTGAAATTTCATATGTTAATTACTCATAAACATGCTTGAAAAATGAAAATTTAATTCTTAAAAAAATTACATAAGCAAATAAAAGAGATATGCAAACCATAAAATGAATACAACGACTGATAACAGAGTTCACCCCTCCTGGGCTATGTCTTCGGGCCACTTCCAATGGGAAGGTCGATCTTATCAAGTCTTCAAAGCCTTAAAAAATGAGTGTCCTGGAAACACTTATGAGTTATGTCAGTCAGACGCAGAAAAAAACTTCACCATTGCATTCCTCTCGAAACCCATTTTTTCTATCAATTTAACCAAAACTGTCAAAACTTCAAATACTGATAACTTCTGCATCTGGAGGTCTTTTTCCACGAAACAAGTGTTGGTGGAAATATCTTTATGATCTCTTCATCCCTATAATATTTAATTTACATTTTTAATACTTTAAATTCTATTAACTATGATAAGATCCTCCTAGATCAAACCTTCCCATTGAGAAGCTTTTGGACCACCAAAAGCATGAATCATTCAGAATGAGGACATGTTTGTCTCACTTGTCTTGTATCACCTGTCTATTCAACCTGGAACCTATGCATTTGAATGGGCATAAAAACAATCAACACTACAATGACACTTTTAAGTACATTAATCCCCCTTTCCACAAAATATTCATTCAATATTGTAGAAACAAACCATATACTATTGATCAGTAATAAGTTGAATATCAACATTGAACATTTGAAAGTGATTGTACTCATATCATGCTGATTTTTTACCATAGAAACACTATCAACCATAACCGGTGCATTGTAGTGAACTGAAACTTCCTTTTCATGCTTAGGATTCTTTTCTTCCTTACATTGCAAAGACATAAGTGCAAAATTCCGACTTGCATTAACAACCCTTTTTTAATGTTGTGTAGTGCCCAATGATTTGTCGTTTTTAAATGTATGTGAATGCACTATTTACTCAACTCCTTCTTTGAACAAGTGATATTGATTATGTTCTCAATAGAAGATTGGTTTTCAATCATATAAGTACGAAATACCCAACACAATTCCATAGATATCTAGTAGGACCACATCAAATTCAACCTGATCTGTAAACTTAGATGTAATTGAAAACTTTAGATCACATTGTTTTATTACTTGTAATATTTTATCTTTGCATACCCATCCTAATGCATAAGGTTTCTTGGTGGTTTTGTTCTTAATCCCAACTGCTTAACTAATTCTTCTAAAATAAGATTAGCTTGGGATCCGCTATCTATGAGTGTGTTGGTTTTAGTTTGTTTTGTAATCACCCTTATATGAAACAATGCATTTATCTTTTTATCCTTAGAACTGACATGATCTTGAGAAGTATAAGCACATAAAGAACCAATGTTAGAATCATTACCAACAGTAGCTTTGTTGATGTATATGTAACTTCGGAATGTATTCTTCTATGTATCTTATGTATTGTAACCCGATGTTTATTCCGGGATGTTTCTATTATGTATTTGAGTCATGTGGTCATGCCCCGATGTTTCGATTGGGAGGATTAATAATGTAATCAAGTCATATCAAGTCATTAGGTAAGTCCCCACAGTTTCGGGGCACTCGGGTTATTATACACTAATTAAGGTGTAGGCTCGAGTAGTAATTGTTAGGTTGAGCCTACATGTGAAAATGCAATTCAAGTGAACGGATGAATATAAATAGAGAGTGAGAGTCTCTCTATTTATCACTTGTGAAATACATCACTTGCTCTCCCAAGTGTGGCGCACTACTGAAGAAGGAAATTTTGGGACTAGACAGAAGACAGAAGACTACTGCTGTTTTGGGAGATCTCTTACTGTTTTGGTGTTGATTCTATCTTAGAGGAAGTTGCAGGGTTTTCTCCTTTATGGTTTCCCCGCGGAAAACTCTTTGTGTCTCTTGTCTCTTGTGATGTGCTTATGTTTTATTGCTGTGCTTGTTATTCTCTCAGTGAAAAGATCCTAAGATCATAATGCTAGCTTAATGTGATGAAAAACTAACATGGTATCAGAGCTAACCTGAGAAGAAGACATTGTGCAGCTACAGGAACTAGGGATTCCTAGTTTATGGATCTTCCTCCATAGATTTTCAGCAAAAGTAAGATGGAACAACTCTCCTCCTTAGGGTACATCTTTCTGTCGAAGCGGAATTTGATTCCGAGCATTTTCAGTCTTCGATGCTGAAATTAGGGCTTTCTACAGAAGATGAATTTTTGAGTGAGACCAGCATAGGATTGTTATCCTCATCAAAAACAAAGTTTATAGACCTGGATCAAGAAATTTGGTTGGGTGAAACTCCAGGAAAGTCAAACCCTAGTTTGACCCTGAGCTAGGAGAAACCCTAAATACTAAAAATGCTAAGTTTTGGTACAGTCACTATATTCCGAGATTGGCGAAGTCTCAGAAGCGAAAAATTGCATGGACCAAAGATAAAATCCTGATGAATCCTGTGTCCAAAAATCAGACTCAGATTCGCTGTACTCCAGTAGATATGATCTCTCCAAGTTAGGGTTCCAGCCTCTTCCAGAATTCATCCCTAAACAGGACATCTGGGGAGATTTGAAATATCTTGAGCTACAGAGGTCCAAATGGAATTCCTGAAGATTTTCCAGAAAGGGAACAGACTGTAATTTCGTTGGTCTGAATATCAGACTCAGAATATGAACCAGTAACACGTGGCATACCATACAACTTCACTGTTCTGAACAGTTATGTAACAGTTCACCTTGGGAAACGGATCATAAATCCCAAATGGTGAAACAAATTCTGATGAAACCTGTGGTGTTGGATCAGGGACATGCGAGTTTACCTCAGTGAGAAATTTTAGACACAGAGGATCATTAATTTAGGAGATATCATAGAAACAGTAACAGGAATTTCTGCAGAAGAAATCAGAAAATTAGGGCTTCCTGTTCCGGGAGCTTCCCTCCACTGTTTTCAGAAAAGGAGTACATTGGACAGCTCCATTTGAAGAGATATATATTTTTGTCCAATAAGATCTGAAAGATTCCAAGTTTTGAAAATTAGGGTTTCTGTGACAAACCCTAGATCAGCAAACTACGGGACAAGGACGGACACCTCAAATCGGTAAGATCTAATCCTTTGCTATTTTCATTTGAGGTTCTCATTTCAATATCACATCAGCTTGGTGACAGGCTTGGGGAAGTTGACAACTTCCAAACATAGAAGTATTTGATCTCTCTGAAGTAAATGGATTGGACACCTACATGAGTATAGAGGTTCCAGTTTCAGAGGGAGACGAGGTTAGAAGCCTTTCACAAGAAGAACTTGGTCAAGGCCAAAGAAGACATCATGCTCATGCTATGGAGGATGATGAACCATCCAAAAAGAGATCCAGATATGAAAGTGAATATTCTTCATGCGAGGATGAATATGTTCTGATATCAGCTCTCACAGGTAACATTACTCATGGAAATGCTGATTGGCTTATAGACAGTGGGGCTTCCAAACATATGACAGGATTCAAGGAATCCTTTGTAAGACTGTCAGAACATGAATCACCTCACAAGGTGAAACTAGGAGATGACTGCCAATATCCAATAAAAGATAGTGGGGAATCTTCATACAAGCTAGACCCTGGTTAGTCTCTAACAATGAAAAAAGTATTGTTTGTTACAGGACTTAAGAAGAACCTTCTGTCCATTTCAGCATTGATGCAAAAGGAATGCGGGTTGCCTTCATAGATGGTCAATTCATCATATGGCCAAAAGGAAAGACTATCGATGATGCGGTAGTGATTGGAGAAAAAAAAGGAGGCTTGTACAAATTGAAGGGCTATCCAGAACAAGCCTTGATCCATGAAACAGTAGAGCCAAATGAGCTTTCGCATAGAAGGCTTGCACATGTGCACTACAGAGCACTACCTATTGCAAGCAAAGCTGTTGAAGGACTTCCAGAATTCCAAGCAAAGCATGATGGAGTTTGCAAAGGATGTGCGAAAGGGAAGAATACAAAGAAGACATTTCCTAGCAGCGAAAGCAAAGCCAAAGGCATTCTAGAAATCATCCACTCCGATATATGCGGTCCAATGTCATCAAACTCACTAAGCGGGTATGCATACTATGTTTCTTGTATTGATGATTTTTCTAGAAAGACATGGATTTACTTTATGAAAAACAAAGATGAAGTGTTCATCAAGTTCAAGGAATTCAAAGCCTTGATCGAAAACCATAATGAAAAGAATATCAAGACCATTCGATCAGATAATGGTGGAGCATTCACTTCGAATGAATTCAAAGAGCTATGCAAAGAAGCAGGGATTAAGAGGGAGTTGTCAACTCCTTATAATCCACAATAGAATGGGGTTGCAGAACGGAAGAACAGAACTATCATGGAAGCTGCAAGAGCTATGCTTCATGATCAAGATCTACCTATGCATCTTTGGGCTGAAGCTGCTAGAACAGCAGTGTATGTACAGAACCGTACTCCACATAGAGTACTCGAGAACAAGACTCCTGAAGCAGTCCTC
>LPNX010728720.1:26175-149222 GCA_001517045.1 Pseudotsuga menziesii | reverse complement strand
ACTACTAATATGCATGTGATGGGTAAGTAGCTCATGGTGCTATACAAATTCTCCATTGCTACTTATCTAGAATGAAACATCTTTGCTGACATATTGGATTGGTGCACAATCTCAATGTTGTCCTGGTAGAGATGGAAGGCATCTAGAAAGTTTCAGTGAGTCATGGATGAATGTTGTATTGGCTAAAGTAGTTGCATGATCATATATTTATGCATAATAACTTGCCAGTATGAATATTCCTTATGAAATGTTCTAACCATACAAATGCATTTGACTTGTAGGAAAGGCCGCATACATAATTGCCTACAAGCAAAGAAGAATGAAGACTTGTTCCGAAGAGCAAGTGACAACATTTCAAAATGAAGAATAATAAGACGAGTACAGTGACATCATTGATGCAAAACCTTCCAGCCACCAAGAAGAAAGGGAAGACTAGTTCAAGAAGAATGATGTCAGGGCACAGTATCGAGACCTGAAGAGAAGTTCATAGTTCCATCATGCAGTAGATGGAAACATCGTGGGATACAAAGTAAGATTCGTAGCACAAGGCTTCTCACGAAAAGAAGGCCTAGACTACGAAGAGACATTTGCAGCCAGTAAGAGTTTAAACACATACATGATGAGCCTGAGGAAGATCTTAACCTTTGCTACAAGGTTGAAGATGAAATTATATACACTAGATGGATACTACTTGTCACTCCGGTACAGAATGTTTTCAGTGCATAGAGCACATAAGATAGAGGGAGTATGATGCTTCGCTTCAGAGGGAGTGACTACAAAAGATCTAAGGTTCGGCATTGTACGACAGGATGGGCAGATTACTGATGCCTCTAGGCTTTACTGAGAGTAAAGTGGATTCCAACCTTTGCTTCAAGTTTGAAGACAAAAGATCAGTGATGCTCCTGTTATGTGTCGATGCACTATTGTTCTAGGTATGGAGGTGTGGCAGAGTGCAGATGGAATCTTCCTTGGACAAGGGAAGTATGCAGTAGAGATCATGAAGAGGTTCAGGATGATGGACTGCATGGCCACACCTATGGCATCGAACCTGAAGCTATTGAGTGATGCTTCATCAGAGCCGGTTGATGCTACGATGTATCGTCAGATGATTGGGTCATTGATGTACCTGACGAACACGAGACCAAATATTTGCTTTGCTGTGAACACCTTGAGCCAGTACCTGACAGATCCGAGAAGTGTTCACTTGATTTCTGCAAAGCATATTCTGAGGTACCTGAAGGGTACAATTGATTATGGGCTCAAGTACGATGCGAATCAAAAGATTAACCTGGAGGGTTATGTTGATTCAGATTGGGCAGGTAGTATCATCGACAGGAAGAGTACTTCGGGATGTTGCTTTAGTATGGGATCAGGTGTGATCTCTTGGTTTAGCAGGAAGCAATCCTGTGTGGCACTGAGTACAGCTGAAGTAGAGTATGTCACAGCTTGTTCAGCTAGTTGTGAGGAACTATGGCTGCGGAAGCTACTGTTTGATATATTTGATCTCCAGTTAGATGCTACTTGTATACATTGTGACAACTAGAGTTGCATGAAGTTGTCAGAGAATCCAGTGTTTCATGACAGGTCGAAGAATATCGAGATCAAGTATCACTATATCAGGGATATGGTGCAGAAAGGAGCGGTGAAGCTCTTGTATGTTGCGACGGAGGAACAGATAGCCGATATATTGACGAAGCCATTGGCTAGGCTGAAGTTCGAGTACTTCAGAGAGAGACTTGGTGTTCTCCAGATTAAGGTTTCCTCCCAGAGAAAGTGATGAGATCCATAGCCATTCTGACGAGTAGGTCAAATATAAGGGTTGAGCCATTTTGTCATGGTGATAGGGTTGCTCCCTTCCATGATAGATATGAGTGCTAGCCATTCTGTCGAGTAGGACAGATGTAAGGGCAATTGCCATTCTAGGAATGGAGGCACCTGGTTAGTTACCAGGATCACTCAGTGCAGGACTGAGTAGCCATTCTGACATGGTGAGAGGATTGGTTCCTTCCATGGTCAGATGTAAGGGCTGAACCATTCTGCTCATGGCTAAAGGATTAAGTTCCTTCCATGTCAGATGTGAGTGTTGGCCATTCCGACGAGCAGGTCGGATGTAAGGGCAACTTCCATTCTCTAGGAGAATGGAGGTACCTGGTCAGTTACCAGGTAGCTCAGTCGAGGAGGACTGGGGGCCATTCTGATATGATTGTTGGGATGTGTTCCCCTCATGATTAGATATGATTGCATGCCCTTCCATCATTGTGAGCAGGATGTGTTCCCGCCTGGATGGATGTAAGTACTGAGCCTTGTCACAGATGATAGTAGGTGTGTCCTATCATGCTGGTGACTGTAAGTGCTGTGCCATCTCACAGATGATAGTAGGTGTGTCCTATCATGCTGGTGATTGTAAGTGCAGTGCCTTTTCACAGATGGTAGTAGGTGTGTCCTACCTGCTGGTGATTGTAAGTGCAGAGCCTTTTCACAGATGGTAGTAGGTGTGTCCTACCATGCTGCTGATTGTAAGTGCTGAGCCTTTCAACAGATGGTAGTAGGTGTGTCCTACCATGCTGGTGGATGTGAGTGTTGTGCCTTTCCATAGATTATAGTAGGTGTGTCCTATCATGCTGGTGGTTGTAAGTGCTGAGCCATTTCATAGATGATAGTAGGTGTGTCCTATCATGCTGGTGAATGTGAGTGCTGGGCATTTCTTATGGGAATGTAGTTTAGTACATGATCAGATGTGAGTGCTGGGCGTGCCTTTCTGACGAGCAGGTTAGATATAAGTGCTGGGTGAAGACCTACATGAGGGTAGTCCTACAACCAGCATGAAAAAGGGATGGCTCTGTAGAACTTCCTATGACGAGAAGAATCATGAGATAGCACCAGTGTTGATCCAGATCGAGTGATGATCCAGATCCAGTAATGATGATCCAGCAGTAGTGATCCAGATCGAGTGATGATCCAGATCCAGTCCAGTGATGATGATCCAGATCGAGAGATGATCCAGATCCAGTGATGATGTTCTATGATGATCCAGATCAAGAGATGATCCAGATCCGATGATGACTTGAAGACGAAGATGACTTGAAGATGAAGATGACTTGAAGACGAGATGATCCAGTTGAAACAGAGAAGAAGACCAGTGCTGAAAATTGTGCCGAAAGAATACCTTTCTAGTTAAGAGGGAGTGTTGATGTATATGTAACTTTGGAATGTATTCTTCTATGTATCTTATGTATTGTAACCCGATGTTTATTTCGGGATGTTTCTATTATGTATTTTAGTCATGTGGTCATGCCCCGATGTTCCGATTGGGAGGATTAATAATGTAATCAAGTCATATCAAGTCATTAGGTAAGTCCCCATAGTTTCGGGGCACTCGGGTTATTATACACTAATTAAGGTGTAGGCTCGAGTAGTAATTGTTAGGTTGAGCCTACGTGTGAAAATGCAATTCAAGTGAATGGATGAATATAAATAGAGAGTGAGAGTCTCTCTATTTATCACTTGTGAAATACATCAATTGCTCTCCCAAGTGTGGCGCACTACTGAAGAAGGAAATTTTGGGACTAGACAGAAGACAGAAGGCTACTGCTGTTTTGGGAGATCTCTTACTATTTTGGTGTTGATTCTATCTTAGAGGAAGTTGCGGGGTTTTCTCCTTTATGGTTTCCCCGAGGAAAACTCTTTGTGTCTCTTGTCTCTTGTGATGTGCTTATGTTTTATTGCTGTGCTTGTTATTCTCTCAGTGAAAAGATCCTAAGATCATAATGATAGCTTAATGTGATGAAAAACTAACAAGCTTTACCTTTCAAATCTACAATTGTTATCTTTGTTTTGTCCTTAGAATCTAATCCAAGGTCCTCAACAATAACCGTGGCCTTTTGCTTCCCTTTCTGATCCTTAAACCACTTCGGTTGCAATTCTGGATGTAGTATCCAACACTTTGCGTCTTTGTGCCCTTTATTTTGACAATGTGAGCATGTAGGCCTCTCATCACCTTTCCTCATTGTAGCTACATGATTACCTTTCCCTTTTTCCTTTCCTTCTTTTTCCTGGATGGATTCAACTGAAGGAACATCATGAAAAATATTCCCTTTAGATTCAATGTGCATAGCTTGCACACATACCTCGTCAAGGTTAGTAGGATTAAACATAAGTATTGTATGACACAAATAACTATGTAATCCTCCAATAAACTTGAGAAGAGTTTCCTAAGTATAAAGAGGTATGCCCAAAATCAAAGCTCTTTTTCTAAATTCCTGAGTGTACTCTTGTACATTCTGACCTTTACCTTGACTTTAAGTTTTCCAATCCATCATGGCTTGTTGTATGTAGGCTAATGGATATAATTGTTTTTTATAGAACAGTAAATTCATACTAGGAAGAAATAATTTTACCTTTTCTAAGGAGGTCTTTCGACGTCTTACATTCCCACCATATGTGTGGTACCTCCAAGAAGGAAAGTATCCAACTGGATCTTTACCTTATCATGTGAAAGCTTATGAAACCTACAATACACCTCAATCTGCTAGATCCAATCATCTAGTTTTTCTACGTTAAGTTCACCATTATATGTGGGGAATTCAAACTTAATATCAATTTTAAATAAGGTAAATCAGACTTAGTCTTATCAGGTTGTTTCTTTGGATTTGAAGAAGTAACACTGGAGCTTTCAAAGGAAGAAGAAGAAGTTGTAGAAGAAGGTTTTGAAGGGTATTTTCCTTTTCCCCAAGCATTATCCTTTGCTTTCTCCTTCTTCATTTTCTTCTTTTCCAACCCATCTTGATAATATACAAACAATTTTTCTACTATGTCTGCCATCTGATAGAAAGCCTTGCGGAAGGCCTTCTCATCTTCTCCTCGGTAATCTTCATCTGCCATGTTATCTCTCCGATGTGCACGTCCAATTTCTAGATTAAAAGACTCAAGTACACCTTCACCTCTCTTTTATCCTGGATCTTGTTAACATAAACTCACAATGTAATGGTTAAGCTTCTCTCATACCAAACTTGAACTGAAAATCTTCTGGATCTTTTTAACCATTAATTTGCATGTAAAATTTCATATATTAATTACTCATAAACAAGCTTAAAATATGAAAATTTAATTTTTAAAATCAATCACATAAGCAAATAAAATAGATATGCAAACCATAAAATGAAGACAACAATTGATAATGGAGTTCACCCCTTATAGGATACATCTTCAAGCCACTTACAATGGGAATACCGATCTTATTAAGTCTTCAAAATCTTACAAAATGAGTGTTTTGGAAACACTTCTGAGTTATGTTAGTTAGACGCGTAAATAAATTGCACCATTGCGTTCCTCTAAAAAATTTGAGAAAATGAGTATAAATTGGAATACCTTTTCATGGGGCCTCCTTTGAAATGCAAATCGAGAACACCCTCTACCTGCAACTGTATAGATGTGTACAGATTCTTTCCTCGAGAATCGTGCCCATTAATGGTTTTACCATCCTCGATATCAGTGACGAATCCTATCTTGGGATCTATGCCTAGGTTTGATTTCTGAACCATTGTCCCCTTCTCGACCCTAAGCATGGTTTTTATAGAGTTTTAAAATAGTTTTTAGGTTATGGGCCATGGGCCATGCACCCATTTTGGAACCCTAGCCTCCATTGCGAACTTTTAACAAACTCTGCCTAATCCTTATCATGGATCACTGTGATAATGTGTTGGTTAAAATGTGGGGGTACGACGCAGAGGTCTCGGGTTCAAACCTGCAATCCTTTCCCATTCTCATGTTTTGGAATGGTGGCGTATTATAATATATGGTTAAAACATGCTTTGTTTGGCGCGATTGATATGGTAATGGCTCCACATTATAATATGGTATTGATATATGGTTCCACCACTTGGTTTTTTCGTTGGCATGGATAAGGTTCCATCGTATGGTCTCATGGCATATAATATGGTTCCAATGAACTATATGGTCTCGGTGTTGAGCATGCCCCTTTTTCTAATATAAATCTCATTTTAACTTAAATAAAAGTTTTGAACTATTCATAACAAGGAACATCATGTGGTGTGTTGGCTAGGAGGGTTGGGTTAAGTCGTTTAGCACTCTTGGAGGTCATGTGGTTGAATCCCATGACCTCCCATTTTTTTTAATAAAAATTACATTGAAACGTTTTCACCAAAACCCATTTTTTTTGTTAATTTAACCAAAACTTCAAACACTGATAACTTCTACATATGGAGGTCTTTTTCCACGAAACAAGTGTTGCCAGAAAACTCTTGACGAGCTCTTCATCCCTGTAATATTTAATTTACATTTTGAATACTTTAAATTCAATCAAATATGAGATGATCCTCCAGGATCAAATATCTTCTTGGAGGGAGTTCCGTGCAGGGTCGGTTCTACTACCTTTATCAAACTTTCACAATTCTTGAGTACTGATGTCTACTTTGCTTCAATATTATCTAGTTTCCTTTTTTCTATTGACCATATTTTACTTTTCTCTTTGTTTATAGCCTCCAATATGGATTGGAGATCATGAACCTTAGCTGTAATTGGGTCAAATGTAACTGGGGTGATTGAAGTAGCCATTGTGAGCTAAAGGGGTATCCTCAAGGGGTTGTTGTGCGTCGGCTTCTTTTTGTTATTTTTATTCTTCTTTTTTGTTGCATCCATTGGTTGTTGACTAGGTGGATGTGTTGTAATTAAAGGGGCAGTTATGGTAGAAGAGGTGGAGTAGGAAAATAAGGGGGATCCACCACCATAACAGTCATAGATGGGATAATTGAAGTTGGTGCGGAAGACACATGAGGGGAAATAGCTAGTGGAGCGGTGGTTGGTACAATCGAAGAGGTAATATTGGTCAAAGCAGAGGGGGAAGGTTATAGAATATCCTGGACTGAACAACTAATGAAATTAATCTCAGACAACAGGGCTATGGTTGGGGTAAATGAAGATGAAGTGGCTTGGGTTGCAATTAGACAGGTGGATGAAGGGACTTCCTGATTAAGAGAAATGAAAGAAATTTTGGACTAAGTAAAGGTTGGTGTCATGGTCTTTAGGAAATATCTCTCCATTCTAACTTGGTGCGTACATATCATTGTTGTTTTCTTGAGGGAATTTAGTGATCGATTGGTAGTTTTTAATCTTGGGGGTGTTCTACTGCGGTTTTTTTGTGGTTCGTTCAACTCCCTAATATTTTTCTTGGTAATTATTATTTTCCAATTAGGGAAGTATTATAGTAACTTAGCCATAAATTTATGGCAATTGGTATCTTGATAAGAGACACTAGTAGGTATATACAAATGGGTTTATTTAATTATGGTCAGTGACAGGGGTGAGGAGTTATCTGCAACCAACACAGTATTTTCTTCTTGGGACTGCATTATAATTTTTGATCTTTTTGGTTTGGGAAGGACTTACCTTGTCAGCAACATATTGTATGGAGAGCTTCTTCTCTATATCTTGTTTGACTATGACTTTATTGAGGAGGGCATATTTGATAACTTGTTCATCTCCTTCATGTAATTCTTGTAGTGCTTCTTTTGTTGGTGCTTGTAGTATAATTTTCCTCTTCTTCAATCCCTTTAATTCTAGTGTTCTATTTCATTATGTATAGTTGTTCAGCTACAATGTTGAGTTTTTCTTTGGGTAGGTTGGGATTCTATTGTTCATATTCCTGGGTCTCATATTCTTCTATCATTTCTCCTTACTGGTTCTATGTTTCTATTGTCTTGGTTAGGTTTTTTTAAGGTACAATAGCCAAGTGTTTTGCTTCCTCATCTTCTAGTCCAAAAATTTCTAAGTATAATCCAGCTTCATATGCTTCTTATTTTTCTCCTCCAATCAAAGGTTGCTCCAACACTGTAGCTACTTTGTATGCAGTCTCTGGAATCTAGTGTACTATGTTCAAATTTTGGGAAAGGTCATTGAAAATATCTTGGATGGCTAGATAGTAATCCAGATCGAATACATCTCATACTGCTCCTTGCATATACCATACTTTTGTATATTTGAGCTCTAGTTGGATGTGAGTGGTTGATGGTAAACTGCAACGGAGAGGTTGTGATATCCTCCATCTCGAACAAGTGGTATTAAGGACTTAAAACTAGTTTTCAATCCATATTTTGGAAACTCAGGGCCTCTAGGGAATTCTTGAGGTTAAAATGCTTTGAAGCCATTCATCGAAGGTTATTCCTTTGTAGTGAATGTGGGGTCTCCAACTGGGGTGATTCTATACATTGCTAGCCAAATAAGTAAAGAGGGATATCAGATTATCAATCATGTTTCTTGACATTTACTAGGCCCAATAAAACATTTTTTCTTCTTAGGCCAATACTTTCATGAATTCCAGCATGTCTAACCTAATATCAAATGGACAACCAATGTCGAGTAGACATATTGAAATAATTACGGTGACAAACTTGTGTTTCCAATATTGGATTTTATTAATTACAATCCCTTTTGAATTCTTTCGATGAGGCATCTCTATGAGTTACTCAATTAATTTTGGCTTCACGCTAATAGGTACTAGAGGCCCTTAGTTGGTAGGTCACCCACATGTGCAATGAGTGCACCATTAATATCGACTGGTAAATCAAACTAAAGCTTGCCTCTGTGGTACCTACTAACAATGTATTGAGCAATCAAATATTTCAACCCATTAAAATTTTCTAATAGGGGTGCATTGAGATAATGTCGGATATTCAATGTGGTTAGTATGCTAGCTATTGTTAAACTTAGTTTTGTCATTGATTTCAAAGAGATAGTTGAACTTAGTTATGGAAATTAAGTCTTGATTCCAGTTTGAAAAAGTACATAGAAAATATGTGTGTAATCAAGTAGTGGCACTCTAGTGGACAAATACGACCAAGGCATGAAACCCTTGAGCACAAAACCCATGTGGATGAATAGTCACAAATATAGAAATATGTACACCTATGAAAGAACAAGAGGGTTGGTAAGTCTAACCGAGAAGAAAGGAAGAAGGGGTATCACAGACTCAAAGAAACCCCAACTTGTGGACACCTCAATTGAACAAGTATAAATAAGAGGAATATTGATGTGTATTGATGTGAGCTTGGAAATTGCAAATGGAGTAATATAATGAAATTGCAAGCTTCGGGGACAAGATGAAATGCTCAAGAGAATCAATTGTAGAATGACTTAAGGAAATGCGAGAGAGAACCAAACATGTTAAACATTCAAGGAGTAGTCGCACATTCACACAAATATTCCTGGAGCAGTTGTGCAGGTTATAGAAAGATCATTTTTGAAAGTATCCCAAGGAGCATTTGAGAAAGGAGTATTTGTATTGAAGGATACCAAGAATGATTGCACAAAGAACGTTAGAAGTGTAAAGAACTATATGTTCGACAGTTTTTGTAATGAATAGAATGCCGAGTTGTCTGCGATCGAGATATTCATTAATAAATCTATATTTGGGGGGTAGGAAGGTGCAAGGGCGGAATATTGGTTCCTGAAAAATTAGGTTGTTTCCTATCTACACAAGCAGGTGCTTGATGTTAATGTAATTGTAACTTTAGAATGTATTCACTTGTATTTCTTATCTATTGTAACCCGATGTTTATTCCGAGATGTACTTATGTCATGTCATGCCCCGATGTTCCTATCAGGAGAATCTGTAATGTAAACAATTCATGTCAAGTCATTGTGGGTAACCCTCCTATTGTCTAAGGGTTAAATTCCCCACAGTTTTAGGGCACTAGGGTTATTAGACTCTCCTAGAGAGGTCAGCCCTAGTAGGGTTTTAGTCATGTCAGGAATTAGTATAAATAGAGAGGTGACATCTCTATTTATCACACACTCATCCACACTTAGTTGTAGCGCATAATTGAGGAAGAGAAAGACACTGGGGCAAGGAAGAAAGAGCTTACTACTGTCGGGAAATAATCTTACTATTTTTGGGTTTCAGTTTGGTGCTAATTCTATCTCTGAGGAAGTTGCGGGGTTTTCTCCATTTATGGTTTCCCTGAGGAAAAACACTGTGTTCATTGTCTCTTGTGTTTAATTGTTGTGCTTGTTGTTCTCTCATTTAAAGATCCTAATGATATGCTAGCTTAATGTTAAAAATCTAACATGGTATTAGAACTAACCTGAGAAGAAGACACTATGCAGCTGCGAAAACTAGGGCTTCCTATTTTGTGGATCTCTCTCCATATATTTTCAGCAAAAGTAGGGTGGAATAACTCTCCTCCATAGGGCGCATCTTTCTGTCGAAGCAAAATCCAATTCTGAGGTTTTTCAGTTTTGGACCCGACACTACTGCCGGAAATTAGGGATTTTCACAGAAGTGGAATTTTTCAGTGATCCCAGGCCTGGATTGATCTCCTCCCCAAAAACAAAGTTAGGGATCAAATTCAAATCATTTGGTTGGACATAATTCTGAAAAAGCAAAACCCTAATCTACTCTTGAACCAGCACTACAGGATTTCAGCTCCAAAATCCAGATCCAACATCTTGACCTGGTAAGATCTAAATATTTTGTATTTCCATTTGAGGTTCTCAGTTAAGATATCTCATCATACCAAGCTTGATGAAAAGCTTGAGGGAGCTGATAAATTCTGAGCCTGGAAGTATAGGATCTCCCTGGTCCTGGAAGAAAATGAGTTGGACTCCTATATCCATGAGGAGATTCTAGTCCCAGAGGGAGATGAGGCCAAGGCCTTACATAAGAAGAAGTTGGTTATGGCAAAGAGGATCATTGTAGATTCTGTCAAATATCACCTCATTCCACATGTGTCCTCTCTCAAGACACCTAAAGCCATGTTTTATGCCCTAACCAAACTATTTGAAGGGAATAACATCAATCAGAATATGACTCTAAGGAACCAGTTGAAGAATGTCAAGATCCAAAGTGAGGAGACCATCCAATCATACTTCACAGGGGTCTCCCAGATCAAATAACAACTAGAAGCTGTAGATGAAGAAGTGGAGAATGCAGAAATTGTGATGACAATTTTGAATGGCCTCCCTAGGTCATGGGATTATTTCATCTAAGGAATCTATGATAGGAAGAAGTTAGTCAAGTTCAGTAGACCGTGGGAAGAATTTTCACAAGAATAAGCTTGAATAGCAGCTCAAGAAGAAAAGATGGGAAGTGAAGATCAAGCTCTCACAGTACACTCCAAGAAAGGAAGAAGGGAAAAGAATCATCACCAAGGTAAGCATTCTCATCATAAAGGTTCATCTAAACTCAGATGTTATACATGAAATGAAATAGGACATTTTGCTAGAAATTGTCCCAAGAATAAGAATGGATCCAAGAAGAAGAGGAACTCCAAAAGAAGACATAATGCTCACACTGCTGAGGATGATGATCCTCCAAGGAAGAGAGTAAAACAAGAAAGTGAAGACTCTTCAAGTGAAGATGAATATGTTCTGATCTATGCTCTCACGGGAACTGTCACTCATGGAAGCAAAGATTGGCTTATTGACAGTGGGGCTTCCAATCACATGACAGGTTTCAAGGAATCCTTTGAGAAACTATCCAAACATGATTCACCCCATAAGGTGAAGCTTGGAGATGACTACCAATATCCCATAAAAGGTAGTGGTGAATCCTCCTACAAGATAGACTTCGGAAAGTCTATAAAAATGAAGGATGTCTTGTTTGTACCAGGACTGAAGAAGAATCTTCTATCCATATCAGCATTGAATGCAAAAGGCATGAGGGTTGCATTTGTATATGGCCAAGTCCTAATGTGTCCAAGAGGAAATATTATTGATGATGCAATAGTGATTAGAGAACAAGAAGGAGGTTTATACAAGCTAAAGGGCCATCCAGAACAAGCCATGGTCCATGACACAGTAGATCCAAATGAACTTTGCCACAGAAGGCTTGCACATGTGCATTATAGAGCACTACCACTTGCAAGCA
The DNA here is from genome assembly GCA_001517045.1 of Pseudotsuga menziesii. NCBI lineage: Eukaryota > Viridiplantae > Streptophyta > Pinopsida > Pinales > Pinaceae > Pseudotsuga > Pseudotsuga menziesii. The sequence goes on along the minus strand of LPNX010728720.1, from coordinate 137,341 downwards.
AAGTTGTTGAAGGTCTTCCAGAAATCCAAGCAAAACATGAAGGGGTTTGCAAAGGATGTGCGAAAGGAATCTTGGAAATCATCCACTCCGATGTATGCGGGCCAATGTCATCAAGTTCACTAAGCGGGTATGTATACTATGTTTCTTTCATTGATGACTTTTCTAGGAAGACATGGATTTACTTCATGAAGAACAAAGATGAAGTTTTCAGCAAGTTCAAGGAATTCAAAGCCTTGATTGAGAACCACACAGAAAAGAAGATCAAGACCTTTCGATCAAATAATGGCAGAGAATTCACATCAAATGAATTGAAAGATTTATGCAAAGAATCAGGGATTAAGAGGGAGTTGTCCACTCCTTATAATCCACAACAGAATGAGGTTGCAGAAAGGAAGAACATAACTATCACGGAAGCTGCAAGAGCAATGCTTCATGATCAGGATCTTCCCATGCATCTATGGGCAAAAGCTGCTAGAACAGTGGTGTATGTACAAAACCGTACTCCACATAGAGTACTCGAGAACAAGACTCCTGAAGAAGTCTTCTCCAGCAAGAAACTAGAAGTCAACCATCTCAGAATATTTGGTTGTCCAATGTACATACACATTCCAAAAGAGAAAAGAACAAAATTAGATCCTTCAGGAAAGAAGGGTATATTTGTGGGATACTCTGAAAGCTCGAAGACTTACAGAATATATTTCCCAGGGTTCAAGAAGATCGAAATTAGTAGGGAAGTAACATTTGATGAAGACACAGCTTACAACAAATCCAGAAAGAGACCTGCTGAAGATACTGAAGAAGCAGAAGCACCTAGAAGTCATGATACAACCATGAATGAAAAAGTTTAAGAAGAAGATCGAGAATTTGAAGAATCACAAAGACCTGTAGATCCACCTCAGGTGAAGAATCCTCACAAGAGGAAACCTGCTTGGGTACGAGAAGTTATCCAAGGTGCGGAAAGATATGGGGATCCAAAACAGAATCACAAAGAAATAAAGAGAACCAGATCCTGCTCCGGATATGTAGCCTTACTATGTGATGTTATCGATAAAGAACCTTCCAACTATGAAGAAGTGGCAGAATGAAAAGAATGGAAGGATGCTATGATCGAAGAGTATCAATCGATCATGAAGAATGATGTTTGGGATGTTGTCCCAAGACCAGAAAAGAAGTCAGTTGCAACCTCCAAGTGGATCTACAAGATTAAGCATGCTGTAGATGGTAACATAGAGAAATATAAGGAAAGATTCATGGCTCATGGCTTCTCACAGAAGGAAGGAATATATTATGAAGAAACCTTTGCTCCTGTAGCCAGATACACTTCCATTAGATCGATACTTGCTTTGGCTGCAGTAATGAAATGGAAGATACACCAAATGGATGTCAATACTACTTTCTTGAATGGTGTAGTGGAAGAGGAAGTGTATGTAGAATAGCCACTCGGTTTTGAGACACATGATAGGGAGTCTCATGGGTGCAGACTGAAGAAATCCCTGTACAGTTTGAAACAGGCACCTAGGACATGGTACGACAGAATTGATAGCTTTCTATCCAGTTTGGGATTTACCAAGAGTAAAGCAGATTCCAACCTTTACTACAAGGTTGAAGATGGCAACCCGGTGATGCTTCTACTGTATGTAGATGATCTGTTTGTAACAGGTATGGATGGGTTGATTAATGATATGAAGAGAAAGCTTGTTGCTGAGTTTGAAATGAAGGACTTGGTTATGATGCATTATTTTCTAGGCATGGAGGTGTGGCAGAATGTAGATGGATCTCCCTCGGATAAGGGAAGTATGCAGTAGAGATCCTGAAGAGGTTTGGGATGATGGATTGCAAGGCTATGAACACACTTATGGCACCAAACCTGAAGCTATTGAGTGATGCTTCATCTGAAACTGTTGATGCTACGATGTATCGTTAGATAATTGGGTCCTTGATGTACCTGATGAACACAAGACCAGATATCCGCTTTGCTGTGAACACCTTGAGGCAGTTCTTAATAGATCCGAGACATGTTCACTTGATTGCTGCAAATCATATTCTGAGGTACCTGAGGGGTACAATTGATTATGGGCTCAAGTATGAAGCGAATCAGAAGATTAACCTAGAGGGTTATGTTGATTCAGATTGGGCAGGCAATGCCATCGATAGGAAGAGCACTTCAGGTAGTTTCTTTAGTATGGGATTAGGTGTGATCTCTTGGTTTAGCAAGAAGCAATCATGTGTGGCACTGAGTAGAACTGAAGCAGAGTATGTCGTAGCTTGTTCAGCTACTTGTGAGGCAGTATGGTGCGGAAGCTACTGTCTGATTTATTTGATCTCCAGATGGATGCTACTTGTATACATTGTGACAACCAGAGTTGCATGAAGTTGTCAGAGAATCAAGTGTTCCATGACAAGTCGAAGCATGTTGAGATCAAGTATCACTATATCAGGGATATGGTGTAGAGGGGAGCAGTGAAGCTCCATTATATTGCGACAAAGGAACATATAGCTAATGTATTGACAAAGCCATTGGATAGGGTGAAGTTCGAGTACTTCAGGGAGAAGCTTGGTGTTCTCCAGATCGAGGTTTCCTCCAAGGGGAAGTGATGAGGACCATAGCCATTCTGACATGGTGAGAGGATTGGTTCCTTCCATGGTCAGATGTAGGGCTGAGCTATTTTTTCATGGTGAGAGGATTGGTTCCTTCCATGTCAGATATGAGTGCTAAATTCGTGAGCCATTCTGACGAGTAGGTCAAATGTAAGGGCTGAGCCATTCTGTCATGGTGAGGATTGGTTCCTCTCATGTAAAATATGATTGTTGATCCATTCTGATGTGACTGTAGGATTGGTTCCTACATGATCAGAAGTAAGCATTGAATGCCATTATTGGAATGGAGGCACCTGGTCAGTTACCAGGTATCCCAGTCTGGGACTAGGGGCCATTCTGATATGACGATAGGATTGGTTCCTACTTGATCAGATGTGAGTACACGCCCTTTCGAACATGCATGTTGGATTGGTTCCTTGCATGTGTCGGATGTAAGTGCAGAGCCCTTTTGAACATGCATGTTGGATTGGTTCCTCGCATGTGTCGGATGTAAGTGCAGAGCCTTTTTTGAACATGTATGTTGGATTGGTTCCTCGCATGTGTCAAATATAAGTGCTGAGCCTTTTTGAACATGTATGTTGGATTGGTTCCTCACATGTGTCAAATTTTAGTGCTGGGCCTTTCTGAGAGGGTTGTGGGATTGGTTCCCACATGGTCATATGTGAGTGCTGGGTGTGCCTTTCTGATATGATTATAGGATTGGTTCCTACATGATCAGATAGAAGTGTTGGGAGGGCCATTCTGACTTAGGGTCAGATATAAGCACTAAAGAAGACCTACATGGAGGCTAGGCCTACAACCAACATGAAAAAAGGCTGGCTCTGTAGAACTTCCTGTGATGAGAAGAATCATGATATAGCACTTGTGAAGATTCAGTGTTGATGATCCAACAAAGATGATCTAGATCGAGGGAAGATCCGGATCCAGAAATGATGCTCTAGAAATGATCCAAATCCAGTGACGATGATCCAGATCGAGTGATGAAGATGACTTGAAGATGAAGATGACTTGAAGATGCAGATGATGAGATGATACAGAGAAGAAGACCAGTGATGAAAATTTGTGTTGAGAGAATACTTTCCTAGTTAAGAGGGAGTGTTAATGTAATTGTAACTTCGGAATGTATTCACTTGTATTTCTTATCTATTGTAACCCGATGTTTATTCCGGGATGTACTTATGTCATGTCATGCCCCAATGTTCCTATCGGGAGAATATATAATGTAAACAAGTCATGTCAAGTCATTGTGGGTAACCCTCCTATTGTCTAAGGGTTAAAGTCCCCACAGTTCTTGGGCACTAGGGTTATTAGACTCTCCTAGAGAGGTTGGCCCTAGCAACGTTTTAGTCATGTCGGGAATTAGTATAAATAGAGAGGTGACCTCTCTATTTATCACACACTCATCTACACTTAGTTGTAGCACATAACTGAGGAAGAGAAAGACACTAGGGAAAGGAATAAATAGCTTACTGCTGTCGAGAAATCATCTTACTATTTTTGGGTTTCACTTTGGTGTTGATTCTATCTCTAAGGAAGTTGCGGGGTTTTCTCCATTTATGGTTTCCCCGAGGAAAAACACTGTGTTCATTGTCTCTTGTGTTTAATTGTTGTGCTTGTTGTTCTCTCAGTTAAAGATCCTAATGATATGCTAGCTTAATGTTAAAAATATAACACTTGATAATATGAGTTAGTGCTCATAAAAGTATTGGTGTCCTTACACGTTGGTTCTTGTAAAACAACAAGTTGGTGCTTGCAGGGGTTTGGTAATCTTTTCTTATTGGTGTCAACAAAACCAGTGAGTTGGTGCTCACACTTGGATATTGGTGTTTCCCAACATATATTGTAATAACAATTATATTTATAGATATATAAGATTTCTTTATATAATTTTTGGGCATTGTTATTTGTATTGTAAATTCCTTATGACACATGGTTTATATGTTAATGAAAGATTGCATGGTATAATAAGACATTGAAAAGTTAAAACGTGCGTGATATTGATTCACCCCTTCTTAGTATCACTTGGGGTCCAATAATTAGTATCAAAGTAGGTTTCCTTCAGAGATAGTTCAACCACTAGAAGGAATATCATAGTGCAAACTAGGTTTCTGCACAAGAATGGATAGATAGGAATGATTATCAACAAATTGAGCACCACATTTTAATGGGTCTAATTATGTCTTCTAGATTATAAGGATGGAGGTATTCATACAGTCACTTGGAATTTATATTTTCTAGGAAATTGTAAATGGTTATAAAGTTCCAGACACTCCTCTAACTAATGCTAATGATAATAAGATGTATGAATGTAATGCTAAAGCAAAAAATGCAATACTAACGTGGCTTGCAGAGTCATAATTCAAAAATTTCATGCAATGTAGCTCAACAAAAGAAATATGGGAGAAAATTAAGAGTATTTACAAAGGAGACAACACAGTTAAAAAGGAAAATATACATACTTATAGAGGTCAATTTGAGATCCTAAAAATGAAGGAAAATAAGAATATAGCATCCTATTTTCTGCACGTATATGAAACAACGAATGCTCTCAAAGGTATAGGGAACAGTTCCTGAAGAATCTATTGTAGAGAGGGTGCTAAAATATCTACCCATGATATTTGAATCTAAAGTATAAGTCCTGGAATAAATAAAGGACCTTCACAAAGTTACAATGGATGAGATCCATGACGTCCTCACTTTGTATGAAATGAGTACTGGAAAGTAAAATCAATCAAGAAGGGAAGCAATTTTCAAGGCCTCCAAGAAGACAAAAGGAAGCAAGTATGATTACAACAAGAATTCTTCTAATGAATCTAATATTGAAGAAGCTAACTCTTTGAAGAAACTCTAGAAAGTTCATGGAAAGTACAAAGATAAGCTTCCTTTTAAATGTTTTGAAGGTGGTAAAATAGGTCGTTTTTCCTCTAGATATCCTTATAAAGAAAATAGATTTAGTGATGAGGAGGACCATGAAAAAAAGAAAAATAAGTGAAGAGGAATTTTTTTTGAAAATAAAAGGTTTGGCAAACAAAGGAAGAGTGTATACTCCAAAGAGGACAATGGTTCAATAGATGAAGATGATAGTAGTGATGACAAAAGAGAAGTTCTCTATGTGGAGATGGAAGAAGAATGTTGTCACGTCCCCAACCCTTTGACTGGCGAAGAGGACACGACCAACACCACACAAACGGGAAAACAGCCCCATGAACATGAACAGACATCAATGCTGAAATTAAAACAAGCTTAACAGAATGCATACTAAGATGCATAATCCATCATACAAGGATGCATAGTTACTCAACATACAACGGAAGCTAACATATACATTCCAGCATCAACATGTTCATCATTCTTCATGAAACAATAGATATAATTGCAGAGATGAAATAGTCAGAAGTACTTATCTTTTAATGAAGAACTCTCCCGCAACCAGCTACGTCGCTGCAACGTTCCACCCAACCATAGGCCAGCATGCTCATCAATCTCTCAGCAACACTACCACCCTCGAGCTGGGCATGATTCCTTAAGGAATAAGGGTTAATGCGGGATTACACCTAGCCAAGGTTTGCCAATCAGCCAAACCCACACAACAAGGTCCTACCAAGTCATCAAGGAGCTAGGACAAGATAAATGCCAAGCTGGTGGCCTCAACACCAGTCTTCTCATGCATACACAGCCTCTAATCCCACTCTCAACAGTCCAAATACCAACCACTACATACCACAGCAAAACAAATCCCTTCACAGCTTTGTGAAGATAACCAGATGACAATCCCAACAAAGGGCGAAACACAGCTCAAGCCATGAGACAAGTCAAAGTTTTTCTTGGACCTAGCGTGGCCAAAACAACTCATAACAACACCCAAAATACATCCATAGCCTTAGCATCCAAGAAGCAACCCAAAACCAGGGCAAATCGACAGCCCAACGCACAATGAAAACGATGGCAACTTTACATAGTCCCAACATAGGGGCAAAACTCTAGCATAGACATGGGAAAACTTAGCCAACGGATGTGGAAATTAGCAGTCGTCCAACATCCAAGAACCCACACACACAACTCCTTAATGTAGATGCTGAAGAAGGTTACACAGACAGAGATGGGAAAAGAACCGATTCTCCATCGCTCTGCACGTGAGGGGAAAGGACGCGACCAACAAAATAGAAAACAACAGTCCATCAACAACAAAAGAGGTCCCACAGTGATTCTTCACAGTCCGACAATGGTGGAGACAAAAACGTCGACTCCATGCATGAGGAAGGTCAACCGGCCTCCTCCTGCGTGTCCCTACGTGAGAGTGAACTGACCAGGGAAAGAGTGGAGTCGTGGAGAGAATGGAAGTGGAGGGAGTGGAGTGAATGTTTCTTCTGTCCCACGCGATATGAAGAGGAGAGTCTGCTGGTGGAGTGGGCATGTCGGCAAGGACTGACAGTACTGCCACAACCACCACCACTCAGCAATAACTACCTCAAATAATCCACAAAACATTAAAGAGGTTGGATGAGACAAGGGAAGATGGAAAATCAAACAAGGCTTTCCCCCCACAGACCAAGGCTTGACATCCCCCACACCCTTATCCTTTGGAATTATGCCCTTTTCATTTTAACGTTGCACTGCCGTAGCTGGTTGTGGTTTATTTTATTTGATGTGCGTATTTACATGATGCCAAACTATAATGTGCCGGATAGCACGATATACCATCGACAACTATCCCCATTGCCGAAACATACACAACCAAATCGATGGTGGGGATTTTGCCTTTAGCTCCTCACCACGATTAATTACATTATATACATCATGCAAACGGGGTCAAAACCGGGGTGTGACATTCCCCTCCCCCTTGGAATAACACCGTCCTCGGTGTTCCAATACATAGGAATACATATACAGTACATATACAATTGCACATCAAAATTCCAAAATTTTGCAGGTCTGTCCCATGTTCAATTATTCACTATGAACGTGCAAGACCAATCCCCTTGGATTCCACGGACTTGTCCTGCTGGTTCTTAGCTTCCAGCTTATCCCGAAGTCTAGGAACTTTGCGGCTATTGCCCTCATCATGTTCCCTCATTGGGCAGTCCCGACGTAAATGATGTCCTCCGCATCCCCAACATTTCACTGGCTGCTTCATCTTTATATACTTAATTTATTTTGAGTCTTCATGCCTGGACCGTTTCTTAACGAGTCGCTTGGACGAATGTCCCATCGCTGATCCACCTTCCTTTCCTTTGCCGATTGCTCCCAGAAGGCTTTTCACCTCCCTTTGCAAACCAATAGAGTCTTGCAAAATCTGGTGGTTCATTTCATTCTGCCTTTTCTGTATCTTGAGTATCTCTCCAAGATTTTCTTGGGTCTTGGAAATCATTTGAAGGAGACTTCCAGCCAAGTCCAACAACTTTTGATCTGCTGCCATGATCAATGTGCACCACTGGGTTTCACTTTTCTCACCTGTGAAATGCACCATTGAAATTCTGTCAGACCAAGCATAATATAGACATTAAAATCAGTCAGTTAATTACCTAATTGCATGACAGTCCAAGTCTCATCAAGGAGGATTTCATATTTTTCATGCCTTCCCAACAGGCACATGAGCTCATTCATGTCCATTCTTGGGCAGGGAATCAACTATTCCAGCATTCATAATTTACTTTCAGCAAATACACACATTCCGTTTTCAGTCACACATGCATTCAACAATCTTTTTTTTTCACAATGCATAAATATATATATATATAGATAGATAGATATAATTAAAAAGGGCAAGAGAGAGTATCAAGAGTTTTTCCCCTCTTTGTTTTGTTCCATCCTGGAACCCACACCACCGCTGTGGCTTTTCATGCTCTCAGCCTCTTTCACTTCACCATGAATACTGGACCAATCTGTCTTGGTCATGAAACTTAGTGTCTCTGGTCTATTCCAGACCTCTAAACCATGGAGTCTCTCCACATGGTTTGTCTCGGCTGCAAGGACCTCCACAGTCTTACTAGCACCTTTTCCATTACCGCTCATTCTGAGCTCTCTAGGACAATCACATGTCCACATGTACCCCTAGGATGCTCTCATAGTCCTCGCTCCCAACGATACCTATATCAAAACATTGAATAGGTTCACATGTTTAGTTTATTCTCATCGGTTTTATCTCTAGAACAAGAGCTTAAAACATCATAACCAAATCATATACACATGTACATTCATAAGAAAAATGATCCAATACTTATCTATATTGTGCATTTCCTCGTTGGTCCACATGATATTGCTTCGCTTTGCAAGCCTTGGGATCGCCTATGGACTTGGATGTTAGGTCAGCACGCAGGCTACTTCCACAACATCAAATAATTAATGTCCAGCCAGTACATCCACATGTTGACTGGGCTTGGAACTTTATCACGACCATTTCTAGGTCTAGGATCTACTATGGATCCCCAGGCATATAACATCCCAACATACACTTATATCAACATTAACCCTTACTCCGCAACCCCTCACAACAACCATTTACCTTTTACCTTTTACCTTTAGGGTGCAACACCCAACTGCATCTATTTAGCCTATTAACACAAGCAATATAAGCAAACTCATCAGCGTTATTGCTCTAAAACTGTAACCATATTTCATATCATTCACTATCAAGTATTGAGACACCAGGAGTGCGTCCACCCCCTAGGGTGTAATCAATATTGAAAACCCTTTCATGATCCGACATTGGAAAAGTGTGCACTCTTTTCTGGTGTGTGCCATGTAGGCCCTCTTCATACTCAAGCAATCGGTCATCATGGAAATAAAATCAAAACATGTTCTGCAAATGGAATTTTAACAATTTGACATGCATATTGTTAGCAAGGGTCACAGAACACTTATCCATTTGTCGACGCAGTATGCCTTCGTAAGGAGAAATGGGGGCTCCCTTCTCTGATTTGACCGTCCCTCAATTAGCCATCCCAACTCCCTTTTACAGTTCATATCCACACATGTCTTACCGACATAATCTATACCATCTCACTCATGTTTCTTACCAAACATGCAATGCAGATGAGACATTTCCAAAATGTCCAATGGAGTTTCACTCGAAACCCATTTCCAAAATAAGGGAAAACCTTGGCTCCTGCAGGCCATCACACATGATCTTCCTGTAGTGTGTACCCATGGCACATTCATCAAATAGCCAAACAGTCAATCATTATCTGATAATACAACCCAAATTGATTGTTACATAACCAAGCAATTACATTAGTAATTAAATTCAATAAGAATTTGCAATTCTGTCTACTACAGAAATTAGTTTGCTTAGCAATGAGGTGATCCTCATTTGTGGGTCTCTTGTAAGCAGCACTACTATGCCCATTATAATTTTATGCTTACTAGCATAATATGAATACCCACTTACAATGCGTCTTCCTGACACAATCTTATGCAAGCCAACAATGATTAGTAGTCGTCAGCAATTTTTTTTCAATCCGAAATTCACAATTCAAATTTAACAACCCATTATGCATACCAACTATTTTCACAGCCATGAGACTCTTCTCATAAGGTTTGGCTCTTTCACATGGTAGACTCCGACATTTGTCATGGTCTTACTCTCATTTCCATGCTCTAAATAATCTACCCGAAACCTGAGCTTCAATCAACCAAGCACTTGGTAAGTCTGGATGCATATAACCTTCTCATTGCTACAACCATCACTGAAGCATTTTCAGAATTTATAAAATTCAAATACTTCCAGCTGTTAATCACATCAATATTACCAAAACTCATTTACTTCATGCAATCATTATCATACTAACATTTGCAAGGCATAGTCACATCATTCGTGCAATTAAATGAAATGTTTAGATACTCCTTACTTCACAAGTGTATCATTTGTACCACCTTGCTCTTCCATAGAGCATTTCCGGCAGCCAACTGATCATGACTATCCTCTTTATGCACTTACTATCCTGCATTCATAACAGCTTTTGAAATGGTTCCTGAATTATCATCAATTCATCATTTCAGCCATTAGTTATTCATAACATCACATGCACTCATCTCAATGCATTCATGCAATACATCACAACATTTGCACCTATACTTATGCAATCAGTCACTCACACCCTTCATATTCATCCATTCAATGCATAACTACAAGATTCATAAAATATTTTTAATGCATATCCACTCAATGCTACCTTGCATTGATTCAGGAATACTATGCATTCAAACATACCATGCATGGCCTAACCGTGACTACTTCATATAGGATGCATTACTATAATCAAGATCATCAGTACTTACTTTCCTTGGGCTACTAAGCTCAATCAATATATACAGGCGTGACACCTTTCTATATTCAAATATCCACATGGTATGAAGTCTCTTACCTTTACCACTCCTTGGAGTTTGTCATAATTAAACTCTTACCTTCATGGATCCTACTTACACCCTTGGCATTACCAGTTTAGTCGGTATCTCGCAGAGGATTGCAGACTTTGCTCACCAACTTTTGATTATGGGCTAGTTGCCTTATCCCTTTCTTCATAGGGTTGCTGGTCACATTCATTGGCATCAGCAACATACTCAACCATGTCCAGGTTGTCGTTGGTTTTTCCACTAATGCCAACACCAATGCAATAGTTATCATTAGTGGCTTATTATGAATATATAATTTTCAATATTCTTACCAACATGTAATATCCTATGCATGCAATACATATCCTCATACATTTCAAGTATAAAACTTAGGAATGTAGTTATAATCAGCAAGATAGGGTTTAAGAAAACTTCCCTTTTCAAGTCCCTCATCCTTGGATGGAACTCCTCTTCCATACAACAGCTGGTTAGCCTTCATAGTCCTTGCTACCTCTGGGCATGCAATTTTTCAGATTTCTCCATTTGGTAGCAGCGGCCGTCATTAGCACTTTGCTGCTCCATGCTTAGATTCTAGTGACTTTTCCTTGTTACCTACTGGATAAGCTTTCCAATGCCTATCCACATGCTTCATTCTGACTTCGGGTGCGAAAACCACACCACTTCTAAAAATGAATATTTTCACCAAATCTCGGCATTTTACACGCGATTGCATTTTGGACTGGGTGCCAACTTCAGCCATCTGTAAACCCCACTGAAAAACTGCTGAAAAAAAAATCTCGTTGAAAAACAGTCGAAATATGCTGGAAAATCCCACTTGAAAATCTCAAAATTTCCTCTGCAGAATCGACTCTCATTTCGACTATCAGTCCAACGTTTTGGTAGATCAAACAGCTAGCTTCTTCACTGTTCATCGGCGATCCGAACCACAATCCTTTCTGCTACGTCGGCGACCAGAACCACTATCCATCAGATGGATAGTTCCTTAGGTATCCGCAATGTCGGGTAGTAAACTGTCTATGGATTCCGCGGCTAAATGACTCATCGGTGATTGGAACAACTAAATTTTTTTGACGTTTCGGGCCGATACTCCTCTGGCTTCCGACGTATCGGCGGACTGATCCTCTATTTTTCTTCGATGTGTCGGCGGTCCAATCTTCTAAAGTTTTCTGACGTTTTTAGAAAATTTTCGGAAATCTTTCTTCTTCCTTTTGCCGCCGCATCGACAACCTCATCTTCTATTTTCCTCCGATACTTGCCGCCGCATCGGCTACTCAAACAGCTAAATTTTGCCGATGGTTTCCATACTTAGACGAATTTTTCAACTTTTCAAAATTTTCCCCTTTCTACTTTCTTCCGCCGACGGCATCGAAATTCCTTTCAGCTAACTCAGCCAACGTATCGGCTGCTTAAACAACTAACACCTTTCGATGATCTCAACACTTAGAAAATTTTTGAATTTTCACCCACGTCGGCTCAATCATGTACTTTCTGCCACCGCTTGATCTTCTTTTCATTGGCGAAATAGTTCCATCAGCAGCCGCAACGGCGGAACACGATCTTCGATCTTCTTCTGATCGATGAACTGATTTTGACCGACATCGGCAGTCTTTCCTCGTCAGAAGTCTAGTGCTCTAGACTTCCACAACGGCGAGCGTACGAACCACTATCTTCTTCTGATAGCAGACGATTTCTATACTTAGAAAAAATTTTCAAACTTTCTTCATGGCATCGGCGGTCGGAGGCCTTACCCATCGGACGCGTAGTTGTTTAGCCATCCGCAACAGCGGATGCTCGAACAACTTTCTGCCTCCGATTATTTTAACACTTGAGCCAAATTTCAAAACTACACTGCTACATCGGCGTTCTAGTCCCTTCGACAGCCGCAACAGCGGACAGACAACCGCTAAATTCTTCCGCGGTGTCGACGACCCCAACATCTATTTTCTACCGACAGACGTCAACACTTAGAAAATTTTTCATAATTTTCCCTCCAACTGTTCTCTGTCGGGCATGCTTCCTTCTAGCTCTTCCGCTACATCGGAAGCCCATTCCACTAAGTGTTCCGATGAGCCAACTATTCAAACACTTAGGCAAATTCGTGGAAGTTTTCTGTCATCCATTTCTGATCTCTGCTGGGCAGAGAGAAATCCTGCCTCTGTTACTGCATCTTGGTGGTCCATTCAGGCCCATGCTGCAACATGAGCTCTGATACCATGCTGTCACGTCCCCAACCCTCCGACTGGCGAAGAGGACGCGACCAACACCACACAAATGGGAAAACAGCCCCATGAACATGAACAGACATCAATGCTGAAATTAAAACAAGCTTAACAGAATGCATACTAAGATGCATAATCCATCATACAAGGATGCATAGTTACTCAACATACGGCGGAAGCTAACATATACATTCCAGCATCAACATGTTCATCATTCTTCATGAAACAATAGATATAATTGCAGAGATGAAATAGTCAGAAGTAATTATATTTTAATGAAGAACTCTCCTGCAGCCAGCTACGTCACTGCAATGTTCCACCCAACCATAGGCCAGCGTGCTCATCAATCTCTTAGCAACACTGCCACCCCTGAGCTGGGCATGATTCCTCAAGAAATAAGGGTCAATGCAGGATTACACATAGCCAAGGTTTGCCAATCAGCCAAACCCACATAGCAGGGTCCTACCAAGTCATCAAGGAGCTAGGACAGGCTAAATTCCAAGCTGGTGGCCTCAACACCAGTCTTCTCATGCATACACAGCCTCTAATCCCACTCTCAACAGTCCAAAGACCAACCACTGCATACCGCAGCAAAACAATCCATTCACAGCTCTGTGAAGATAACCGGATGACAATCCCAACAAAGGGAGAAACACAGCTCAAGCCACGAGACAAATCAGAGTTGTTCTTGGCCCTAGTGTGGCCAAAACAACTCAGCACAACACCCAAAAAATGTCCACAGCCTTAGCATCCAAGAAGCAATCCAAAACCAGGGAAAATCGACACCCCAACGCACAATGAAAACGATGGCAACTTTACACAGTCCCAACATAGGGGCAGAAATCTAGCATAGACATGGGAAAACTCAGCCAATGGATGTGGAAATTAGCAGTCGTCCAATATCCAAGAACCCACACACACAACTCCTTAATGCAGACGCTGAAGAAGGTTACACAGACAGAGATGGGAAAAGAACCTATTCTCCATCACTCTGCGTGTGAGGGGAAGGGACGTGACCAGCAAAACAGAAAACAATAGTCCATCAACAACAAAAGAGGTCCCACATCGATTCTTCATAGTCTGACAATGGTGGAGACGAAAATGCCTACTCCATGTGTGAGGAAGGTCAACCGGCCTCCTCCTGCGCGTCCCTGCGTGAGAGTGAACTGACCAGAGAAAGAGTGGATTCATGGAGAGAATGGCAGTGGAGGGAGTGGAGTGAATGTTTCTTCTTCCCCACGTGACGTGAAGAGGAGATTCTGCTGGTGGAGTGGGCACGTGGATAAGGACTGACAGTCCTGCCATAGCCACCACTACTCAGCAATAACTACCTCAAATACTCCACAAAACATTAAAGAGGTTGGATGAGACAAGGGAAGATGGAAAATCAAACAAGGCTTTCCCCCCATAGACCAAGGTTTGACATCCCCCACGCCCTTATCCTTTGGAATCATGCTCTTTTCATTTTAACGTTGCACTGTCGTAGCTGGTTGTGGTTTATTTTATTTGATGTGCGTATTTACATGATGCCAAACTATAATGTGTCGGATAGCACAATATACCATCGACAACTATCCCCATTGCCGAAACATACACAACCAAATCGATGGTGGGGCTTTTGCCTTTAGTTCCTCACCACGATTAATTACATTATATACATCATGCAAACGGGGTCAAAACCAGGGTGTGAAAAATGTGACAATGAAAACTCTGAATATGAAGCAAGTGTTGGATTACACCTTTAAGGAGATATTATAAGTACTTTAGAGGATTTGAAAAAATCAAGATAGAATAACAATAATTTAGAGGACCAACTATTGAAGTATGAAGAACATGCCAAAAAGGTCAAAAGACTAGAAGAAGATCTAGCTGAAAAACTAAAAGAGAAAGAAATGAAATGTGAGAAATTAGAAAGGGAATTTTCTTTCTTAAATAAGGAACGAAAAAAGGTAAGCACTCACTTTTATTATAAAAAAAATGGAAAAAGATATGAGGTGTTTGATGAAATCATAAACAATCAAAGACCAAGTTCAGATAGGTCTGGGTTGAGATATGAACCGGACAAAAATGGTGAGGGTTCATGTCCAATTACACCTATATATGAAGCAGGTACAAGAAGCTTTGCAGAAGTACATAAGAGTCTTGTTAAAGAGAGAGTCAATAGAAAGAGTGGCCAACAATCTAACTATGTAAACAAAGGAGTTGTACTGTCTAGAATACCTCTTGCTGTCAGGTATTGAACTATCTTCTTGGAGAATTGTTATTTTTTTTATAAGTTTGGTTATAAGAGTACAAACTGCAAAGCATTGGGAAACAACAATTTTGAAATAAACAGAAGAGCTCTCAGGAGTGTTAGAACTGAAAATTTAAACCAAGAGACTACAAATTCTAACAAAGAAAGCAATCCTCTTAGCCTTTTGGAGTAGGACATTGAATGCTATCAATGTCACAACTATGGTCATAAATCTTGAGACTACAAAAACAAGCTAGTAATTACGCCCTAGGACAAAACCAAAGGTTACTTCTACAAGAATGACCACACAAAGATTTGGCATAGAAAAAGCAAAGAAAAATGCCAAGAAGAATGTGACTTGGACTTCCATTCTCTAAACAAAAAGGGCCAGTGGTACATTAATAATGGATGATCTAAACACATGACAGGAGACAAAGGAAATTTCATTGATATACAATGGGAAAAAAGAAACAAAATGTACTTGGGAGATGATGGTTCTGCTAAGATTTTAGGAAAAGATCTAGTAAGTTGGCAATAAAAGAACCAAAGTAGAATATGTATTGCTTGTTGAGGATTTGAAACATTATCTTCTAAGTGTTATTCAAATGTGTAATCAAGGGCACATTCTTACTTTTTACTCCAAGAAGTGTAAAATATAAAGGAAGAAAGACTCTAGAAAATTGGTAGCAAAGGCATTAAGAACCCCAAAGGATGTCTATATATTGGATGTGAAAGAAGGAAAATGTTGTATGGGGCAAACAGATTAATGTTACCTTTTGCATAGAAGGATGGCCCATATAAAATTTGATAACCAAGTAAATATTAGCAAAAATAATGTTGTCAAATATATATTGAAGCTTACAAATCCCTTAAATTTTTTGGAGACATTTACCACCATACACGCTCATTTTGGTCAATTTGGCCTAGTTAAACCACTATCCTAAGTATTATTGGCTTAATTGACATCAGTGGAGCATTAAATGTCATCAGCTAGATCACACCCACGCCTACCTTCAGTTAAGGAGGTTAACTTAGCCTTCTCCTACATTCGGGGAGGCTAACTAGAGCACTCCGGGGGTGATCTGAGTGTCATTAATGCACCATATTGCTAAATGATGGTTACAATCAGTTAAACAGGGCAGTAAAGGCACCTTCCTTCATTAAATTGATTATTTAATTATTATTTAATGAATTGGAGTCAACATGGGCACCTCCAACCACTTCTGATGTTTAGTTACACTTCAGTTAACCTCATTGGGGTTCATTGGAGTCATTGAAGCACTACCACTTGATGGTTGGCTTGCTGTGACATGTGTCTGATCTCTTTCAGTTAAGACAGTCATTTATTACACTTCGACTTTAGTTAGGGCTCAGTTGAGTCAATTACAATTTTGATCAGTGGTTAACTTGAGTGTTGACTGTGGCTTACATTCAGTTAAGCTAGACTCACTCATTCAATTCGAATGACCTCCTTAGGAATTCGAATTGCTTTATCATTCATGCTTGTAGCATGACATTGTATTGTATTACTCATTCTTTGTGTGAATATATAGAGCGGCTACTCATTCTGTAGCCCTATTACACCATTTTCATGACATTGTTGTTAATCTTTGATGAGACTTGTGTTTAGTCCCTAGATCACTGTGTGAGATTAATATGGTATCAGAGCTCATAGTGGGACAAAGCTCAATCTCTCAAAAACAAGATTTTTGATAGATTTCTGCATGAAAATTGAGCAATAGCTCAAAAATCCAGCACTGCACCAGAATCCAAGGCTTACCACTTAATACCCCAAGTAAAGAACTTGTTGATCAAGCTTGCTTGATTGACTATGCTGGGTGTGATGAAAACCTAAAATGTGCAGGTTGTCCGACTTTACGTTTCCCTTTCTGTTGTGATTTTTAGGTTTTCTATAGGTGAAGATTCACGCCAGCAAATCCAGATGGCCTCCTCAGTATATCTTTTGACTCCATTCAATTTCCACTCATGGAAAGGAGACATGGAGATTCAGCTGCACTCCAGAGGACTCTATAAAGTCACCATGGACACTAAATATGAGCCTGGTTCTGCAATAGAAAAATCAAGATTCTTGAATGAGAAGGATGAAGCATTCAGATTCTTGTGCCTCTCTATTTCCTGGGATCTCGTTTTCCATATTGTGGGATTGAAGACTCCAAAAGAAATTTGGGACAAATTGGAATCCTTATATGGAAATCAGGATGATTTGAGAGTTTACCAGCTTGAAAATGAATTGATTTCTCTCCAGCCCTCCAATTTCGAGACCTTGAATGAATTTTTCACAAAGTTCAAGCACAAAGTCTTACTCTTGAAGCAATGCAAAGTGGAGAAGGTGGATGATCAGCTCATCCTCACCATACACTCCAAAATTGGAGCTAATTATTCAGTTTTTGTCTCTACATTCTGTGTGAGGAAGCTCACAACCCCTGGATGGAAGATGCCTACACTCAATGCCTTCATTGAGTCCCTAACAAGTGAACATGATAAGCTTGTCCAAATGGGGATCATCAGATCCTCCCGTGATCAATCCCTCCATGTATCGAGGCCCAAATATATGAAGGGTAAAGGAAAGTAGTAGAAGAACCCAAAAACTAAATTTGAAGCTCCTAATCCAAAACTTGAAAACCAGCAGCATGATGAGTCTTCTGGCTCAAGGAACAACAAAGGAAAAGGGAATCATGGAAAGGAAAAAGTCAAGTGTTCATACTGCAGGAAGGGATTCCACTTCCACCCTGAACATGCCTACATGAAGAAGAAACTTGATGAAGCTACCTCTCTCCTTGAGAGGAATCACATCAATATTCCAAAAAAAAATCGGAGGAGAGACCAGCAAGATTGGGAACCACAGCATGAACGAGGTCATGCCCTCATGGCAAGCACTTCGAAGTCCAAAGCACTCTTGATTGATTCTGGAGCTTCGAATCACATCATGGCTGAAAAAGACTCATTATCATTCTTGGAGACCGTCAAATCCATCCCTATCCACATGGGAGATGACTCCACCATCGTTTCAGAAGGACAATGTATGGTTGATCTTGAGAATGTCTATTTTTCAAATGTTTTGTATGTACCATCTATGGCATCAAATCTCCTTAGTGTCTATCAGATGACACATACAGGAGTGCCTAAGAGAGTATCTTTCAGCCCAAATGATGTTGATCTAATGGAACTTGCATCTAGGAAACTCATTACTAAATGCCTTGCAAACCATCATGCAAAATCCTATGAGTTCTCCCACTTAGTGGAGGATGCAAATCCCACTGCTATTATAACTCATGGAAATGAAGTTAGTAGGCTATGGCATGAAATGTTTGGCCATATAAATTTCAAATATTTGCAGCGATTACAAAAAAACTCCATGGTTGAAGGCCTCTTGGTCATCAAGGCAACCACTGGAAATTGCAAGGGATGTGTGGTTGGAAAACACCCTGAGCACAAGTTCGATCGGGGGAAGGCAAACCGAGATACATGCATATTGGGGCTGATACATTTTGATATCAACGGTCCAATTCCTATCACATCCATGAATGGATCAAGGTATCCTCTGACTTTTATTGATGATTTTTCAAGGTACACATGGGTCTTCTTTCTCAAAAAGAAGTCTGAAGTATGTGAAAATTTTTCTGAATTGAAGGCCTTGATCGAGAATGACTCTGGGATTAAGATCAATATATTGAGATCTGATAATGGTGGGGATTATTTCAGTAATTAGTTGCTTCAAATATTCTCCCAAATTGGTATTCAGGTCCAACATTCAATTCCCTACACTCCCCAGCAGAACAAAGTAGTGGAAAGGAAGAATCGGTCTCTCAAGGAGATGACCACCTGTATGTTGGAATCAAAGAAGTTGGCTGAAAATTTGTGGGATGAATCCATGCATGCTGCAAAATAAATTCAAAACAGGGTTCCACACTTATCCATGAAATGGAATACCCCTTTCTAAGCATACTTCGGAGACAAGCCGGATGTGTCGAACCTACGGGTGTTTTGGTCCACTGCATGGGCCCGTATTCCACTTGATAAAAGAAGAGATTTGCAACCGCAAAGCATCGAATTTATGTTTATTGGGTATCCTAATGAATCAAAAGGTTTCAAGTGGATGGATATCAAAACAAAATATATCATCATCTAAAGGAGTGTCAAGTTCGATGAGCCTCTTCAGGAGGTGGAACTAGTGAAGGAGAAAACTGTTGATTTTCCTTCCTATTCTACTGAATATTTGGATGATGAAATTAAGGGGTGATGATCCTGATATGGATCCTCTGATTTTTGATATCAATGTGTAGTAAAAATTATATGCTGAATCAGAACCTGAAGTACAAAATCATCTTCCCACATGGGCCCGACAGACACTCTCCTCCGCAGGAGATAACATTGGAAATCTGGATGATCCAAGGAGAACCCGGTCTGATTTCCAAAGAGCAGGTATTGCGCTCTCTTGTCCTGATAATTTGATGTCTAAAAAGTGCTATTTGATGATTAGTTCAGATCCAAAATCCTACCACCATGCTCGTAAGGATCCAATATGGCAAGTTACCATGGATGAAGAGATGAATTCTCTTCAGAAAAACACTACTTGGGAGCTAGTTTCTCTTCCTCTAGGAAGGAAATTGGTTCAAGGAAAGTGGGTGTTTCAGACCAAGGTTGCTGTTGATGGCAGCACCTGAAAATATAAGGCAATTCTAGTGGCAAAATATTTCTCTCAGGTCCAAGGTGTGGACTACCATGAGACCTTTGCACCGGTTGCAAAAATGGACTATATCTGCCTAGTTTTGGCAATTTTGGCATCTAAGCACTGGGAAGTGCATCATATGGATGTTAAGTCAGACTTTCTGAATGGAGATATTCATGAGGATATATACATGAATCATCTTGAGGGCTACATCACTGATCCATATTTGGTTTGCAAGCTAAAGAAGTCACTATACGGGTTAAAACAGGCCCCAAGAGAGTGGTATTCCAAGATGGATGCCTTCCTTCTCTCACAAAACTTCCAAAGGTGTAGATCAAATATAAATGTGTATTTACAGTAGTCTGATGGTCATTTGATTATTATTTTTTTATATGTTGATGACTTACTGATCACAGGTAGCACATTTGCCTCCATTTTAACCATCAAAACTGCTCTCCACAATGCCTTTGAAATGAGTGATTTGGGGCTCCTAAAACAATTTTTGGGGTTCAAAATTGGAAAAAATTCTGATGGGATTATGGTCACTTAGTCCAAATAAATTTCAAAACTATTATTAAAGTTTAACATGGCTGAATGTATGCTTGAACCATTCCCTTTCCTTTCAGGGATCATCCTTGAAGAAGGAAAAAGCACACCTCCCATGGATTGCACTATCTATCGACAACTGATTGGTAGCTTGTTGTACTTGACACATTCTCAGCTTGATATTTGTTATGCCATGAATTTTGTATCAATATATATGAAAAATAATCATGATATTCATTGGAATGTATCCAAGAGTATCTGCCAGTATATTCAGGGAACTAGGACCTACGACATTCATTATGCTGCAGACTCCGAGCTAGAGCTGGTTGGATACACAGATTCCAATTGGGAGGGTGATTCTATTGATTGAAAGTCTACTTTTGGATATGTATTCATGTTTGGTGGTGGACCCATTTTCTGGTCTAGTAAAAATCAAGCTGCCATAGCACTATCTTCAACAGAGGCCGAGTATTGAGGAGCGGTGAATGCTTGCATCCAAGCAGCTTGGTTGCAAGGCATTCTTTCAGAGCTTGATCTTGGTAGTACTTTGTCCACTGTCCTCTTTTGTGACAATCAAATTTCTATCAATATATCCATAGATATAGTTACCAAGCATAGGACCAAGCATGTAGAGATCCACATGCACTATATCAGGGAGCTAGTGCATGACAGGACCATCATTCTGCAATACTGCCCGACTGATGAGTAGATTGCAGACATCTTCACCAAGGGATTTTCAGAAAATAAGTTCACTTACCTCCGTTCACTATTGGGGGTGATTTCATTAGGGTGATTCAGACTATTTTCAGTGTTCAGCTTGAGGGGGGGCGGGGGGGGGGGGGGGTTCCACTGGGTTTTCCCTCTTTTCCTCACTTAGTTTGTTTTTTTAGCATTGTTTCAGTTTCAACATTGTACAGGGTGACCTATGGCCTTAGTTTTTGGGGCCCTAGCATTTTTATACCTTTCTGTTTTCTAACTCCTCCTGAGTATAGCTTAAGGGGGGGTGTTGGAGACACTTACCACCATACACACTCATTTCGGTCAATTTGGACTAGTTAAACCACTATCCTAAGTATTATTGGCTTAATTGACATCAGTGGAGCATTAAATGTCATCAGCTAGATCACACCCATGCCTACCTTTAGTCAAGGAGGATAACTTAGCCTCCTTGACTGAAGGTAGGCGTGGGTGTGATCTAGCTAGCATCCTTGAATGAAGGTAGGCATGGGTGTGATCTAGCTGATGACATTTAATGCTCCACTGATGTCAATTAAGCCAATAATACTTAGGGCAGTGAAGGCACCTTCCTTCATTAAATTTATTATTTAATGATTATTTAATGAACTAGATTCAACAGGGGCACCTCCAACCACTTCTGATGTTCAGTTACACTTCAGTTAAGCTCATTGGGATTCATTGGAGTCATTGAAGTGCTACCACTTGATGGTTGGCTTGCTGTGACATGTGTCTGATCTCTTTCAGTTAAGTTTCAGTCATTTATTGCACTCCGACTTCAGTTAGGGCTCAATTGAGTCAATTAGGGTTTTGATCAGTGGTTAACTTGAGTGTTGACTATGGCTTACATTCAGTTAATATAGACTCACTCATTTAATTCGAATGACCTCCTTAGGAATTCAAATTGCTTTGTCATTCATGCTTGCAGCATGACATTGTATTGTATTACTCATTCTTTGTGTGAATATACAGAGTAGCTACTCCATTTTCATGACTTATTGTTATTAATATTTGATGAGACTTATGTTTAGTCCCTAGATCAATGTGTGAGCTTAATAAAATTCATTCTACAAGCATTTATTACATGGAAAGAAAACATGAGTAAGATTGAAAACAAAAGAGAATTATACAACAAAACCATTGGAATTGATTCATACTGATTTATGTGGCCAATGAGAACTAAAGTCCTAAATGGTGAATTATAATTCACTATGTCAATTGATGACTATAAAAGAATGAAATGGGTCACCTTTCTTAAGACAAAATTAGAGGATTTTGAGATATTTGAAGTGCTTAAAGAATTAGTAGAGAATCAAATTTACCTGAAATTAAGTGTCTAAGATCATATAATGGAGGAGAATAGACCTCAAATGGGTTTGAGGAATTTTGTGAGGAACATGGAATCGAGAGGAATTTCTCAGTTGCAAGAACTCTGCAACATAATGAGGTAGCATACAGAAAGAATCATACTATCCAAGAAATGGAAAGAAAAATTGTTGAATGAATCCAAATTATCTGATATATTATGGACCCAAGTAATTCATATGGTTTTTCATATCTTAAATAGAGGATATATTAGCTTTGATATCAACATGACTCTGTATGAACTTTGGAAAGGAAATCCATCAACAGTTAAACACTTAAGTGTATTTGGGATAAAATGCTATATTGAAATTTAGGAAAATTTGACTTCATAACTTATGAAGGAATGTTCCTTAGATACTCCTCAAGAAGCAAGTCCTATAGATGCTATAATATGAAACAAAATAAATTGGTGGAGAGACCAAATGTAAAAGTGGATGAATAAATAACTTACATAATACCAATAGATATGGAGGTGGGTGATGGACCAACTATTAACCAATAAGAATAAGAATTACATGAGGCAGAGAAACAGGGAGAACAACAAGAAGAATTACTGCAAGATGAACAATAAATTGAATGAGATGATACAAAGATACCTTCCAAAAGTGTAAAAATAAATCATTTGGATGAAAATTGGAGATAAGGATGTTGGAGTGGAAACCAGATCCATAAAACAGCTAAAAGCATCTGATGAAGAATTCCACGCTGCTTTATTATCACAGACATAGTCTATCAGTTTTGAGGAAGATAGGAATAATGAATCTTGGGTAAATGCTATGACAGAAGAACTGAATCAGATCATGAAAAATGAAACATGGGAACTAGTTCCAAGGCCTAAAAATAAGAATGTTAGTGGAATTAAGTGGGTCTTTAGGAATAAATTGAATGAGGAAGGGGAAGTAATTACGAATAAAGCAATATTAGTGTGCAAACGATATGCACAAGTTGAAGGGATAGAGTTTGATGAGAATTTTTCTCTTGTTTTTAGAATAGAAGCGACCATAATGTTCTTGGCATATGAAATCTCAAAGTATATAAAATTATATAAGATGGATGAGAAATCAACCTTTATAAATGGATATTTGAAAGAAGAATTCAACATAGAACAACCAAAAGGAGTTCTAATATCAAAAAATAAAGACATATGTGCAAAATAAAGAAATCCTTGTATGGATTAAAGAAATCTCCAAGAGCCTAGTACTCAAGGTTAGACAACTACCATCGGCAACAAGGATTTCAAAGATGAGGTGTTGACAGTTTACGTAGATGACATTATCTTTGGAAATAATGATGATGACCTAAGTAAAAAATTGCAACAAAAATGAAGAATGAGTTTGAAATGTCGTTGTTAGGTGAATTGACCTTATTTTTTGGATTGTAAATATCCTAACTCAACAAGGGCATCTTTATTTCTTAGACTAAATATGCAAAGGAAATGTTGAAGAAATTTAACATGGGAGATTGCAAACCATTACGTAATCCCATGATGACTAGTTGTTAACTAAGAAAATAATATGAATCCAAGGTATTAAATCAAAAACTCTATAGGTTAATGATTTGCAATTTATTGTATTTAACAGCTTCAATACTAGGCATTATGCAACCTGTGGGACTAGTTTCCGATTTTCAAGCAATACCCAAAGAGCCACATGTTCAAGTTGTTAAAAGAATCTCTAGATATTTAAAAGGAACCTTGGACTTTGGTCTATGGTATCCACAAAATGAAGACTTAACCTCGATAGCATATACTAACACAGACTAGGAAGGAAGTATTGACGAGGAGTACAAGTGGAGTGGAATTCTTTTAGGGAAACTTCTTAGTGCCTTGGCTAGTAAAAAACAATCATTGGTACTGTTTTCAACAACAAAGGTAGAATACATTGTAGTAGCAGCGTGTTGTGCTCAATTTCTATAGATGAAGCAGACATTGAAGGATATTCATGAGGATTTTGATCACCCTATACCAATATTATGTGCTAACACTAGCGTGATCAACATTTCCAAGAACCCTATAATGCACTCTAAGACAAAACATATTCCTATCAAGTATCACTTCATAACAGAACAAGTTACTGAAAACACGGTCAAGTTGGATTATATTGATACTAAAGAGCATATTTTTTATATAGTCACAAGGCCTCTTCCAAGGAATGTCTTTGAATATGTTAGACAGAAATTAGGAGTAATTCCTATTCCACAATAAATTACACAAAGAGTGCACAAAGAATTGAATGGAAATAAGACATGGGGAGTGTGGTATTTATGAAAAAACAAAGCAGAAGTATAATCAACACAGAAAAGAAATAGAAGACTTAAACAAAAGCAACAATTTAGGGGAATAAATTTCAACTGCACAAGGGGAGGACACATTGTATTATACATGTTTGCAGTTAATGCCTTTGCCATTGATGTCAAAAGGGGAGAAAGAAACAAGTAAATATACAAAATAAATTGCAGACTTCAATGAGGAAGCTAGAATGAAAAGGAAGATTAGCTTTACTTGGTATTGACATCCATGCCAAAGGGGGAGAATTTTGAACTTGGTTTAGTCATTGATGCCAAAGAAAAAGTTGAACTTGATGATGGTATTGAAGTCTTGATGCTAGTTTGAAGAAGTATACAAAAATATATGTGTGCAATCAAGTAGGGGAACTATAGTTCACAAATCCCATCAAGTCTTGGAACCCTTGTGTGTAAAACCCACCAAGTCATGGGACTCTAGTATGAAAAACCAACATGGTTGAATTATCACAAATATACAAATATGCATGCCGACAAATGAACAATAGGGATGGTAAGTTTGACAGAGAAGGAAGGAAAAAGGAGTATCACTGACTCAAAGGAACTCCAACTTGTGGACACATCAGTTGAATAAGATAAGTTTAATAAGAGGAAGATTGATGTGTATTAATGTGAGCTTGGAAATGAAAATGGATTAGTATAGTGAAATTCCAAGATTTGAGGATCAGATGAAATTCTTAGGGGAATCAATCACAAAATTACTTGAGGAAGTGTGCAAAGGAACCAGAGATGATGAAATTCAAGGAGTAGTCGCACATTCCCATAGATATGCAAGGAGTAGTTGCGTAGATATATACAAGTAGAACTTGCAAAAGTATCCCAAGGAGCATTTAAGCAAGGAGCATTTATACTGTAGGATACAAGGAATTTTTACACAAAGAAAATTAGAAGTGTGAAGAATTATATTTTGAAAGTTTGTGCAGTATATAGAAAGAAGAGTAGAGAATGCAAATTTGGTTGTGATCGAATTATTCATTCACAAATCTATATTTGGGTGGTAGAATGGGGCAAGGATAGAATATTGGTATCTTACTTACATTGGTGCCTAAAAACTCATGCGGGTACTTGTCTGCAAAATTAGGTTCTTACTAATACGAGTTAGTGCCCATAAGAGGATTGGTGTCCTCACATGTTGGTTCCTGTAAAGAAACAAGTTGGTGCTTGCAAGGGTTTGGTGATCCTATTTGATTGGTGTCAACAAAACCAATGAGTTGGTTCTCACACTTAGAGATTGGTGTCTCCCAACATATGTTGTAATAACAAGTTTATTATAGATATAAAATATTTCGTTATATAATCTTTGTGCAGTTTCCTTTGTACTATAAATTGATTATGACGCGTGGTTTATATGTTAATGAAAGATTGCATGGTATAACAAGAGTTTGAGAAGTTAAAAAGTGCATGACATTTATTCACCCTCCACCTCTTAGTATCACTTGGGCTCCAATAGTTTCCTCAATCTATTTGTCGTTTGGTGTTCTTCGATGCTATCTTTTTTGATCTGGTTAGTCTGGATTTTAGAGGTGGAATGGTAGCTTCCTCTATCCCTGTCTTGGTTTTTTCTACATCTTTCATGTCTATAGTCATCGTGGTTCCTTTCTTTGGGGCCATTTTAGCTGTGTTTATAGGTGCAGATGTTGGGCTAGTAGGTTTTCAAATTTATTGACGTTGTTACATTGCCTCAATTTTTTTGCAAAAATTATGCCAACTCCATTCTATATATTTATTTATAACTTCTTTGCTTGGAGTATAATTATGTTGAGTAGGTGATGACATTAATAGTGGATTGAATAGGTAACATCTAATTCACAAATGCAGGGACTCTTTCGATGCAATATTTGATCGATGATCATCATAGATTCTTCAATGAGGTCATTTGTTAAAGAGTATTCCATATGGTGTTTGCTTGATCAGTTGTTTGTCCTATACTGGTTTGAATGGTCCATCTTGTTTGAATTATTGTTCCATTGATATTCAAACAATGGGTGCAATTAGATTGTATTATTATGTAGTGTAAAGGAATGGATAATACACACTGAACAAGGAAAACTTCATAGGAAACATATAAGTATTGCTCAATATAATTACAATATAAACTTCATTAATCCCAACAGTATACAATAGTGTTACATAAAGGATAATTCTAATCATGTGGATAGGATTCAAATCCACCAACTCAATCTGACTACATGGATAACTAAAAGTGGCTAAATCACTATCAGAGTTCAATAAATCAACTCCAGTTGTCTAATTCAGTCTCTCAATCAGTTATAATCAGTTAAATTAGTCTAACTAATGTGGCCGGTGAGATGTAGGCGAGCATAGGCTCCTACCCACATGCAACCATGAAATATTGGTGCTAACTGAACTGGAGGACATCTATCTAAATTTAAATAGAGAATAACTTAGCTTGACTAGTTACCAAATACCAACAATAGAACGAGGTTGGTGCTGACACTCCCAGTGGCTCCTAAATTGTAGGGATTGGTCTAGGAGGCACATAAACTATGCATGAAGGTGCAGTCAGTTGCAGTTAACCTTTATCTATGTTCCCCACACTCTATTGACTGGTGCATGTGACCCCATTATCCCAAGTGGACCCAATGGTACTAGTGGACCCAATAATAATTAAATGACTCCTAAATTAGGAAAATATAATCTAATAGACTAGTTTGAACAAGGGAGGATTATAAATCCTAACTCCCCCCTTAATCCTAAGTTGGACAAATACGTGCCCTAGAAACAAGTCCAAATGTCACCCATATACAATCTAAAATATTTAAAAAATGATGATTAATAAGTTGAGGAAATAGGGGAAAAACTCATGGGAAACCGCCCCCCTCAAGATAAGCAGTGAATCAAGAAAAAAAGTTTTGAATAAAACTTTGTGAAAAAATTGTTGCAATTTACAACACTATGCAGTAACAAAATGTAGTATCTTGGTTCTTTTGTGTAGTATCATCCTTAGACTGTGCATGTGAACCTCTCAATCCAAACTAAATGATTATGTCTGGAGGAATTTTCTTTCTTTGGAAGAAGAAGAATATGCTCAACTGGATCAGGAACATAAACAACTGCAAGATGAAAACTAGAGCCATGTAGAGCAACTGAGATCAACTAATGAGAGAGAAAAAGTTCTTGAGAATTCAAACCATGTGAGGAAAACCCAAGAAACTTATATATTGTAGCATTGAACATCAAACCATGTTATTTAAAATCAGCTCCAAGTGTTAGGAGTAAGTGTCTAGGAGAATGCAGAATGTCTCCATCTTTACTAGTTTTGTGAGGAGATGAGCATGTGATCAAATAGAAAGGTAGAGAAGCCCTCAGATAGTGGAGAGAAAATTTATGAGCTCCATAATATGATATAGATTCAAAAATAACCAATGATCCAAAAAATATAATATCAGCAAACTCATAGGAGAAAACCGGCACCAAATCCGCAACAACAATTTTGAAAGACACTTGCAGTACTTGATTTTTAACACCAAAATTGATGAGAACATCTACAAGCATGACTGGAGGCTATTGAAACTTAAAAATTGAACCAAATAAGGTCATATCATATCCAAGATTACGGAACAAAGGTTCCAAGTCCCCCACCGAAATGGTAGATGCACAATTTTCTCCTTCTTCAACAAGATTCTGAATATTGGTGCATGTAATCATGTAGGATACAAAATATAAATCATCAAGCTCATGACAAAAAACTGACATCAAATCACCAGCAACAATTTTGAAAGAGACTTTTCGCACTTGATTTTTCACACCAAAATTGATGAGAACAGCTACAAGTATTACTGGAGGCTCTTGAAACTTAAAAATTGAACCAAATAAGATCATATCAGATGCAAATAATTCCATACCAGATCCATGAGTGTGGAACAAATCCAATTTCTCCACCGAGATGGTAGATGAACAATTTTCTCGTTCTTCAACAAAACTCTGAGTATTGGTGCATGCAATCATGTAGGATTTTGTTGGAAGCTCTAGATGAATGAGAGTGAATGGAACACTCCTACAATATGATATTATATCCAAATTATTACTTTTCTGCACACCAGAAATATCATTAGAGAGAGAGAAATCAAATTCCTCTTCATTTTATGAAACAATCACTTGCAAACTTTGCACAGAATTTAAAATAAAAGAATTACTGGAGAATGTTTGTTTAGAATGGAAAGAGAGTTTATATTCAATAATATATATTTGAATGCATTCATCTGGATCATCCATATGAGAAGATGATATATCATAGATCTCATAAAATTCTGGAGCAGTAGGAGGAGTCACTCCAAGGAGACTTTCTTCAATTCAAATTGACTGTGTTGAAGAATATTCAACTTCTTCTTCATCTTGAATAACTTCATCGGATATATTAGAGGCCAATAATTTTGAATAAATAACTCTTGTGGTACTCAGTTTTCTCTCCAAATTGATATAATGACCATCATTGTGCTTGCCAAAGGTTCTATCCAATTTTGTCCAAAGATCCTTTGGGTATTCAACATAATCAATAAGGTAGCGCAAGCTTGGAGAGAAGGATAGGCATATTGTTCCAAAAGCTCTATCACCATCGTTTAGCCGTTCATTATCATCTTCATAAGACTATTTACCAATCCCAATAGATACCTCATCGAGATATTGTTTTTTAGAGATGAAATCATTTTCAATTTCCATTCTGAATACCTTGTGGATGGAGTAAGAAGAGGAACTGGTAATATCGAATCCATATGAAGTTGTACCTGCAAAATATCACTGCAAAACCAAAAATAATTTGCAATATGTCAGAATCAAGCCTTCCATCTTAACATGTACACATTCTCAGGGTCTGTCACACCCACAGAGACTTATCTCAATGAATCCATAGTTAGCAATGCACACTTTGCAGGACTTATGTGGAAACCCAAATGCTTCTGGTGTACAATTGAGAATGGAAAGACTTGATGCTTTCTTGATTAGGCTCTAATACCATGTTTCAATTATTGTTCAATTGATCTTCAAGAAATGACTGCAATTATATTATATTATTGTGCAGTATAAAGGAATGAAGAATACACACTGAAAAAGACAACTTTCATAGGAAACAGATAAGTATTGCTCAATATAATTACAGTATAAAATTCATTAATCCCAGCAATATACAACAGTGTTACATAAAGGAGAATTCTAATCATGTGGATATGATTTGAATCCACAAAATCAATCTGATTGCATGGCTAATTAGAAGTGTCTAAACCACTATCAGAGTTCACTAGATAACCTCCAGTTGTCTAATTCAGCCTCTCAATCAGTTATAATCAGTTAAACTAGTCTAACTGATGTGGTAGGTGAGAAGTAGGTGAGGATAGTCTCCTACCCACATGCAGCCATGCAAGAATGGCACTAACTAAACTGGAGGACATCTAACTGAATGTATCTGGAGAATAACTATAATATCCTGAATTTTGGACCTAACACTTATAGGCATGTGCCTATTGATTATGATGATTATCTTGATGTTTTATTTTATATTGGGTCAAAGGCCCCACTTCATATGAATATGATGATTTGTTTTATATATTGGGCATAAGCCAATTATTGATGATATATATGTATGCTTGTTTATGTTGGGCGTGGACCCTGAAGCACATGATTGATGAGATGTTTTGTGTTCAGTAGGAAGCTCTGGAGCACTTGAGTGATTGATGATTTGTGTTGAGTGAGGAGCTCTAGAGCACTTGAGTGATTGATGATTTGTGTTGAGTGAGGAGCTTTGGAGCACTTAAGTGATTGATGATTTGTGTTGAGCAAGGAGCTCTTGATCACATGAGTGATGTTTTATGTCGAGCGAGAAGCTCTGGAGCACATGAGTACTTATCTTTGTGTTGAGTGAGAAGATCTGGAACACATGAAAAGATAATTGTAAGTGTTGGGCATAAGCCATGTAGCCTTCCATGTTGATGTTGAGCATAATATCTGGAGCATCAGATGCTTGGTCATTATATCCCTAGGTGTATCATACAAGTACATCCTAGCATTAGTGTTGAGAAAAGAGCTCTAGAATTGCACTGAATTTTAACTCCCCGTTAAAGCATTGAGTATGGGCTCTAGTAAGCGCTAGGGGTTACTGAAAAAATTTAATAACTTCCGAGTGAAAATGACTCAAGGAAAAATATCGATCTCATCATACTTATTTATAAGTGATTAAATGGAATTTCAAATTTTTGTATTCTCATCAAGTACTGAAGAGATACCACATTATACGAGGGAAATCCAACATGCAAGGATGTTTATATTTTCCTATCCTAGTAGACCTAAACCATCTACCTACTTGACCTTAATGAAGAATTGTCATTAAGTCTAGGGATCATGGTATATGATGCCCAAAGACAAATGTTAACATGTGTTATATTATTATGTACTTTATACATGGTATGTATAAAGAGTTGAATATAATTATAATATTAATGATGAAAGAGAAATAAAAATATCCATCCAATTATTATTTATCATGTAAATATAATAAATAGTCCAAATCCTAAAAAAAGTCTAATTAGGAACTAGTAGAAAGTTCCTAAGTTAAAATATTAATAATTACCCAAAGTAATTGAAAAGGGTTAAATCAAGAAACCAAGGTTTCTTGATTTAACTGTCCCTTTGACTGAAAAGTCTGTCTATAAAGACTTAAGCCAAGGAAAGGCTTGGGGTTCTGATCTATCATTAGAGGAGTCATTTTCTACCTGTTTGCTCTCAATTAATTCTTGGAGAACACTTTCCTGGAAGGAACAAGGAGAATTGATCCAGATTTGAAATACCACATAGGAAACCCTACCTTAGGATCTCTAAGCTACTTGCATGTTGGAGTCCAGCTCGGGGGGATCTGAATTCAAACCAAGAATGATTTTGGGTCATGGTTGGGTGGAACATGGTAGTTCCCAAGTGATTTGGTCATATAAAACAAAGGTCAAATCTATCTTGAATTGTTAATGCTAGTTATTTGAGTGTGTAGGTTCAGCCATTAACAGAGCTACAATTTACAGGTATGAATCCCTAGACTGTCTATTCTAATTTCCTATAATAAATTCTAGATATGTTAGGTAAATTATTACTTTGCATTTCTTAACCCAATGTATATGTTTCTTTGTTTAAAACTGCTAAGGTTTGCATCTTAAAGTATTAACCCTAGGCTGTAACTGATTTCCTACACCAGGTTGTCCAGGGTTTGTTTATTGGTTCATTTCTGCAAGTTCAATTTATTTACTAATGTTCATCAAGGGTTCTACACCCTAGTTTAATTTCTGTAGTAGTATTATTGATAAAACTAGGGTTATGTACAAACTAGGTTATTTCAGACCTACTATTATTTTTCACTTAGTCCTTATATACTCTACTGGCATATTCCATTTGTCGGTAGAAACATGTTATAGATTTAAATAGATTAATCTTAGAAGTAGGTTCNTATAGACATCAAACATAAAAAAATCAAAATACTATCTATAAGTATTCTACATTAAGATCTAAGATAAATAAACCATTAAAAGACCTTTCAAGGTCTGCACATTAAATACCTTCTAAATAGTAAAACATTCCATTTAAAAATACATCATCATAAATAAATGAAAAAAGTAAGCATTGTGACCATCCATTTGGTCCAAGATCAAATCTCTGTTCACATATATAAAACCCACATTCCTAAAACAACCATATCATATATGCATAAATGTTAACCAATTACATAACAAGCATTTCATTCCATATAATGAAGTGAAACACGATATTGCACACAGGAATCGTTTCATGTATAAACCATATCGAAATTGTATTACAAAACAAAGTAAGAATCGAATACTGTGGGCATTCTAGCCCCAAATCGCATCCATATCAAATTTACAACTTGTTACATCAAACCACTAAATAGAGTCTAACCCTGAGGGTTTCGTTTACATTTAAATTATGACCATGCTATACCTATAGCATATGCGGGCTACACACTATAATAACCACCATATTTCTTAAATAACAAACCATTATGCTACATCTAAGTCATATGACTTAAGCTCTGCCTCTGCTCAGTAAGTCACGACCTCTACCAAATTAAATGAACCCATGGGATATTAAAACCAATTAACAAATCATTACATATGAGGTCGTAAAACCCTCATCATGCCATGTGTAGCAATGGCCTAAGCCACAGCTTGTAAAGAATAAAAATACACATTTTATATAAACTACAAATGAGCACTGTCAGCGTTTTCTCCTACAACAACAAAGGTCATTGAGGGTTATACCCTGGAATCCTTCCCAACCCACCTTATAATCTAATCAACGAAGTTTAAATAGTAATGCAATCCATTGGAGCTATCACAACCACTAAGGGAAAATCTAAACCACATACGGCATGGCCTTTACCCCACGCTGTCAACAATTACAGCCAATTATAAATACTCAACACATAGACCATAAATGAAGGCGTATTCCATTTTATAAATTACCATAATAAATCAATAATGCAACATCAATTCGATCCACATACACAGTATGCATAATAGCCGATGCCCATTTATATATGCAGTACATATTCACACAGGGATGCCAAAATCCTAAGTAAAGTATTTACACAGTAATTCATCGTAGTCAAGTCCACACAGGCGTGCCAATGGGCTGTGGCACCATTGCAAACAATGGTGCATCCCATGGCTTAAAAAATCCCAAATCTAAAATAACGATTGACAGTCCACTGAAAAATTATACATAGATCCTGTAAGGGCGTAAGATTCACTCCACAGCTTAAAAGCCTAAAAGTATTTACAAAACCCAAGTCGTTTCATCACAATCCCGAAGGTGAATTCAAACCCCACAAAGAAGCCTCAAACCACACGACAAAAAGAAAACAAAGACAGGCTGAGGAAAACAAGCATGAGCTTGTTTGGTAAGGATTACCTTGCACTTGGCACCACATTAAAACCAAAGACAGAGCCTGAGCCACACTTCTCTCCACCATACCTCGGCACCTGCAAACACCATGTGAAACCAGAAGTGAGAAGTATGGCCACGATAGAAGCTTCAAGACAAAATGAAATCAAAGGCATGAAACCCAGGATGAAGCTTACCTTCCAAGTCTGGAGGTTGCCTCCATTTCTCCTGCACAGAGCCAAGACCAAACCCCAAATGACAAAGCGAAATAACAAGTCCATCGTGAGCCAAACCTAAGTTTGGGCTGCCATGAAAACCAAGGTGCATTAATGGCACCAGCTGGTTTCCAACATCAAAGCCAAAACCCACTTTTCTATAGTTTGATATCGTTGCAAAACGATAGTCTCCACTACCATGCAAATTGTAAAACCCCAACGTATATGGTTTGACCATATGGTATATCTGCCACCCCATATCATATCACAAGTATAATACATGGCAGATTATGTTTAGTGCATAGTCCATGTATGGTATGCGCTAGTCCTAATTCAAGCCATAAGGAATAAGTATTAAATGTAACATGTAAACCATAGGCTTGAATCCTTAATAGGATGTGCTTCCCTAAGCTTAATTCTTAGAAAACATGGCATATGAAATATTCCATGTTAGTAATTAAATTTATAAATATCAAAGGTCTGGTTTTTTAATCCAAGAACATAACTTGCAATTAAGAAAAACATAGGATATGTTAATAGTTATGATAAAATAAATGTAGAACATAAAATATACTAAGATGTCAATGATGAAATATAAACCATAATGAAGTATAAGTAGTATATAGGAAATTTAGTTGTGATAGCTAAATTGACGACAACAACACTTACCACGTTATAAATCTGAGTCAATAAGGAACCGCAATAACAAAAAGTAGGTCTAGTAGGATCAAGATATTCAGTGCTCTTTAAATAAGACTCCATCGCAAAGTATAATCTGCATATGAATTAAAAGAGGTTCCTTAGTTCGAAGAACTAAGTAATCCTGCAAACAAGTAAACACCTTTACCTCTCAGACCGCCATGGGAGAACAATTCCCGCCACTCCGCCCACTTTGTTTCCACCAACAAAGTTAAGTTAGTACTTTTAAAATAATAAGTAAGACTATGCAGAAAAGACGAAGCCTATAATCAAGTAACGACACATAAGCGATAAATGTATAATCATAAGAACTAAGCAGTAAACATCGTAAGTAAAATACAGCAATAATAATGACTGAAAGTAAAATGACAAAACGTAAGAACAACTTACGAGTAAACAGTGGTACATGTAGTGTACGATATATTTCCACAAGTCGAATAATGTTCCATATAAGTAGCTTTACTAGCCGAATAAAATTGTTTTCGATTTTTGGGGACATTACAAGTGGTATAAGAGCCCAGTTTCAATACTAAGAGACCTAAGGGCGCACCAAGCATTTACTGCCAGGAAAATAAAGTATGATATTAAATTTGTTACTAACAAGAAATTTTTCTGTTATTTAAAATTTTTGAAATTTCAGGAAACTTTTACTGAACAGTTCAGTTTATGAACATTGAGGAAGATAACAGCTAGCAAGGAAGAATGAACACCCCCACCCCAGAAGGAGAACTGGTGGTGGAGCTAAATTCTGATATTTTGAAGACTATACACAGTATTCAAGCCGAATTGCGAAGTCTCAAAGAAGACAGTCTGAACGAAAGAAAAGAGAAACAAGCTATAAATGAAGCATTACTAATAAATATGATGGGAGGAATCCTGCAGGGTAAACCTACCCAGTCCATAAACAATTCCAAAATAGAACCTTACCATAAATGGGCCAGCAGCCCAGGAGAAGGAGAAAAAGAGGAACGCACCCCTGAAGCACCAAAAGGAGACCATCATAGTCCTTCCACTAATGACTCTCTTTCTCCTCAAAGAAAGAAACAAATAAGCAATGACAGTCTTCAGGGGGAGTTTAGAAAAATAAGAGCCCCGACCTACGAAGGTGAAGTAAACACAAGGGAGAAGGCTAAAAAGTGGTTGCTGGGCATGAGCAAATAATTTTAGGTTCATAACTACTCAAGTGAGATGAAGGCTTGTCTTGCCATATATAACTTGAATGGAAAGGGAGCAAGATGGTGGAGAGATTTAAAACACAACAATAAATATGAGCTAAGAGAAATATGTTGGGATACCTTCCAAAATATTTTCCAAGAAAAATATATGTTGGAAAGGTTCTTCGACAGAAAAGTGAAAGAATTTCATGAACTACAAATGGAATCCATGACTATGGACGCATTTATCAATAGATTTCTAGATTTGTTGCATCATGTACCATACATCAAAGAAGAAAAGGTAAATATCTAGCAGTTCCTAGGATTTCTTCCTCCCAGTTTTGGGGCAAAATTGAATTCGACATGCCTAAGACCTTGGATACCACATTGTATAAAGCTAGGCTCTGTTATGAGCATGGATAGATAAGGCAAGAGAACTTGAATCGAAACCGAGACAAGTCTAAGAACTTATTTGATAACCGCAAACCTGGGTCCAACCCACAACCATATAGAAAATAGAATAACAGCTTTCAAGTGAACAAGAAATTTAATAAATATGGTACAAAGCCTTATGTACCAGCTACTAATGTTAATAAGCCAGTAGCAAGTGGAGCCAATGCTACCCCGCTATAGATCAAATGCTGGAAATACAGCGGGCCTAATTATGCCTAAGATTGTAAGAATAAGACTAGTGGGGTCTTGCATAAATTATAGGAAGAACCAACCATTGAGGACATAGCGAGAACACCATGGATTTATACAGCATTAGAGGGCCAACAGGAAGACAATCAAGCTACAATGGTTGAGATAGAAGGTAAGATCTTGAACACTTCTATTTCAATACTTATTGATCTCTGTGCTTATTGGAGCTATGTTTCACCTAAAATTGTCGATGAATGCAAACTAGGCAAAGTAAAACATGATAAACCTTGGCTTGTTCAGTTAGCCATAGGTACAAAAGAGAGAGTTTCGGAAATTATTAAAGAATGTGAGGTAAACCTGAATGGTTTTCCTATGAAAGTAAACCTGAACATCCTACTTTTAGGATCATCTGATGTACTTACCGGCATGGACTGGCTGGAACAACACAATGTTAAGCTTGATTTATTGAACAATTCTATCTTGTGTAATGATATCCTAGGGAACCAAGTGAAGGTTCAAGGCATTCCAAATAAAGTTTCTGTAAGACAAATATCTACCTTACAAGCGAAGAAATGCATTAGGAAAGGCTGCAAGTTGTTTGCGGTGAACATCTGAAACATAGAGTCCATTAAAGAGCAACACATAGAAGACTTCCCCGTTCTTGAAGAATTCAAGGATGTGTTTCCCGAGGAAATATTAGGATTACCTTAGAAACGAGACCTATAATTTTCCATCGAACTGACCCCCAAATCAGTTCCAGCTTCCAAATCCCCTTACTGCATGAGTGCACCTGAGTTGGTGTAACTCAAACTGCAACTGCAGGAATTGATAGAGAAAGGGTTTATCCGACCCAGTGTGTCTCCTTGGGGATCAACATCGATATTGTTTGTAAGGAAGAAGGATGGCATGATGCGGATGTGCATCGATTACCGTCAATTGAACAAAATGACTATCAAGAACTGCTATCCACTCCCTAGGATCGATGACTTGTTCGATCAGGTGGGAGGAGCCAGAATATTTTCAAATATTGACCTCCAATCTGGGTACCATGAGGTACAGATTTAGAATGAGGATATTCACAAAACCACTTTTCGTACAAGGTACAAGCACTACGAGTTTGTAGTGATTTCGTTCGGGTTGACCAATGCACCCATGAACTTTATGTGTATGATGAACAACATATTTAGTAGGTATCTGGATAAGTTCGTCTTGTTATTTATAGATGGCATACTGGTTTATTCAAATAATAAATAAGAACATGAAGAACACCTTCGTGTAGTACTACAAGTGTTGATAGAACACCACCTTTACGCTAAGTTTAGTAAATGTGAGTTTTACAAACCACCGATACAATATTTAGGTCACATATTATCTCCACGACAGGGATAGTTGTGGACCTAGAAAGATTAAATCCATAAAGGATTGGCCTAGTCCTACTAGTGTCACTAACATTAGGTCATTTTTGGGATTAGATGGATATTATCAAAAGTTCATTGAGAACTTCTCGAGGATCGCTTGCCCCATGACCGCTTTGCAGAAGAAAGCAAGTAAGTTCTTATGGACCACTAAGTGTGAAGAAAGTTTTCAAAAGCTTAAGCAGGTTTTGATGACCGCATTGGTGTTATGGATTGCAGATCCTGATGGGGAATTTGTTGTTTGCATGGATGCAAGCAAGTAAGGACTTGGAGGACTCCTCTTGCAGAACGATCATGCGATATGTTATGAATCGTGGAAGTTAAAAGAACCTGAGTAGAATTACCCTACGCACGATATTGATTTAGTTTCCATCCTCCATGCTTTGAGGATGTGGAGGCACTACCTCATGGGAAGGAAGTTCCTTCTGAAGATAGAAAATATGATTTTGAAGTATTTATTTGATTAACCAGATATGAATGCAAGGAAATCCCGGTGGTTGGCTTTCCTTAGTGAGTGCGATTTTGAGCTAAAGCACATTAAGGGAAAAAAATGAGGTTGTTGATGCTTTGAGTTGATGAAATCATATGATATATGAGGTGAATTTGAGTCAAACTGATGAAAATTTGCATGAGAGGATTAGAGCAGCCAATGGAGTTGTATGTGGAAATACTTAAGAAATTCCAGGAGGACAGGTTGTTTCAACAACAAAAAGAATACAAGGTAGATGAATCTAGGCTGCTATGGTCCAGGGATCGTTTGTATGTTCCAAAAGGAGGGGAACTTCGGTCCAGCATCCTCACGAAATTTTATCAGGCACCCTACTCTGGGAAACCAGGATATCAAAAGATGATATTCTCCGTCAAGAGACACTTTTTCTGTCCTAACTTAAAGGTCGACATTACAATGTTTATTGCAAAATGTCAGGAATGTCAACTAGTCAAAGCTGAGCATCAACATCCTGCAAGATTGCTGCAGGCGTTACCCATTCTGGAATGGAAGTGGGGGTCATTAGTATGGATTTCATCACCGGTTTCCCGCAAATTAAGAAGAAAAATGATTCTATTTTTGTGGTCATCAACAAGTTGTCGAAAGTAGCACAATTCATTCCTATGAAGTCGACCTACAAAGTAGTGAACATTGATGATATCTTCTTGAAAGATATATTTAGATTGCACGGGACACCCAAGGCAATTATCTCGGATCGAGATGTTAAGTTTACAGGAAATGTTTGGAGATATTTGTTCTTCGGATTGGAGACGTAGTTGAACTTTAGAATTGCATATCACCCGTAGACAGACGGGAAGATAGAAAGAGTAAACCATATTGTGGAGGACATGCTTCTAATTGTTGGTTGTGGAGCCTAATCTTCCAGATCCAGAGATATTATTTAGTCATGTTTGTAACCCAGGTGTACTGTACACTCATTCCCCTTGCCTTGGGGTTCGGTGGCGGAGCCCCCGAGAATTTTTTTTGGGATATGTGTTGGCAAACAGTTTTGCAGACCCATGGTATTGGGTTAACCCTAGAATTTTCCCATTGTATTTCCCCTATAAAAGAAAGCATTGTAAAATGACTAAGTATGGTATTGTATTGTATTGGAAGAGAGACTATAATAAAAAGACTGGCAATTTCTTTGTGGATGTAGCCCATCGTTTGGGTGAACCACGTTATATCTATGTCTCTATGTAATGTTTTAATGTGTTTTGCATCTTTTTTATTGATTTAACTGTATATCTGTTATTGCTCTGCGGTCCTGTTTTTCTAACAATTATTTCTTTGTGGATGTAGCCCATCATTTGGGTGAACCAAGTTATATCTGTGCCTCTATGTAATATTTTAATATGTTTTGCATCTTGTTTATTGATTTAACTGTATATCTGTTATTTCTCTGTGATCCTATTTTTCTAACAATTGGTATCAAAGACAAAAGGTCTATTTGGTTGGTAAACTTGCAAGAAAGAAGGGTTCTTGGTTTGAGTGGGAGCAATGGTGGAAGAAGGAAAGTTTAGGGTCAAGAAATTCAATGGCCAAAACTATAAGTTATGGAAGATACAAATGGAGGACTATTTGTACCTGTCGTTGGGTGGAAAATCAAAATAGCCAGGGGCTATGAAGGATGAAGAATGGGAGGTTCTTGACATAAAGGCACTGGGAACAAAATAGTTGTGCCTAGCTTCATCGGTGGCCTTCAATATTTTGAAAGAAAAAACAACAGAGGGTGTGATGAGTGCATTGAGTAAGCTCTACGAAAAACCCTTGGATTCTAACAAGGTATTTTAATGAAGCATTTATTTAATATGAAGATGTCGAAAGGTGGATCTGTTGCTGACCATTTAAATGAGTTTAATACACTTACCAGTCAGTTAAGTTCTGTAAAAGTGAACTTTGATGATGAGGTTAGGGATATTCTAATCTTGTCCTCATTGCCAGAAAGCTGGAATAGCTTGGTCATGGCTATAAGTAACTCTATCCCTAGTTCAAACACTCTTAAGTTTGATGATGTTATTGGTGTTATTCTTAGCGAGGAAATGCGAAGAAAAATCACAGGTGAGACATCGGGTAATGCATTGACCATGGAGAGCAGAGGGAGACAAAACGAGAGAGAAAGGAGCCCAGGAAATTGCGGCAAGTCTAAAAAGGGAAGATCCAAGTCCATATTCAGAAAAATAGAGTGATGGAACTGTGGTAAGAAAGGACATCTAAAGAAAGACTGTAGAGCTCCAAAGAAGAAAGGAGACAAACAGCAAGAGACTACTCAGGAAGTGAATGTAGGAGGTGATGTGTTACAATATGATTTGATTCTTGCATTAGATAATACTAGTGATTACTGGGTAGTAGATTCAGGGGATTAATGTCATGCTACACCCCATAGGAAATTCTTTCATGATTATGTTCAGGGTGATATTGGGCATGTGTTGTTGGGGGATGATGAACCACGTAAAATTGTTGGAAAGGGTGAGGTATGGATTAAGTTAAATAATGGAAATGAATGACTTCTAAAGTATGTAAGGCACATTCATACTATGAAAAGAAATCTAATCTCAACAGGGAAGTTGGGAGATAGCGGCTGTTTGTCTACGTTTGGAGAAACGTGGTGGAAGATCACTAAAAGATCACTGGTAATAGCAAAAGGAGATAGGGTATGTACATTATATTTATGTCCTCATTATACTGATTATTCTATCTCTGTAGCATGCACAGAAACGGGTGTGGCGTTGTGGCATCATAGGCTTGGCCATATGAGTGATAAGGGGATGCAGATTCTTCACTAAAGGAAACTGCTTCCAGATCTGAAGCAGGTAATTTTGGACTTTTGTGAGAACTGTGTTTATGGAAAACAAAAGAGAGTTAGATTTCTCAGGGTTGGGAAACAAAAGAAGAGTGAAAAGTTAGAGCTTGTCCATACAGATGTATGGAGACCATCTTAGGTACAATCTCTTGGTGGCTCTCGTTATTATGTTACTTTTATTGATGATGCAACTAGAAAAACTTGGGTTTATTGTATTAGACAAAAATCTGATGTGTTTGATACTTTTAAGAAGTGGAAAGCTTTGGCTGAGAATGAGACAAGAAAAAGGTTGAAATGTCTCAAATATGATAATGGAGGCGAGTACTGCAGCAAGGAGTTTGACAGTTATTGTTCACACAATGGGATTCGCAGAGAGAAGACAGTCCCTGGAACACCACAAGAAAATGGTGTGTCAGAAAGGATGAACAGAATGATCATGGAGCATGCAAGGTGTATGAGATTGCATGCAAGGTTTCCCTTACAGTTTTGGGCTGATGTTGTAAACACTGCTGTTTATTTAATAAACAGAGGGCCTTCAAGCACTTTGGATGGTGGCATTCCAGAGGAGGCATGGACAGGTAAACAGGTAAAATACTCATTTCTGAGAACTTTTGGTTCTAAAGCATTTGTCCATATTGATAAAGATGATAGAGAAAAGCTTGAGGCTAATCCAATAAATGTACCTTTATTGGATACGGGGTTGATGATTTTGGTTATCGCTTATGGGATCTTGAAAATCGCAAAATCATTAGGAGTAGAGATGTAGTATTCAATGAAAAGGTCGTGTACAAATATCAGTTCCAGGGAAAGAAAGAAGAAAAGGAAAACACAGAGTATACAGTGCTTGATGAAATCAAAGAATATGAAGTTCCAAAGGCACCAGAAAATCAAGAGTAGCAGCAGGTACCTGAAACTCTTGCAAATGAAAGAAAGTCTACCAGGTTAAGTAGACCCCCTGAACGATTCTCTCCTTCAGTGTATTATTTATTAATGACTGATTATGGTGAACCATAATGTTATGAAGAAGCAATGCAGGTAGAAACTAGAAAGAAATGGGAGAAAGGCATGGATGAGGAGATGGACTCATTGGTAAGAAACCAGACTTAGGATTTGGTTAAGTTGCCTGTAGAAAAAAGAGCATTGCAGAATAAATGGGTTTACAGGTTGAAGGAAGAAGATGGAGGAAAGAAGCGGTACAAGGCTAGACTTGTTGTAAAGGGGTTTGCACAAAAGAAAGGTATAGACTTTGATGAAATATTTTATCCTGTTGTTAAAATGACTTCAATTAGAACTATTTTAAGTCTAGTGGTGGTAGAAGATTTGCATCTTGAATAGTTAGATGTAAAAACAGCCTTTCTCCATGGGGATTTGGAGGAAGAGATTTATATGCATCAACCACAAGGGTATGAGGTCAAAGGGAAGGAGAATTTGGTTTGCAGGCTGAAGAAGAGCTTGTATGGCCTGAAGAAAGCTCCAAGGCAGTGGTATTTAAAATTTGATAAGTTTATGATAGAACAAGGTTATGATAGATGTCATTCTGACCACTGTGTTTATTTCAAGAGGATAGATAATGGAAGATATATTATCTTGTTATTGTATGTGGATGACATGCTTGTTGCAAGGTCTAACATGTAGTATAAATGTGCTCAAAAGAAAACTAGCTAAATCATTTGCGATGAAGGATTTGGGTGCTGCAAAGAAAATCCTTGGTATGAGAATAACAAGAGACAAGAAAAATCGCAAATTGACGTTGTCTCAAGGTGAGTACATAGAAAAGGTGTTGTACAGGTTTAGAATGCAGAATGAAAAAACAGTCAGTACACCTTTGGCCAGCCATTTCAAACTAAGCTAGGATATGTTTCAAGAGACATAGCAAGAGATATATTACATGTCCAAGATTCCCTATTCATCAGCGGTTGGAAGCATGATGTATGCCATGGTGTGCACAAGACTAGATATTGCACATGCAGTGGGAATTGTGAGCAGGTATATGAATAATACATGTAAAGAGCATTGGAAAGCAGTACATTGGATTCTCAGGTATTTGAGAGGTACCACTTCTCATGCATTATGTTTTGGAGGTTCTGGCACTTTTCTACAAGGATATGTTGATGTAGATATGGCTGGTGATAAATACAGCAGGAGGAGCACCACAGGGTATGTGTTTACTGTGGGTGGAACAACAATAAGTTGGATTTCAATACTACAAAAAGTTGTTGCACTTTCAACAATGGAAGCAGAGTATG
Source organism: Pseudotsuga menziesii (assembly GCA_001517045.1). Lineage (NCBI taxonomy): Eukaryota > Viridiplantae > Streptophyta > Pinopsida > Pinales > Pinaceae > Pseudotsuga > Pseudotsuga menziesii. The sequence continues at coordinate 93,746 of LPNX010728720.1, read as the reverse complement.
TTGCTGCTACAGAGGCTAGTAAGGAGATGATTTGGTTGTAGAGGTTCATGGAAGAATTGGGTAAGAAGCAGGAGAATAGTAGGTTGTACAGTGACAGCTAGAGTGCCATTCATCTTGCAAATAACTCAGCCTTTCATTCGAGGACTAAACATATACAATTCAAGTACCACTTCATAAGATCTGTTCTAGATGAAGAATTGTTAAAACTAGAAAAGATACACACTAGCTAGAATCCTACAGACATGTTGACAAAGGGGGTAACCAAAGAGAAACTGATTTTATACTCGGTTTCTGTCGGGCTTCAAGCATGAAGGTGAAAATAAGAAATTTTCCAAGTCCAAGGTCCAGAGCATAGTCCAGAAATTGCAGTAGTAGTAGAGTTGCTAAGATCAGTCTCTAAGTGGGATATTGTTGGTTATGGAGCCTAATATTTCAGATCCAGAGATATTGTTCAGTCGTGTTTGTAACCTTGGTGTATTGTACACTCAGTCCCACTGCCTTGGGTTAACCCTATAATTTTCCCATTGTATTTCCCCTATAAAAGAAAGCATTGTAAAATGACTGAGTATGGTATTGTATTGTATTGGAAGAGAGACTGTAATAAAAGGACTGGAAATTTCTTTGTGGATGTAGCCCATTGTTTGGGTGAACTATGTTATATCTGTATCTCTCTGTAATGTTTTAATTTGTTTTGCATCTTGTTTATTGATTTAACTGTATCTATGTTATTGCTCCGCGGTCCTGTTTTTCTAACATGAATGTATGTCATGAACAAACCCATGAAGTGGGAGGATTACATGCATGTTGCAGCATTTGCATATAACAATGGTTATCAGACTTCCGCTAAGATGAGTCCCTTTGCGGTACTCTATGGATGGAAGTGTAGAACACCAGTTACTTGGGATATCCTAGTGGATTGGATCATGTTAGATCCTGATTTTTTGATGGACTTGGAAAGGGTTGGTTACCAAGGTCTTGGTGAACCTTAAAGAAGCACAAGACCTCTAGAAAATCTATGCAGATCAAAAAAGAAAGGATAAGTGCTTTCAAACAGGTGATCATGTTTACTTGAAAGTAAAATCCAAATGAATCTCGTTGAGCTTGGGTAGGTGCGGTAAGTTAGCACCTATATTTTTTGGACCTTTTGAAATACTATCCAAGAAAGGGCCAGTGGCATATGAACTAGCATTACCTACACCTGTGGAACCTGAAGGGGAGTTTTCCCTTGAACCTACTCATTTACTAGACAAGAGAGAGGTACAGCTTCGGAAGTACACTGTAGTCCAGTTGAAAGTGCAACGAAATAACTTTGAGGCTGATGAGGCTACTTAGGATAATGAGGCCACCATCAGAAAGGCTTACCCTGCCTTGTTTCATGATGTCATTCCGAGTCTCTAGAACACCAGGGACTGTGTTGTTCTAAGCTATGAGGGATGTAATATCACGAATTTTGGACCTAACACTTATAGGCATGTGCCTATTGATTATGATGATTATCTTGATGTTTTATTTTATATTGGGTCGAAGACCCCACTACATATGAATATGATTATTTGTTTTATATATTGGGTGTAAGCTAATTACTGATGATATATATGTATCATTTTTTATGTTGGGCGTGGACCCTGAAGCACATGATTGATGAGATGTTTTGTGTTGAGTGGGAAGCTCTGGTGCACTTGAGTGATTGATGATTTTTGTTGAGTGAGGAGCTCTGGAGCACTTGAGAGATTAATTATTTGTGTTGAGCGAGGAGCTCTAGAGCACTTGAGTCATGGTTGATTTGTGTTGAGCAAGGAGCTCTCGAGCACTTGAGTGATTGATGATTTGTGTCGAGTGAGAATCTCTCGAGCACATGAGTACTTACCTTTGTGTTGAGTGAGAAGCTCTGGAACACATGAAAAGATAATTGGAAGTGTTGGGCATAATCCCTGGGGCCTACCATGTTGATGTTGAGCATAAGCTCTAGAGCATCGAATCCTTGGCCATTGTATCCCTAGGTGTATCGTACAAACACATCCTAGCATTAGTGTTGAGTGAAGAGCTCTGGAATTGCACTGAATTGTAACTCCATGTTAAAGCATTCAGTATGGACTCTGGTAAGTGCTAGGGGTTACTAAAAATAATTTAATAACTTCCAAGTGAAAATGACTCGAGGAAAATTATTGATCTCATCATGCTTATTTATAAGTGATTAAATGAAATTTCAAATTTCTGTATTCTCATCAAGTACTGAAGAGCTACCATGTTATACGAGGGAAATCCAACATGCAAGTATGTTTACAGTTGCCTAGCCTAGTATATCTAAACCATCTACCTACTTGACCTTACTGAAGAAGTGTCATTAAGTCTAGGGATCATGGTATATGATGCCCAAAGACAAATGTTAACAAGTGTTATATTATTATGTACTTTATACATGGTATGTATAAAGAGTTGAATATAATTATAATATTAATGATGAAAGTCTAATTAGGAACTAGTAGAAAGTTCCTAAGTTAAAATATTAATAATTACCTAAAATAATTGAAAACGGTTAAATTAAGAAACCAATGTTTCTTGATTTAAATGCCCCTTTGACTGAAAAGTCTGTCTATCAAGACTCAAGCCAAGGAAAGGCTTGGGGTTCTGATCTATCATTAGATGAGTCATTTTCTACCTGTTTACTCTCAATTAATTCTTGGAGAACACTTTCCTGGAAGGAAGAAGGAGAACTGATCTAGATATGATATACCACATAGGAAACCCTACCTTAGGAGCTCTAAGCTACTTCCATGTTGGATTCCAGCTCGGGGGGATCCGGATTTAAACCAGGAACAGTTCTAGGTCATGGTTGGGTGGAACATGGTAGTTCCAAGCTGATTTGGTCATAAAAAACAGAGGTCATATCTGTCTTGAATTGTTAATGCTGGTTATTTGAGTGTGCAAGTTCAGCCATTAATAGAGCTTCAATTTACAGGTATGAAGCCCTAGACTGTCTATTCTACTTTCATAGAATAAATGCTAGCTATGTTAAGTAAATGATTACTTTACATTTCCTAACCTAATGTATATGTTTCTATGTTTCAAACTGCTAAGGTTTGCATCTTAAAGTATTAACCCTAGGCTGTAAGTAATTTCCTACACTAGGTTATCCAGGGTTTATTTATTGGTTTATTTCTGCAAGTTCAATTTATTTACTAATGTTCATCAAAGCTTCTACACCCTAGTTTAATTTCTTTAGTACTATTATTGATAAAACTGGGTTATGTACAAACTAGGTTATTTCAAACCTGCTATTATTGTTCACTTAGTCCTTATATACTCTATTGACATATTCCATTTGTCGGTAGAGACGCGTTATAGATTTAAATAGATTAATCTTAGAAGTAGGTTCTAAATACATTTATGTATAACTTACAATCTATATAACCTAAGGTACTATCTACAAACTGAACTACTATGTATATATATAAACATATATAGACATCAAACATAAACAAATCAAAATACTATGTATAAGTATTCTAAATTAAGATCTAAGATAAATAAATCATTAAAAGACCTTTCAAGCTCTGCACATTAAACACCTTCTAAATAGTAAAACATTCCATTTAAAAATACATCATCATAAATAAACTAATAGAGTAAGCATTGTGACTATCCATTTAGTCGAGGATCGAATCTTTGTTCACATATATAAAACCCACAGTCCTAAAAAAACCATATCATATATGCATAAACATTAACCAATTAGATAACAAGCATTTCATCCCATATAACTAAGTAAAACACCATATTACACACACGAATCGTTTCATGTATAAACCATATCGAAATCATATTACAAACCAAAGTAATTACAAAGGTGAACAGGAATCGAATCCTGTGGGATTCCAGGCCCAAATCACATCATATCAAATTTACAACTCATTACATCAAACCACTAAACTTATTCGAACCCTGAGGGTTTCATTTACATTTAAATTACGGCCACGCTATACCTATAGCGTATGAGGGCTACACACTATAATAACCACCATATTTCTTAAATAAAAAACCATTACACTACATCTAAGTCATATGACAGAAGCTTTGCCTTTGTGCAGTAAGTCATGGCCTCGGCCAAATTAAATAAACCCACATGCTATTAAAACCAATTAACAAATCATTACATACGAGGTCGTAAAACCCTCATCAAGCCATGTGCAACAATGGCCTAAGCCACAACTTATAAAGAATAAAAATACATTGTTTATATAAACTACAAACGAGCAATATCAACATTTTCTCCTATAGCGACAAAGGTCATCGAGGGTTATACCATGGTATCCTTCCCAACCCACCTTATAATCTAATCGATGAAGTTTAAACAGTAATGCAATCCATTGGAGCTATCGCAACCACTAAGGGAAAATCTCAAGCCACATAAGGCATGGCCTTTACCCCACACTATCAACAATTACATCCAATTATAAATACTCAACACACAGACCATAAACGAAGGCGTATGCCATTTTATAAATCACCATAATAAATCAATAACGCAGCATCAATTCCATCCGCATACACAATATGCATAATAACCAATGCCCATTTATATATGCAGTATATATTCACACAGGGATTCCAAAATCCTAAGTAAAGTATCTACACAGTAATTCCATCATCGCAGTCAAGTCCACACAAGGGTTCCAATGGGCTATGGCACCATTGCAAACAATGGTGCATCCCATGGCTTAAAAAATACCAAATCCAAAATAACAATTTACAGTCCACTTAAAACTTATACACAAAGCCTGTAAGGGTGTAAGATTCATTGCACGTCTTAAAAGCCTAAAAGTATTTACAAAACCCAAGTCGTTTCATCATAAGCCCGAAGGCAAATCCAAACCCCATAGAGAAGCCTCCACTACAACAAAAACTGGATTTAGCATTGGATTTTAGTGTAATTTTTTCCCAATTGTGATGAACAATCTGGCGCTATTGTAGATTTTCGTAAAATACTGTGTATTGCATCTTTTTTCCCTTCCTTTTTAACATCCATTTTTGTGCCCAATTTTTTGCATCTTTTGTTACACCTTTATTTCTTCCCAATTTCACAACTGCTGTTGCATCTTTTTTTGCGTCCTTTGTTACATCCTTGTTTGCACCTAGTTTCACGCTCCGTTTTGCATCCAATTTTGCATCTTATTTTGCTCCTAGTTTTTAATCAAGTCTTGCACCCAATTTTACACCATGTTTTGCATATAATTATGTGTCCAATTCTGCATCTAACGTCGCATCTAGGTTTGCATCCAATTTTCGGCCCAATGTTGCATCTAGTTTTGCATCCAATTTTACTTGTAATGTTGCATCCCCATTTGCATCTAATTTTGTATCTTGTTTTACATCTTTTTTTGTATCCATGTTTGTGCCTAATGTTTCATCTCATTTTACGTCGTATTTTGCATCTAGGTTTGCACCTAGTGTTGCATCTTGGTTGATGTCTTGTTTTGCCTCTATGTTTGAGCCCAATGTTGCACCCAGTGTTGTGCCTAGTGTTGTGCCTAGTTTTTCGCCAATGTTTGTATCTAATATTGCATCTAGTTTTGTATCCAATGTTGCATCCCATATTGCATTCAATATTACGTCTAGTTTTACATCCAATGTTTTGTCCCATCTTGCATCCAATATTGTGTCTCATTTTAAGTTTTTGTTTGCACCAAGTGTTCCTTCCATTTTTTCAACTGGTGTTATGCCTAGTTTTATGTCCATCGATACACCATATTTTGTGCTCAATTTAATGTCCAATTTTACGTCTAGTTAGGAGTCCACTTTTGCATCTACTGTTGCGTCTAGTTTTGGACCTAGTATTGCATCTAGTTTTGAGTCATTAATTGTGTCTAGTGTTGAGTCTCTTTTTGCATCCAATTTTTCATTTAGTGTGACATCCATTTTTGTGTCCATATTTGCATCTGACATAAGGTCAACTTTTTCATCCACTATTGTGTTTGGTGTGTCATCCACTTTTACACCTTGTTTTGCATTTATTGTTGTGTCTAATTGCATCCATCTTGCACTACTACATTTTTTACCTTTAGAAATACATTCCAATATCATTAAGGCATGGAGGAATCGAACCACCAACCTCCTGTTTGTAAAGCAGGCGCTCTTCCATTGAGCTAGCACCCTTTAAGAATCAGGAAGACGAGCAATATTAACACATAGATTTCATCATTTGTAATTCTAATAAAATACAATAAGATCCAAATGCATTCATGCTTAAAATCCAATTTATTTTTTCAAACACACTAATAAGTAGAAAAATCTATCATGCTCAGGCAACAAATATCCTAAATAGTTACGCAATCTATTAAAGTGGTCCGCAAAAGATTCTTAGAGAACAACATAATGTATTGATGCATACCTAATAACATAAACTTGATATGGACAAAGAATAAGGGATGTGTTTAAGAAATAGTTGCAGAACCCAATTGAGGATGTGTGTGTTGCTATATAACTATTGTTATTCATTGATGAGGTGATTTTGTTCAGCAATGGGATGGTAAGAGAATAACTCATGAATGGTTACTAAAAGAAGATGCTTACTATGTGCATCATATATGATATAATGAATATTTTAAAAATTAACACCAACAAAGTTGATTTATATTATGTGCATTATTTATAATCTAAAAATTAGTAAGATGTCAACAAGAAAAAGCATCATACTGGTTTACACAATTGATAAGGCCAGAAGGAGGTAGATGAAGTTCAGGGGTTTCTCATCTTACTAGCAATTGTTCTGCCAAGAGATTATGAAGGGGCATTCCATCACTTCATGAATCCTGTGAGTTTCGGGAGCAGGGACGGAGAGGGGGGCACCTCCACCCAACATAGCTTCATGAATCCATTTAATAATAACTAGCAAATAGAATGTGAAATAACTAACAAAAACAACACAAAAATAAAAAGAGAATAATGGGATTCAGAGTAAAAATTAGTGAAGAGACATGGAGAAGGAATGAATAAAGGAAACTTTACATAGAAAAGAACATATGTTTGCTTGAACTATTCAAAATTTCAAAAAGGGTTTATCAACAAACAATCTCAAATTGAAATTTATCTCAGGCACATTAATGAACAATTCATGAGTTCCATATTTGTGATGATGAAGACTAATTTATTTATGGGGTTCTAAATACCAACAGTTTATGGGGTTATGGACAATTCAATTTCTTTCCCATCGGAATTAGATGTGCCAATTTAAATTCAAAGATCATTGTATGAAATTGAACCTTAGAGAACGAAGGGAGGTGGGGGTTTTGGAGATAGTTCAATTTTTTTAACTTAATATTAAATAATACAACATTCAACTTTACATTTGGGGATCACATGGGGTTTATATAGGGGAGGACTAATCTAGGTCAAAAAAGAGAGAATTTTATTGTGCAAGTTCATCGTCTTGCAGAACTGCAAGAATCTGAAATAGAAAAGTTGTGGGGATGAAAGGACACAAGAAGAAAACCTCCAAAATTGCAAGGTCATAGACACAACAAAGTGGTCAACACAATTTGAGACCTGTCACCCTAAGTTTCCAAAACCAATGTTCTATAAGTGAACCTAATTTTGCAAGAATTAGAAGGCCTGAAACACACGTGAAAAAATCAGAGTTCCACAACAATACAAAAGCCACAAGACCACATAGTGGAATATAGAAAAGAATCACAACAGTATTTGAATAAAGAATCCATAGGTCAAGGACTTTAAAAATCCAAGTTCTATGTGTTTTGAGATTCTAACTCAACAACAAAACTGTAGTGTGCGCATGTATGGATGTACGTAAGTGTATGAGTTAGGAGAAAACTTAAAAGCCTTGAAAGTAATGGTCTTCCATATTATAAGCGCCTCTTATACAAAAATTATTTGTATTAAGCCATGTGAATATGCATGTGTTCTTTATTCTATGCATTTAATCTAATTCTATATATGTAGGCAAAGAAAGACAACAAACTATGCATAAAGAAAATCCATTTGGAAATGCAATATTAATTACACAAACCACAAGTTGAACAAACATGTATAACTAAGCCATGAATATGAAGACTATAGTCACATGAAAATGTTAAATCACAAAAAAATGTTGTCATATCACTAGTGCTACATAAGCTAGTAGTTACACCATTAGGTTGCAATATCAAATATCTAGATATTAACCAAAATACAAGTTTCTTGATGAAAAATATGATAAAGTATGCCACCAAATACATTAGAATAAATCTACAAGTATTCTTAGTTTCTGATCCAATATAGTAGATGTCAGGATCCATACCAGAATAGAAATTAGATCCATACTTCCCACCATGGATCTTAGCCATTGGATTTTTCTTTTCTCCTCTTTTCCTCCATTGTAAATACCTCGAACAACATACAAATTTGTATGATATTCTCTACCTTCTATCTCCATCTTATCTATTTTAGGTATCCCTGCAATTCATAGAGTTAAATCAACTTCAATTCATGATGCTAATTCTGAGGCAATTCATATGATACATCTTTCTCCAAATAAAGTTATAAACACTGGAAAAATAAATTAAGTAGTGAGCATAGAACTTGAATGGATGCAACAATACTTATTCTAAAGCCGTAAAACTTTAATCAGGTTTGCAACTAAAGTTATCTAGTTTCAACATAATATACAGTGTCAATATAGTGCCTCAAATCACACCTTCCATAACAACAATTAATGTATTTTTGACAATCTTGAAATAATATAGGTAACACCAATAACACTAAGACTCTTTGAGTCCCATCAACATAAATACAGAGCACCAGTAAAGGTCTTGGGTTCTCATGGATGAGACATATGTTTAAACCCCGTGGAGGACATGTTTAGGCAATAAAGTACACAAAATGTCATACTTTTTACCATGTTAACACAGAGTCAGGTTCATATCTCCTCGTGCAAAATTTAGAAGAGTTTACAAATTATAAACATAATCCTTTCAGCTTATCACACTTCAACTTTAATGTACCATAATCTAAAATAAGAATATAGTTGATGTTCTTTAACACCATATGGTCTAAGCTGTCATATCTCATTGAAATTTTGAAAGAACGTTGTTCATAATGAGCACATTAATATAGTTAAACATTATTTGATACAAATAAAGTATTGAACTTCGGCTTTTCTAAACCAACATAATGCCCCTTGTATTTTATTACTTTCCTTGTGCTGTTATATGACAAAACCAATCATATAGCACGAAATAAGAAACCTGAAATCTATTATCATGCTAGCCTAGACTTGATCCAGACATTTCCAAAACAATATTTGGTTTTCATTATATAAAACCAACTAAATTGAAAAAGAATATGTACATACCGAGATAAATAGATAGATATTGGCTCAACTGTTTGTTGCCAATATAGTTGGACGTTAGGCTAGTTCTGTTCCACCAGGTTCGCAACTCAGATACTTGTGGGAGGGATGTATTAATCTAGGCTGACAGGTTTACCAGGGATGGCATCCACAAATATGGAGAAGTATCTGTCGGGTTTCAAGGTTTTCATTGAATAAAAATGATAGATAGATAGATAAATAGAGATTGGGAGATATTAACCTGGTGAAACAGGGCTAGTAATTGCTGAGACAGGTTCAGCAGACCTGCCAAATATATCTGTTATGACACACTCACACCGTAAGAAACATCCAACATCCTCTATATGTACTTTGTATGAGCATGAGCATTGTTAAAGAAAGGGACCAAAAGTCTGTGCAATTCCAGATAGATGATCATAACCTACCCATTAGAAGGAAACTCATGAACCCCAAACATGGGTAGACATGACAAGAACACTAAGAATCTAAATAGAAGTAACAGTAAAATATCTACGACATACCATTGATATTTAACATCTTTTTTGTACTTCTCCCAAATTCTTTGTTGTGACTCACTCTTTTGGATGACCTCCACATCAGTCAATATTTCTCCTTCCACTGCCTTCCCTGTAAGAACAAGATTCTGCACTTTCGACAGCTCTGAAAAATTGACATCAATTTGTTAGATAACACAATATCAAAACAGTCAAAATGAATTCTATTAAACATTATCATCAGTTGGAAATTTTAGGAAAATGTATTCTTCAATAACCATCTGAGTAGTTAAAGTGAAAAATATCAAAGTAAAATGTAGTTGTGCTATGCAAACAAAAGGCATGTTCTTTAACAAAGAATTCCCCATCTTAGTATAAATAATAATTGTTATCTAGGGATCCAACATGCCACCTTAAGGCCCAACATGTTAATGACTAACAGGCTATCAGCCTAACAACTAACATCAGAAACAATGTAATAGAATTTGAATTGCTTCCTTTCCACCTAACCTTGAAAGTTAGAGGATTCAATGCAAATAGTAAATCCCATGTGGTGAAGGTTTATCCCATGTAGTGTTGTACTTCTTAAAATCAACAAGGTTCACTATTTTAACTTACCATTTGGTGCTCAAACAACTACACTAAATTTGTTTTAATGGAGTGGTCCTAAGATTCACATAATCACTTGAGCATAGATGGAAGCATTATAAAAGTTTACCCAACAACAAAGCAAGTAAACAACAAAAAAGAGGACTGTCACACAAAAAAGAGGTAAATTTCACTATATTTTCATCATTTTAATATTGTAGAGTAGAGAAAGAAAGGCATACAAATGAGCATATCATGGCAATAAATGCATGGAATTTATCTTAAAAGTAGAAAATGTGTTGTTAGAAAACCATTAATACAACAAGTCTCAGACTAGTATAGGAATTTGGACAACCAACAGAGAAGGAAGCTTAATGTCAGAGTTACAAGTTGTTTGCAAGTTGTGTTCAAACATTTTTCAGCAAACAAACTTTGAGGAGTAGGGTGGCTAGCAAAGACCAATAATATTGGATTGTAGACATCCAAATAGTGTTGGAAATGTCCATTGGAATTTTCCTTTGGGTCATTAGTTGAAAATGTATGTATTGTAAGTGGATCCCTCCACATTTATTTAAGATTATATTGTAGTATAAAAATGAAAAACTTATTCAACCTCTCACCAAAATATCTAGATACATCCAACAGAGTAAATAGTGCTACAAACTAAAGAAAAACTTAGGGAATATTTCTTAAATATGCCAAGAAGTACATATAACTCCATCATACTTACCATCTACAAAAATTTTACCTACTACAACTTCAAAATCAACCACTATCTATAGAATAGAGACAACACATTCACATTCCAGTTGGAATAGATCATACCTTAGTCATGGCCTATTGGGAGAGGGTATGCACATTCACAAATAAGGTTTATCAACCCCATAGGAATGATTCCCAAGTTAAAAGTCCAAGAGAAGCCCAGAGAAATGAACACGATCTACTTTATCAGCAACAAAATGGAATTATCATGCATTCTTCATGTGCTAACAAATGGAATTCAATTCAAAGGAAATTGTGAAATTATTAGTGATTCCAATATGACTACAACAATAATCCAGTTCAAATGATGGAGAAAAACCATTTCTTAGCTAGATGCAAGGTCCTTGATGGACTTGGAGTAATTTTGGTGGTAGCAATTGGAATGAAGATTGAGCCAAAGAAGTTGAATGGCACAATGACCAACAGGTGGGGAGGAAGAGGTTCAGTAAGAAACCACCAATAATCATCATAATAGATGAAGCAAAAACCTTAAAGAAGTGAAAAAACCATCAAGTTGAGATTTAATATAAGAATGTGAAGTTCTTATTAGGAATGTGGGTCTGCCTAAGTTTCGACAAGTCTCATTAGAAAGCTGGTAAAAGAGACTCTCAGAAAATAACAAATTCTAATCTCTAGTGTTGTTATTTTTTCCCTTCAAGGTAACTGTAGGGAAATGTTTCAAAGAGTTTGAATTAAATTTTAATGTGCTTGTTTCAAGTTGTGTGGTGAGAAAAAGAAACTGTAGTAATTATCTGTAAAATCACCTAAGTGCGAAAAGAAAAAATAATAATGCCTAGTGAATTGACACTATTTGGTTATACATATATTCATGTTGCGTCAGGTGGTAGATATATGAAAAAAGATCTAGGGGGGCCTACCACATACATGAACATATAAATGCATTTGGTATGGCCCTGAAACACATCCGGTACAAGGTGTAATAAAAGCTGGAAAATCCAAGCTATCAATAAAATCCTGATTGCAATTTATGAAGGGAAGATAATAGCAACTCTCATGAATTAACTTAAGGTGCATTTCCAAGACTTTGGGTGATCAAGCGAAAGCTACTAAGGAAAATAAAAACCATTGTTGTTCATAATATATACTTAACAGTTTGAACATTCATGCATATAGACCTCATGATTCCTAACACATCATCTACACAACTATTCACTTGCAACAAATCCATTGAAGAAAAGATAGAAGACTACATTGCAATGAAATATATATCATCAACAAATAACATCATGAGGCCACTACTCCATTCATTCTCGTCATCAATAATAACATTTGTACAAGACTTTATATTATTTTAGTGCAAACAAGTTAATACAAGGTTAAAGGCTACAAAATGCAACACAAACTATCTATTTGGTAATACCCAAAATATACCACTACATTATGAATCCTTCTTTTCTAGGGAAAACTATCACATTGTATTACTATATAAAGCACAAAAAATGCTTTCTATGGGTGTTGTAGCACAAAATACAAAATATAAATCTTACTTTGCTTTGTAAACCAAATCTTAAACTATCCACTAAACATAATGTCCCTTTTAGGAAAACAAATATAGTCTTCCTTTAAAATCTTTTAAAAAACTAAAACTATAAGATAAAAAAGCACAACTAGAAAATTTTGAAATAAAACTACAAAGGTCAGATCTAGAAACCTCTGGCATGCCCTCATTGAAATTTACAACGAGAAGTACCCCAATGTGGATAAGTAATACCTCTTTGGATATAGCATCAAATCATTGGTTTAATTCTCTGTAATGTGGTATATTTTGAAAGTATTGAAGATCTCAACTATCTCCTTAAGACACTATGAAGCCTTTACATTATATACTTTTAATCTCATACATTGGGTTCATTTTCGTTGTTGTCTAGTTTCCAATGTAGTAAAGGCAATATTCTAGTCAAAAATTTGTTTGATACTCAATATTGTGCAGTCTTTTGTCAACCCAAACCTCAAAAATTTGGATTGTTCTGGATTGTCTAGATCCTACCTCTTGTGGTCCCTATCTTTATTTATTTTTCTAATTGCTTACTGTGCACTAACTATACAAGTTTGTGCCTTTCCTTGCTCGGTGTATCTATTTCAAAGACTCATACTTGTGTCCACTTGACTATCTGCAAAATCATTTTTCCTTTAAAGCTCTTTGCATCTTTCAATGGTGTTTGGCCTAAAAGAGCATAATTATTACTACACCTTACACCCAAGTTGGAAAACGTGATGACCTAAAATAGCATAATTATATAATGATGTATAAATGAAATTGAAAAGTGTTGAAGATGGGTATTGATTGAACACCTTTATGAAGGTGTGTAAATGTAGGGACCAGTAGTAAAAGAAAGAGGAGCTTCGCAATAGTGGTGAACAAAGAAAGAGAACAACATCAAGACATTGCAACTGTAGTAAAGCTATTGGGCACACATTTAAACACATATAAGCACAATGCCTTAATGAATATGTCACCCTTAGTCTTAGATAGAGTTTTCATTTCGAAGATAGAAAAACAACAATAAATAATCTTGTTTTCACAATAAACAGTCATAAAAATAGGTATCTCACAATAGTCTGAGGCGTGGGAATAGTCACAAAAGAAAACCCCTGTAGCAACTAGCATTATAATTTGGGCAGATTTTCAATAGGTAAGGATGTTGCAAACCTATATCTTTCAGTGTTCCCTGTAGCAACTTCAACATCAATTGGAGACCAAATGATAACCTTAAACGAATTTAGGTTACAGCAATAAAAAATAATAATTTGAAGACTAAATAGGATTGCAGCTGTGGCATAAACATGTTTACCTTGTATGAGTATGATGGTGCTATCATGGAGTAGATTGGGACCGAATTTTTCACTTTATCCTTGTGTTTGCCTCTGTTGTCTCAATGAAGACAATCTTGGGGATTTTTATATGGTTGTTTAAATGTACAAGGATGAGGTTGAAGAAGCTGTTAGGTTGATGGCATACCTAGGCACAATTCTTGGTGGTCCTGTGCATATAAGAAATAGTGAGGAGACTTATATCGAATTCTAGAAAGCATTATTCCCATATCCTGGAGGTGATTTCCTATAGCAGCGAGTCATCAGTAGCCATGAAAGGCGCCGGTTTGGATTTTGAGGCCTTACTGTAGCTTGCATTATGGAAGGTGTCGTTGTTTCAACACACTTCTATTAAGTATTTATAATAATGATGCACTCTAAGAAATTTCTAGGTATCAAAAAAAATTAGATTGGTGTCTTTTTAGATCTGCACAGACATCTGGGTTGAAGCAACAAACAATATCCAAATTTGGGCATATTTCGATGCAACATTGATTGAGTCTTAACATCTTATAAAGCATTTTTTTATTGCACATCCTAAAGACCTGTAAAAGTGCAAATAACACCACATTATTTCAAATTTGGGCATGATTTCAAACCGTTCATATAGCATGTAAACAAGCAGTGAATTTTAAATTATGGGCATAACTATGTGTAGAACAGTAGTAAAAATAATTTATTTCCAAATTGTTTGCAGTAGGATATTGGACATCCATCTCTAAGAGTCTTTACATGCTTGAGCCATCTTCTTATGAGATGGATCCATGCCCCTTTGTAGTATGGGACCCAAACATCCTTGGCATGTTTTCTCACTGTTTTGGTGCCAATCTCATGAGACCCCCCCAAAAAACCATAAATCAACTTTAAAAACTATAACTGCTACCTATAGAATAGCCACCATGTCAACAAAAATACACATTATTTGGCACTAGGCATAGTTTGGCATTTGGCCATCATGCTACATCATCAGTCACTGTGTGAAAAAGTAGCATTTGTGTCTTCTTGTTAGATTTTTATCATTCAAGCTAGCATTATATGAGGATCTTTAACTGAGAGAATAACAAACACAGCAATCAAACACAAGATACAATGAACACAATGTTTTTCCTCGGGGAAACCATAAATGGAGAAAACCCCGCAACTTCCTCAGAGATAGAATCAACACTAAAAGTAAAACCCCAAAACAGTAAGATGATCTCTCGATAGCAGAAGCCTCTTTCTTTCTATCCCCAACAGCTTCTTCTTCCTCAGCTATGTGCTACAACTGAGTGTGAGTGAGTGTGTGATAAATAGAGAGACTCAATCTCTATTTATACTAATTACCGACTTGAAAATAACTCACTAGGGCCGACTTCACAAGGAGAGTCTAATAACCCTAGGGCCCTGGAACTACGCGGACTTTAACCCTTGATCAATAGGAGGGTTACCCACAATGACTTGACATGTCTTGTTTACATTAATGAATCTCCCGATAGGAACATTGGGGAATGACATGACTCAAATATATTACAGACACATCCTGGAATAAACATCAGGGTACAATACATAAGATATACGAATGAATACATTCTGAAGTTACAAATACATCAACACTCCCTCTTAACTAGGAAGGTATTCTCTTGACACAATTTAGCAACACAAGTCTTCTTCTCTGTATCATCTGGATCATCATCGAGTCCTCATCATCTTCAAGTCATATTCATCTTTAAGTTATCTTCATCTTCAAGTTATCTTCATCTTCAAGTCATCTTCATCATCGGATCTGGATCATCACTGGATCTGGATCATCACTCAATCTGGATCATCATTGCTGGATCATCATCACTAGATTTGGATCATCACTCGATCTGGATCATCATCACTGGATCTAGATCATCACTCGATCTGGATCATCACTGCTAGATCATCATCACGGGTTCTATCTCATGATTCTTCTCGTCACAGGCAGTTCTACAGAGCCAACCCTTTCTCATGCTGGTTGTAGGCCTATCCTCCATGTAGGTATTCTTCAGCGCTTATATCTTACCCTAAGTTAGAATGGCCCGCCCAACACTTACATCTGACCATGAGAGGAACACATCCAACACCATGTCAGAAAGGCACACCCAACACTCACATCTGACCATGCGAGAACACATCCCACAACCCTGTCAGAAAGGACCAACACTTACATTCACTAGCATGATAGGACACACCTACTATCATCTGTGAAAAGGCACAACACTCACAACCACCAGCATGATAGGACACACCTACTATCATCTATGGAAAGGCTCAACACTTACATCCACCAGCATGGTAGGACACACCTACTACCATCTGTGGAAAGGCATAACACTCACATCCACCAGCATGGTAGGACACACCTACTACCATCTATGGAAAGGCACGTCACTTACAATCACCAGCATGGTAGGACACACCTACTACCATCTGTGAAAAGGCACAACACTTACAATCACCAACATGGTAGGACACACCTACTACCATTTGTGAAAAGGCCACCACTCACATCCACCAACATGATAGGACACACCTACTATCATCTGTGGAAAGGATCTGCACTTACATCTGATCATGTTGGAACCAATCCCACAGTCACATTAGAATGGTTCCTAGCCCTAGGCTGAGGATTCCTGGTAACTGATTAGGTGCCTCCATTCTCCCATAGAATGGCATCATCCCTTATATCTGATCAAGTGGGAACACATCCCTCAATCACATCAGAATGGCCCTGCACTTATATCTGATCATGTGAGAACACATCCCACACTCATATCAAAATGGCCCTCAGCCCCATACTGAGTATTCCTGGTAACTGACCAGGTGCCTCCATTCCAAGAATGGCATTTAGCACTTATATATGATCATGTAGGAACCAATCCTACATTCACATTAGAATGGATCAACACTCATATTTGACATGGAAGGAACCAATCCTCTCACCATGATAGAATGGCTCAGCCCTTAGATCTGACCATGGAAGGAACCAATCCTCTCACCATGTCAGAATGGCTCATAGACTCATCACTTCCCTTTGGAGGGAACCTCGATCTAGAGAATACCAAGCTTCTCCCTGAAGTATTAAAACTTCACTCTGGCCAATGTCTTTGTCAACACATCAGCTATCTGTTCTTCCTTTGCAACATACTGGAGCTTCATTGCTCCTCTCTACACCATATCCCTGATATAGTGATATTTGATCTCGATATGCTTCTACTTTTCATGGAACACCGGGTTCTTCGACAACTTCACACAACTCTGATTGTCGCAATATATACAAGTAGCATCCAACTGGAGATCAAATAAATCAAATAGTAGTTTCCTTAGCCATAGTGCCTCACAAATAGCTGAACAAGCTGCAACATACTCTGCTTCAGCTGTACTCATTGGCACACAGGACTGCTTCCTGCTAAACCAAGAGATCACACTTGATCCCATACCGAAGCAACTCCCTGAAGTGCTCTTCCTATCGATGGCACTGCCTGCCCAATCTAAATCAACATAACCTTCCAGGTTAATCTTTTGATTTGCCTCATACTTGATCCCATAATCAACTGTACCCATCAGGTACCTCAGAATATGCTTTACAACAATCAAGTGAACATGTCTCAGATCTGTCAGGAATTGGCTCAAGGTGTTCACAGCAAAGAAAATTTTGGTCCCATGTTCATGAGGTACATCAGGGACCCAATCATCTGATGATACATCGTAGCATCAACTGACTCTGATGAAGCATCACTCAATAGCTTCAGGTTTGATGCCATAGGTGTGGTCATGGCTTTGCAATCCATCATCCCGAACCTCTTCAGGATCTCTACTGTATACTTCCCTTGTCCCAAGGAAATTCCATCTACATTCTACCACAAATATTGATTTATATTTCTTTATGCTACCATCTACAGCATGATTGATCTTGTAGATCCATTTGGAAGTTACAATAGACTTCCCTTTTGGTCTCGGGACAACATCCCAAACATCATTCTTCATGATCGATTGATACTCTTCGAACATAGCATCCTTCCATTCTTTCCTCTCTATTGCTTCTTCATAGTTGGAAGGTTCTTTATCGATGAAGTCACATAATAGGGCTACATAACCATAGTAGGACCTGGTTCTTTTTCTTTCTCTATGATTTTCTTCTGGAGCCCCATATCTTTCTGCACCTTGGATAGCTTCTCATACCCAAGCAGGTTTCCTCTTGTGAGGATTCTTCTCTTGAGGTGGATCTATAGGTTCTTGAGGTTATTCTAATTCTCGATCTTCTTCTTGAATTTCTTCATTCATGGTTGTGTCATGAATTCAGGGTACTTCAGTTTCTTCAGGTTCTTTAGCAGGTTTCTTTCTAGATTTGTTGTAGGATGAGTCTTCGTTAAATGTTACATCCCTGCTGATGTCGATATTCTTGAATCCTGGGAAGTATATTCTGTAAGCCTTCAAGCTTTCAGAGTATCCCACAAATATACCCTTCTTTCCCGAAGGATCTAAATTTGTCCTCTTTTCTTTCGGAATGTGTATGTACACTTGACAGTCGAATATTCTGAGATGACTGACTTTTGGTTTCTTATCGGAAAAGACTTCTTCAGGTGTCTTGTTCTCGAGTACTTTGTGTGGAGTATGGTTCTGTACATACACTGTTGTTCTGGCAACTTCTACCCATAGATGCATGGGGAGATCTTGATCATGAAGCATAGCCCTTGCAGCTTCCATGATAGTTCTATTATTCCTTTCTGCAACCACATTCTGTTGTGGATTATATGGAGTGGATAAATCCCTCTTAATCCCTGAATCTTTGCATAACTCTTTGAATTCATTTGATGTGAATTCTCCGCCATTTTCTGATTGAAAGGTCTTGATCTTCTTTTCTGTGTGGTTCTCGATCAAGGCTTTGAATTCCTTGACCTTGCTGAAAACTTCATCTTTGTTCTTCATGAAGTATATCCATGTCTTCCTAGAAAAATCATCAATAAAATACACATAGTATACATACCTACTTAATGAACTTGATGACACTGGACTGCATATATCAGAGTGGATGATTTCCAAGATTCCTTTTGCCTTGCTCTTGCTACTTGGAAATGTCTTCTTTGTGTTCTTTCCTTTCACACATCCTTTGTAGACTCTATCATGTTTTGCTTGAATTTATGGAAGACCTTCAACAGCTTTGCTTGCAAGTGGTAGTGCTCTGTAATGCGCATGTGCAAGTTGTATATGCCAAAGTTCATTTGGCTCTACTGTGTCATGTACCAAGGATCGTTATGGATGGCCCTTCAATTTGTATAGACCTCCCTCTTGTTCCCCAATCACTACTGCATCATTAATAGTCTTTACCTTTGGCCACATGATAACTTGGCCATCTATAAATGCAACCCTCATGCCTTTTGCATCTAATGCAGATATGGAGAGGAGGTTCTTCTTTATTCCTGGTACAAACAATACATCCTTCATTTTCATAGACTTTACAGAGTATAGCTTATAGGAGGATTCCCCACTACCTTTTATTGGATACTAGTAGTCATCTCCAAGTTTCACCTTGTGTGGTGATTCATGTTCTGATAGTTTCACAAAGGATTCTTTGAATCTTGTCATATGTTTGGAAGACCCACTGTCTATAAGCCAATCATTGCTTCCATGTGTAATTTTTCCCATAAGAGCGGAAATCAAAACATATTCTTCATCACTTGAGGAATCATCACTTTCATGTCTGATTCTCTTTGTGGAAGGTTCATCATCCTCTATAGCATGAGCATGATGTCTTCTCTTGTTTCCATTGTTCTTGTGAGAGACATTTTTGTTTCTAGGACATTCTCTAGCATAGTGTCCTTTCTTGTCACATGTATAACATTTGATTATAGACAAATATTTTCTAGTGTTTCTTTGTGAAAGTGATTACCTTTGGGGTGATGAGAAATTCTTCTAGTTTTCTTGGAGTGTACCATGAGAGCTTGATATTCACTTCCCATATTTTCTTCTCGAGCTGCTATTTGAGCTTCTTCTTGAGAGCATTATTCCCATAGTCTGCTGAACTTGACTAGCTTCTTTCTGGCATAGATTCCTTGAATAAAGGAGTCCCATGATCTAGGGAGACCATTCAAGGTGGTCATTACAATCTCTGCATTCTACACTTCTTCATCTACTGCTTCAAGTTGTTCTTTGATTTGGGAGACCCTTGTGAAGTATGACTATCTGGTCTCCGCATTCTGGATCTTCACATTCTTCAACTAGTTCCTCAAGGTCATCTTCCGGTTTATGTTCTTTCCTTCAAACAGTTTGGTTAGGGCATCAAACATAGCTTTAGGTGTCTTTGGGGAGGACATCTATGGTATGAGGCGATCCTTGATTGAATCAGCAATAATCCTCTTATCCATGACCAACTTCTTTTTGTGTAAGGTCTTAGCCTCATCTCCCTCTAGAACTGGAACCTCCTCATTGATATAGGAGTCCAACTCATTTTCTTCCAAGACCGGGGACATCCTATACTTCCAGGCTCGGAAGTTATTAGCTCCCTCAATATTTTCATCAAGCTTGGTATGATGAGACATCTTAATTGAGAACCTCAAATAGAAATACAAAATATTTATATCTTACCAGGTCAAGATGTCAGATCTGGATTTGGAGCTGAATTTCTGTAGTGCTGGTTCAGGAGTAGATTAGGGTTTGGATTTCCTAGAGTTCTGTCTAACCAAATGCTTTGATCTTAATCTCTAAACTTCAATTATGAGGAGGAGATCAATCCAGGCCTAGGCTCACTCAAAAATTCCACTTCTGTAGAAATCCCTAATTTTCGGTAGTAGTGTCGGGTCAAAAACTGAAAATGCTCAAAATCCATTTCTGCTTCGACAGAAATATGTGCCTAAGGGAGGAGTGTCATCCCAACCTTATTTTGCTGAAAATATATGGAGAGAGATCCAAAAAGTAGGAATCCCTAGTTCCCACAGCTGCACAGTGTCTTCTTCTCAGGTTAGCTCTGATACCATGTTAGATTTTTATCATTCAAGCTAGCATTATATTAGGATATTTAACTGAGAGAATAACAAGCACAGCAATCAAACACAAGAGACACAACAATCAAACACAAGAGACAATGAACACAATGTTTTTACTAGGGGAAACCATAAATGGAGAAAACCCCGCAACTTTTTTAGAGATAGAATCAACACCAAAAGTGAAACCCAAAAACAGTAAGATGACCTCCCGACAGTAGTAGCCTCTTTATTTCTAACCCCAACAGCTTCTTCTTCCTCAGCTATGTGCTACAACTGAGTGTAAGTGAGTGTGTGATAAATAGAGAGACTCACTCTCTATTTATACTAATTCTCAACTTGATAATAACTCACTAGGGCCGACTTCACTAGGAGAGTCTAATAACCCTAGGGCCCCAAAAATATGGGGACTTTAACCCTTGATCAATAGGAGGGTTACCCACAATGACTTGACATGACTTGTTTACATTATTGAATCTCCCAATAGGAATATCGAGGCATGACATGACTCAAATATATTATAGACACATCCTGGAATAAACATGGGGGTACAATACATAAGATATACAAATGAATACATTCTGAAGTTACAAATACATCAACACTTCTATGATGATGACCATGGTGCATTCAATAGTCACAATTGAGTCAGGTCCAAGGCACATCAAAGAGTCGTGGATGAGTGAGGTGCATTGAGGAGTTCAACATTGTCAATAGTGCATTGTGATAAACAGTGTGATGAGACTTTCCATCATTTGGTCATCTTAGCATTGTTAGCAGTAGGGTGAGAATTCATGAGCAGCTGCTAGCATTTGTCATTTTCTCAAACCAACATTTTCCAGGCATGCTTATCCACTAAATTATGTTGTGTGATTTCCTGAAATGTTGTAAGCTCTTTTGTGTGGTTTCCAAAATTCTGCAGCATGATTTTACAATTTTAGCTACCTATGAGGTCTGTTAAATCCTAATAGTAATAACTTATCACATGACATGTTCGATGTTTTTTTTCGAGACTTTGGTTATAAAGAACATTGGCTGAGTTTTGTTACCTGTAACTCGTTGAACAACTGAATATACTAAGGTAGTAAAGTCTAATATACTATAGTATAGAGTCTAGACTATATATCAAATCCAACAAACAGTAAGATGCAGAGCTGTCCTAGATTCACCTCCATTTTGATTGAAAAATAAATAAATACTAAAATATGATAGATTGCTATGAGGAAAAACAGTTCACAATTGGCCTACATTTTGATTCAAATAAAACCTAGAGTCTACGCATTGCTAGGAGAAAAAACATTCCAGGATTTTCAAGTTAGATTTTCAAGTTGTTGTGGTTACAATTACTGTTTCTTTATGCATTAATTTATAAAACTACAACTCCTATCTCACTGCTCATCTTAAGTATCTAATGTTATGGGGAATATTTTTGCACAACCTTAGAGAATTGTGAAATGGGATAACCATTACACATTGGATGTCTAAATTGGAGAGTTGATAATATCTTGCACTTCATAATTTTACTTACTTCTATGCTAACCATCTTTGAAATTTCAAATTGTTGATGCACTTATTGCAAACTTTTCATTCAGATGACTCAATAAGGGTGAACTAATGAAAAAAATGTTATACAATGTCTAGGTGATCTCAGATCTCTTTTAAGAGATCCTCTCTTCAAGGAAGACACTAGGAAAAATTCATTATTTTGAGGAAGAATAACAACTCTTGAGAAATGCTCCCTTGACAAAGTCATTCAATCTTAATTTAAAGGATTTGGTTATCTTGAATATTGTTCCAAGAAGGATGAAGCTCATTTCAAGGGGAGCTTTACACAAGAGGACAATTGGCCTTCAAACCCTTGTCATGCATTACTTTATTACTTTTGAGGAGCACCCTCCTAGAAGAAATCTGTTATGCATGTAAGTTATTGTTGTTTCTAGAAGAAAAAAGTGGATCTAGGATTCCTTTATTTGTATTTTATTGTAAGAGGTTGATCTAGAGACTATTTAAAGAGAAGCTTCATCACTTTTGGGGGGATGGTTGAATTGATGAGAGAAATACTCTCTTGAGAATAATTGAATATCTTTTGAAGGTGGAAGTGATAATCTAAAGAGTTTATAATATCGATACATGTGTGGCTTCCATTTTATTTCATATTTCTGATTAAGGTTGTTGGAATTTATGCTCAATACTGTTGTAATAAGGGTTTCAAACTAAGGGGAATATTTGTTACTTGAAAAGGAGTTTTGGATGAGGTGAATTCTATCTAAATTTCTTGTTTTTTTACTATTGAGTTGAACAGTTATTATATATATATAAGTGGGAAGATAAATCTACAGATGAATCCTAAAAATCTACAAAAATAAGGATATGTGTTGGGTTCAATGACCTTGTTGGAACATACATTTTTCTAGGCCCTTAAGTGTTATTGAAAATAATATTTTGGATGTGCGAGGGTCTCAATATATGGTGGGGGTAGTGGTCACATGAGAAATAGTTTTCGCACAAGAATATCTAAATTATCTGACCAATATAATCCAAAAGAGGTTGTTTAGAGAGAATTATTGCTATTGACTCATTTTCTAGCTAAATTGATTGTTACAAAGGAAGCTATAACCTCTTCTACTTCTAAGCAATAGTCAAATTTGAATATATTTTCTCATAAGTTTGAGCTAAGGAAGAAAATATCCAATTGGACACAAATTCTTTGGTTATAGAGAAATCCCATTCTAGGTTTCTCTCAATAGCAGATTTTCAAAAAGGAACATTAAATTTGGCTCTTTTGCAACCTGTGGTGAATAAAGGTCAGACTTCTCAAGAATTTAATGTCACTCAAATGCATCTGAAGCTTGATGAGTTGAATATTATTGATAAAATTTATTTGCATAAGCAGACCAGGGAGGCCATCTATAGAGATTTAATGAAAAATACTGCTAGTATGACAAAAATAAGTAAACTTGTCACTAAGCTTGAGAGACAACTTGTGCATGAAAGAGCCTCACACAAAGAATTTATAAGGTCGTTACTTGTAGGTGCATCTATAGGGGTTGTCAATTTCCAACATTCTCACTCTTGCTTAAGTGTGGAGGTGGGACGATAATGTTCCCAACAATAAAGCCCCAAGGTATAGCTTAGTTTCTTCAACCCTTTCCACTAAGGCATAATGTTCAAGGAGGTCATGATTTCCATTTCCACAAATCTCTAAGGGGTCATCAACCACTATTTCCACCATCGATTAATCCATCCATCTAAAACCTAAGGAACAGCGAGCAAATGCACTAAATGGCATTGGCAAGGTACTAGCCTCATTCTTCACTTAAGTGTGAGACGGTTGGGGGAATTGTTTCTCCAAGAGAATATATATATATTACAAAAGAGGGAAAAATAAGGGATAAGATAGATAAGATACGCATATATGTATGTTGTACCAATAACATGAGGAAAACTATGCATACCTACTTGTAAGATGTCAAGCAAAATTGAAGTGAAATTCTTGTGAGACATCATTTGACTGATACATTTTCATATCTTTTCAAAATGATCCAGAATTTTGAAGTTAGAGATGAGCCATCAATTGATATTTTGTGGTTTCTCAATTTAGTTGTGTATCTCATCTAACACTTGCAATTTTTTTTCTATTAACATATGCTTTTGACATTTCTACTTTGTTGTATTTTAGTAGTAGAATATAAGTCTACTCGTTGGGTTAAATTCCATGTGCAAGTCCTAGGTGATTATGACATAAGAGTATGGAATTAGCCAAATGATAAATAGTTGCAATTACTTATTCAGATTTTAAGGGCCATCGTATTGGTAAAAATAGGCCGCTTGTGGGCCTGATGAATTCGAGCCAATTGTAATCCTCTTGAAGCTAGACAGAAGGTGATTTCCACCTTAAAAAACAAAAACTTGCATCCATCACTTGGGTTTAAACACAAAAAAACACAAACTTGCATCCATCGCTTGGGTTTAAACACTAATATATGATATAGGGTTTGATTTCTCGTGCAAGGTTTCAGAGAATACTCGTGCAGCAACAAGGTTTAGAAATTATAGGATTAAGAAGAAAATATCGGCACATATTGGGCAATCAAAAAATATTTTTGATAGCCATTGTAATCGGTGCAGTGGAAGTGAAACCGTATGAAAATATGTAAACATTCACACAAACCCTTGGACCACAATCGGGTATTAAAACAGGGCACAAGAAGTATATAATTTGATGTGGAAAATGCAAATAACTCCAAAAACATACATCACATACATCAAATAAGGGAAAAAAAATGGGGATGAAAAATATATTGGCGTACCTCAGCGAGCCATGTCGGAAATCCCTTGATCTTGGCGAGCACAAGATCTCTCAGCCTCCATTGTCTGCAGGAAGCAAGAGCCTTCATTGTCTATAGACAACTGTTTTTCCTCCTCGTATTTTAGACAGTGCCATGTCGTAAAACCCTGATGGCAACAGCAAATGTAACCCTTATTATTATTATTTCCTGGCATACCCTGAACAAGAATTATACCCTCCCATTCCTCCTCATCCACAATTTCCATAACACCATTAATTCCCAGATGCCACAATAGTATCAATGCCTCTAACAATTGGTTACCTATTAAATTGGTTACTTGTTAAATTATCGATTAATATTTTATAGTGGCAATATTTTCGTGGCTCCTTGGAAAATGGAGGAATGGGCTTGCGATGGAATCGGTTGGCCGCAATCGATAGAATAAAGAATGGAACACCGATTGCAAGCGAAGATTGCGATGGAGATTAACAATTTTTACGGTTCGCTCAATCTCAACCCAACTCATTTATATCTCAAGATTTAACATCTCCACCCTCCCATTGATATATAATTTCTTCCTTGGCGTGTTTATGTATAACCAATAGGGATTTTAATACCCTCCCTCCCGAACACATAGGCTTTCATATCTTCTTCTTAAAGTTATATTTTCTTTTATTTTTAAAACTAATGAGGAAAAAAGAAAAAGGTAAAAATTTAACAAAATAGATTTAAGAAAATTAGCAAAGAAATCGATTACTATATGGATTTTTTCACCATAATGTCATGTCTGACGTGTTGTCATGGTCCCTAGTCTATAATGTCATATCTATGTGGGAAATATTTGGCTTACAAGCGAGAAATCGTCATTTCAAGCTCTGTGTGACCAAGAATAATTATCATTAATTGGGCCATATTATCAAGTCAAAACATAACGTCTAAGGGTAAGGGGCTCATGGGTCATGTGTGATTCCCTATACCACCTCAAAGGCCCTATATACTACATAGATAATATTTAGCCAATGAGTAAGATATGTCAGTCATTTTGAGGTTTGACACACCAAGTATGGCTTTCAGTCCCTAGGCCATGATTTGTTGTGAAAAGAGTTATTGGGCCAAAACATGTTTTGCTTAGGGCTCATGAACTATGTGTGGGGCCTTAGGCCACCAAAAATCCCTATAAACGTAATATTGGCATGTGAGAAAGATATAGTACCTCTTTTATGATTTTTTGTTAACCATGGATATTTTTTGTAACTTAAGCAATGGAAAGGTCAAAAGACATAGCCTTAGGCCATAACATTTGCATTTGGCCTATAAGCAAAATATGGTCGTAGAAGATTCTACACAGGGCGTAACAGAGAAATAGGAACATACAACAATGATGGAGAATCCTTTGCATTTGTTCTTAGAAATCACGCTACCTGACATAAAATTATAAAGAATCCACATGTATTGATTCAATACCCAATTCTTTCCATCTTCGATATTTTGATTCAATCCCAAATTCTCTCCATCTTCAATGATCCTATTGACGGAAAACGCACCAATTTCTTTAATGGAATGTGAAAGCTAGAAGCTGGG
This sequence comes from Pseudotsuga menziesii, assembly GCA_001517045.1. NCBI lineage: Eukaryota > Viridiplantae > Streptophyta > Pinopsida > Pinales > Pinaceae > Pseudotsuga > Pseudotsuga menziesii. The sequence continues at coordinate 66,874 of LPNX010728720.1, read as the reverse complement.
AGGTGATCCAAAGGATCCATGAGAAATCATTATCATGACTGGTACTTGAGTAATAAGCAGTTCGAGATATGCTTGTAATAAATCCAAAGCTTCGCAGTGTTGCGCACCCGATCTGCTAGTCCCTATAATAGAGTAGGATCACCCAGTTCGTTCTCAGCATCCAACAATCATATGTATTTGGCCCCTTGTCCCCATAATTTATGTACCCTCGTATATTTTGAGGTATGGATACTCACATTAGGTCTCCTGGCTAGGTCTTATCTTGTCTAGTCCTAATTAGTCCATTTGTGTGAATCTCTCTCATAAAACATAGTTGTAAATGCCAATATGTAGTAATACAAAATCCAATCGTGAGATAGCGATCTAAATTTTGGTGACCTAGTATCAGTACCACCACCAGCATAGGTATATATTATATAGTATCTGAGAGAGCATCATCTAAGATAGAGACAGTAGAGGCGTTGACAACGGTAGAGCTCCTAGTTTACTTTGATACATCCCCAAAACCCAGGCTTTTAACGGTCTGGCCCAAAAATCAAGACACCCACATTGCCAACTGGGTGCCTTGAGAAGTCCTCATGGGAAGAATAATATTAAATCCTCTCATGGACTAATTAGGGACGGACCAGACGAACCAAATTGATACTCATAACCCCAAATCCATAGATTGATTTAGCAAAAGCCCCTTTGGAAAATGGGTAGTTGTACATAGATCTATATTTGAAAAATCCTCCAGGTTTTGCTTCGCCTCCCTATGAAACTTCATAGGTTTTAATCTATATTTTAATTTGTATAATGTATAAGTAAATAACATGTATATATATTTAATTATATTAAATCACATAACATATGAACTATATATATTAAATCTTTTAACATATGAACTATAGTAACATATTTATATTAATTATATATTATTATTATTATATGTACATATTTTACCATTATTAAGGTGAAAGAAGTTTATATATCATAAGGGTGTTTATAAAATATTTACCTGTTTTATAAATTCTATTAAGTATTATATTTACATTTATTACAAGTATAGTATGGATGGACTATGAATGTATGGATTTTAACATAATTCCCTAAAATGAAGCATGTTCTGTTGGGAGAAAGAAAATGGGAACAATTCAATATTATGTTTCCCTTGTGGTTTGAATTTTTTACTTTGGTGGGGTGTTTCAAAATAATCCCACTTGTTATGCATGCTTTAAATGGTGAACATATCCCATATGCTTTAAATGATGACGTTGATGAACTAGATGACAATGACAGTGATGATGTTTTTGATGATGATGATGATGATCATCATCATCTTTGTCATTTTCATCATGATTATCACAATAGTAATCATCATCCATGTCATTGTCATTGACATCATCATCATCATAATTATTGACATTTTCATCAGTTATTCATCATTACCTTCGGCATAAGAAATAGCATCTACCCAAAATATGTGATTAGTGGAAAAGGGTCATGGAGGACACACACGATTTATGCATGAAAAATAACAACTTATTTTTTAAGATGATCAACAAAATCATTATCATTGTATTCATCATCATTGTCATTGTCATCATCACCATCATCATCATTCATTTCATTTCCATCATAATCATTGGCAATGTCGTCATTGCCATTATCTTCATCATCATCATCATCATCATAATTGTGATCATCATCATCATTGTCATCGTTCTCCTAATTATCAACAACATTATCATCATCATCATAACCATCCTCAATATCATAATCATTATCCTCATTTTCATCTTCAATGTCTGGGTGTAAAACTGGATGCAAAAGTGAATAAAAACATGGATGCAACAAAAGTAGGCCCAAAAGTGGGCGCATAATGGGGTGCACCAAAAATGGATGCAAAAGGTGATGCAAAAGTGGATGCAAAAAATGATGCAATCATGGAAGCAAAACATGATGAAAAAAGTGGTGCAAAATTGGATACAAACCTGTATGTAAAATTGGATACAAAATTGGATGCAAAAGTGTATGCAACAAAAGTAGATGCAAAAGTAGTCGTAACACCCAACGCAAAACCCAATGCAAAAATGTATGCATAAAGGGATGCAATAACTGATGTAAAGTTGGATGCAAAAAAATATGCAAACGTGGATGCAAAAGTTGCAGCAAAAGTGGGTGTAAAAGTAAGCACAAAAATGGGTGTGAATTGGGACGTGACAAAAGTGGATGCAGAAGTGGATGCAATAGTAGATGCGAAAAAAGACATTAACATGGATGCAAAATGGGATGCAAAAAGGGATGAAAATGTGGGTGCAAAAGTGGACGAAAAAATGGATGCAAAAGTGGATGCAAAAATAGCTGAAACAAAACGAGATGCAAAACTAGACTCAAAACATGATGTAAACTTTGATGCAAAACTTGGCGCACGAAGGGATGCAAAAAAAGAAGAAGAATTGGATGCAAAAGTGGATGAGAACAAGGGCATGAAATTTGAGGCAAACATGGGCATAAGAAGGTGTGCAACAAGAGTAGATATACAAACTAGGCACAAAATTAGGTGCAAAACTAGGCTCAAAACCTATCACAAAACCTGATGCAAAACCTGGTGCATAACTAGGTGAAAATTACACCGCAATTTGCATCAGATTTAGAAAAAGGACGCGAAAATGCCTAAAATAGAACCAACCCATGAAATTGCAACATTTTGTCCAAAAAATGAAGAAAAATACACTGAAATATGGTTTAGACACAAAAAAGGATGCAAAAAGAGACGCTAAATCCAATTTTTGTTGTAGTGCTCAAACCACGCGATGAAAATAAAATGCTGATAATCTGAAAGACAACAAGCATGAGCTTGGCAAGGCTTACCTTACACTTGGCACCACATTCAAACCAATGCCAGAGCCTGAGCCACACTACTCTCCACCATACCTCGGCACCTGCAAACACCATGCGAAACCAGAAGTGAGAAGTATGGCCATGATAGAAGCTTCAAAACAAAATGAAATCGCAAGCATGAAACCCAAGATGAAGCTTTCCTTCCAAGTCTGGAGTTTGCCTCCATTTCTCCTGTGCAGAGCCAAGACCAAACCCCAAATGACAAAGTGAAAAAACAAGTCCATCGTGATCCAAGCCTAAGTTTGGGCTGCCACGAAAACCAAGGTGCATTAATGGCACCAGTTGGTTTCCAACATCAAAGCCAAAACTCACTTTTCTATAGTTTGATATCGTTGCAAAATGATAGTCTCCACTACCATGCAAATCATAAAACCCCAACGTATATGGTTTGAACATATGGTATATCTACCACCCCATATCATATCACAAGTTTAATACATTGCAATATTATGTTTAGTGCATAGTCCATGTATGGTATGCGCTAGTCCTAAGTCAAGCCACAAGGAAGAAGTATTAAATGTAACATGTAAACCATAGACTTGAATCCTTAATAAAATGTGCTTCCCTAAGATTAATACTTAGTAAACATGGCATATGAAATATGTCATGTTAGTAATTAAAATTTATAAATATCAAAGGTCTGGTTTTTTAAGCCAAGAATATAACTTGCAATTAAGAAAAACATAGGATGTGTTAATAGTTCTGATAAAATAAACGTAGAACATAAACTATACTAATATGTAAGCGATGAAATATAAACCATAATGAAGTATAAGTAGTATATAGGAAATTTAGCTGTGATAGCTAAATTGACGACAACAGCACTTACCACGTTATAAATCTAAGTCGGTAAGGAACCGTAGTAACAAACAGTAGGTCTAGTAGGATCAAGATATTTAGTGCTCTTTAAATAAGACTCCGTCACAAATTATGATCTGCATATGAATTAAAAGAGGTTGCTTAGTTCAAATAACTAAGTAAGCTTGCAAACATGTAAACACCTTTACCCCTCAGACCATCATGGGAGAACGAGTCTTGCCACTTTGTTTCCACCAACAAACTTAAGTTAGGACTTTTTAAATAACAAGTAAGACTATGCAGAAAAGACAAAGCCTATAATCAAGTAACGACACATACACGGCAAATTTATAATAATAAGAACTAAGCAGTAAACATTGTAATTAAAATATATCAATAATAATGAATGAAATTAAAATGACAAAACGTAAGAACAGCTTACGAGTAAACAATGGTACATGTAGTGTACGATATATTTCCGCAAGTCGAATAATGTTCCGTATAGGTAGTTTTACTAGCCTAATAAAAAAATCGATTTTTGGGGACTTACAAGTGGTATCAGAGCCTAGTTTCAATACTAAGAGACCTATGGGTGCACCAAGCATTTGTTGCTAGGAAAATAAATTATGATATTAATTTTTTTACTAATAGGAAATTTTTTATGTTATTTAAAATTTTTGAAATTTCAGGAAACTTTTACTAAACAGTTCAGTTTATGAACACTGAGGAAGATAACAGCCGGAACGGAAGAATGAACACCCCCACCCCAGAAGGAGAACTGGTGGTGGAGCTGAATTCTGATATTTTGAAGACTATACACAGTCTTCTAGCCGAATTGCGAAGTCTGAAAGAAGACAGTCTGAACGAAAGAAAAGAACAGCAAGCTATAAACGAAGCATTACTAATTAATATGATGGGAGGAATCCCACAGGGTAAACCTACCCAGTCCATAAACAGGTCCCAAAGAGAACCTTACCATCACGGGGACTTCACTTAGTGAACCTCTCACATAGCACGTGCGATCGTGGAATATTAAAGAATACCCTTAATTTTGAGAGATATCGACCCAAACTCTTTTTGTTGAAACCCCCTCCCAATACTTAAAACCTCCTCCCCACCCCTTATTATAGATCAATCCTTATAAACCACCCTACCCAGCCCGACCTTAAACCCCTCATCCCCCAATACCTACAATATATTGGTCCGATTTTCGATAATTTTAAAACCCACAATATGAACCAACGTGATAGTATATTGGTCAACAAGTGAAGCCCCCGTGCTTACCATAAACGGGCCAACATCCCAAGAGAAGGAGAAAAAGAGGAACATACCCCTAAAGCACTGAAAGGAGATCATCATAGTCCTTCCAGTGATGACTCTCTTTATCCTCGAAGAAAGAAACAAAGAAGCAATGACAGTCTTCAGGGGGAGTTTAGAAAAATAAGAGCCATGAACTATGAAGGTGAAGTAAACACTAGGGAGAAGGCTGAAGAGTGGTTGCTGGGCATGAGCAAGTACTTTTAGGTTCATAACTACTCAAGTAAGATGAAGGCTCGTCTTTCCATCTATAACTTGAATGGCAAGGCAGCAAGATGGTGGAGAGATTTAAAACACAACAAGAAAGATGAGCTAAGAGAAATACACTGGAATACCTTCCGAAAGAATTTCCAAGAAAAATATATGTTGAAAAAAGTTCTTCGACAGAAAAGTGAAAGAGTTTCACGAACTACACATGGGATCCATGACTATGGATGCATTTATCAATAGATTTCTATATATGTTGCATTATGTACCATACATCAAAGAAGAAAAGGTAAAGATCTGGAAGTTCCTAGGATGTCTTCCTCCCAGTTTCGGAGAGGATTGAATTCGACATGCCTAAGACCTTGGATATCACACTACATAAATCTAGGCTCTGTTATGAGCATGGACAGCTAAGGCAGGAGAACATGAACCAAAATTGAGACAAGTCTAAGAACTTATCTGATAACTGCAAACTTGGGTCCAACCCACGGCCATACAGAAAGCAGAATAGCAACTTTCAAGTGAACAAGAACTTTAATAAATCTGGTACAAAGCCTTATGTACCAGCTGCTAATGTTAACAAGCCACTAGCCACTGGAGCCAATGCTACCCCACTACAGATCAAATGCTATAAATACAGTGGGCCTCATTATGCCCGATATTGTAAGAACAAGACCGGTGGGATCTTGCATAACTTATAGAAAGAACCAACCGTTGAGGACATAGCAGGAACACTTTGGATTTATGCAGCATTGGATGGCCAATAGGTAGACCATCAAGCTACAATGGTTGAGATAAAAGGTAATATCTTGAACACTTCTATTTCAATACTTATTGATCTCGGTGCTTGCCGGAGCTATGTTTCTCCTAAAATTGTTGATGAATGCAAACTAGGCAAAGTAAAACATGATAAACCTTGGCTGGTTCAGTTAGCCATAGGTACAAAACAAAAAGTTTCAGAAATTATTAAAGAATGTGAGGTAAACCTGAATGGTTTTCCTACGAAAGTAAACCTAAACATCCTACCTTTAGGATCATACAATGTACTTATCGGCATGGACTGGCTAGAACAACACCATGTCATGCTCAATTGCTTGCACAAGTCTATCTTGTGTACTGATAGCCTAGGGAACCAAGTGAAGGTTCAAGGCATTCCAAAGAAAGTTTCTGTAAGACAAATATCTTCCTTACAAGCGAAGAAATATGTTAGGAAAGGATGCAAGTTGTTTGCAGTGAACATCCAAACCATAGAGTCTGATAAAGAGAAACGCATAGAATACTTCCCCATTCTTGAAGAATTCAAGGATGTGTTTCCCGAGGAAATCCTAGGATTACCTTCGAAACGAGACCTAGACTTTTGAATTCTCCATCAAACTGACCCCCGGATCGGTTCTAGCTTCCAAATCCCCTTACCGCATGAGTCCACATGAGTTGGTGGAACTCAAACTGCAGCTACAAGAACTGATAGAGAAAGGGTATATTCGACCCATTGTATCTCCTTGGGGAGCGTCGATTTTGTTTGTAAAGAATAAGTACGGTACAATGCGTATGTGCATCGATTACCATCAGTTGAACAAAATGACTATCAAGAACCATTATCCACTCCCTAGGATCGATGACTTGTTCGATCAGGTGGGAGGAGCCAAAATATTTTCAAATATTGACCTACGATCTAGGTACCATCAGGTACGGATTTGTGATGAGGATATTCACAAAACCTCTTTTGTACAAGGTATGGGCACTATGAGTTTGTAGTGATTCCGTTCGGGTTGACTAATGCACCCACAAACTTTATGTGTATGATGAACAACATATTCAGTAGGTATCTAGATAAGTTCGTCTTGATATTTATAGATGACATACTGGTTTATTCAAAGAATAAAGAAGACACGAAGAACACCTTTGCATAGTACTACAGGTGTTGAGGGAACACCAGCTTTATGCTAAGTTTAGTAAATGTGATTTTTAAAAACGACAGATACAGTATTTAGGTCACATTATCTCCGAGATAGGGATAGCTGTGGACTCGAAAAATATTAAATCCATAATAAGGTTCACAGAAATACCGAAAGAGCAATGGCTTCTAGAATCCCTATTCATTGCAACCGATGTGGCTCAGATATGCACATCACTGATGCCTGCCCCAGAAGCCCTTTTATTAAGCAAGAAGAAGTTCATATAGCTCAAGGAAATTTCAATTCTAGTCCTGAAACTTCTAAATTTGAATATGACACTGATGATTTGTCTGAATTAGAACAAGAAGTTTTATTTATTTCTCAAAATTGTCAATGTTCAAACCCAAATCAGTGTTCTTGTAGCTCTACAGAAGAATCAGAAACGGATGAAAGCATAGAAGAAACAGAGGAAGAACTTGACAGAAAAATGCCTAAACAAAAAGTTTGCATGGCATCAAGCAACACAAGAGAAGATGCACAAATTATTTCCCAAATCCAAGCATTACCTGAAGGAGAAATGAAGGCATCCCTCCTTGACTCTTTTCTGAAAACTATGATGAAGACGACACAAAAATCTCATGATGAAATGTCTTCAAGTAAGAAGCCTGTATTTGTTGATGCTTCTTTTTAAAAGAATACCAAATCATTCATAAAGCATAACAGGAATGAAAGATTACAGCCTCTCACATTGAATGATTTAGGTAAAGAGTTAAATAATTTGAAAAGAGAAGTTTCTAATCTGAAACACAAAGTTCAAGGTCTTGAAAGTCGATTTTTGGAAGAAAACGCATACAAAGTCGATCTGTGGGATCGAGATGAAATCCAGAAACTTAAAAGAGGTGCTCCTTCAAAAGAAATATCAGAATAAGAGCACATAAACAGAAACATTAGTATATTTTATACTAATAGTCTTGAAGGCCTTAATTCTATGAAAGTTTTGGCTATTGAGCATCAAAAACCTTTGGCACCGATACATTTAAAAATTCAAGATAGAATTTTCAAGCTCAAAGTTATGATTGACTCTGGACCAAATGTAAATATGCTACATAAAGATCTTATTCTGGCCAAATATTGGAGAAAAACTTCTCATGTTATTACTGGAGTAGGCAATACTCAAATCTCCTTGGGATATGAGATCCCCAAAGCAACATTGTGCTTTCAGCAACATTGTCTAGATATGAAGTTTTTCCTCTCAGATATTCCAGTTGCCTGTATTCTTGGCACTCCTTTCCTTGCAGCTATTGAACCTTATGGCTCAACAAGAACTCCATAAAGAAAAGCTACATTCTTCATCACTCTACCTAATATAAAAATCAGACAAGGTTCTGCAAAAGCTATCCGAGCAACCAAAGTCGTCCTCCCTTTAGGATTGGCCTACTCCTACTAGTGTCACTAACATTAGGTCCTTTTTGGGATTAGTAGAATATTATCAAAATTTCATTGAGAACTTCTCAAGGATCGCTTTCCCCATGACCTCTTTGCAGAAGAAAGCAAGTAAGTTCTTATGGACCACTAAGTGTGAAGAAAGTTTTCAAATGCTTAAGTAGTTTTTGATGACTGCACTGATGTTATGGATTGCGGATCCTGATGGGGATTTTGTTCTTTGCATGTTCTTTGCAAAATGATCACACAATTTGTTATGAATCATGGAAGTTAAAAGAACATGAGCATAATTACACTATCCATGATCTTCAGTTAGCTGCCATCCTCCATGCTTTGAGGATGTGGAGGCACTACCTCATGGGAAGGAAGTTCCTTCTAAAGACAGACAATATGAGTATGAAGTATTTATTTGATCAACCAGATCTGAATACAAGGAAATCCCGGTGGTTGGATTTCCTTAGTGAGTACCATTTTGAGCTAAAGCACCTTAAGGGCAAAGAAAATAAGGTTGTCGATGCTTTGATCCAATGAACTCATATGATATATGAGGTGAATTTGAGTCAAACCGATGCAAATTTGCATGAGAGGATTAGAGTGGCCAATGGAGTTGAACCCTTTATATGTGGAAATCCTCAAGAAAGTCCAGGAGGATAGGTTGTTTCAACAACAAAAACAATACAAGGTAGACGAATCTGGGCTACTATGGTCCAAGGATCATTTGTATGTTCCAGAAGGAGGGGAACTTTGGTCCAGCATCCTGACGTAATTTCATCGAGAAACCTACTCCAGGAAACTGGGATATCAATAGATGATATCCACCGTCAAGAGACACTTTTCTAGCCTAAGTTGAAGGCCGACATTGCAATGTTTATTGCAAAATGTCAGGAATGCTAGCTAGTCAAAGCTGAGCATCAGCATCCTGTGGGATCGCTACAGCTGTTACCCATTCCGGAATGGAAGTGGGAGGTCATTAGTATGTATTTCATCACCGATTTACCAAAAAGTAAGAAGAAAAATGATTCTATTTTTGTGGTCATCGACAAGTTGTTGAAAGAAGCACACTTCATTCCTATGAAGTTGACCTACAAAGTAGTGAACATTGCTCATATCTTCTTGAAAGAGATATTTAGATTGCACGAGATACCCAAGGCAATTATCTTGGATCGAGATGTTAATATTATAGGATACTTTTGGAGATCTTTGTTCTCCGGATTGGATACGTAGTTGAACTTTAGCACTGCATATCACCCGCAGACAGATGGGAAGACAGAAAGAGTAAACCATATTATGGAGGAAATGCTTCGAATGTATGTCATGAACAAACCCACAAAGTGGGAGGATTACCTACATCTCGCAGAGTTTGCGTATAACAATGGTTATCAGACTTCTGTCAAGATGAGTCCCTTTGAGGTACTCTATGGTTGTAAGTGTAGAACATCAATTACTTGGGATAGCTCAGTGGATTGGCTCATTTTAGGGCCTGATTTGTTGATGGACTTGGAATAGTTGGTTACCAAGGTCCCGGTGAACCTTAAAGACACACAAGACCACCAGAAAAGTTATGTGGATCAAAAAATAAAGGATAAGGAATTTCAAATAGGTGATCATGTTTACTTGAAAGTAAAATTCAAATGAAGCTCCTTGAGCTTGGGTAGGTGCAGTAAGTTAGCACCTAGATTTTGTAGACCCTTTGAAATACTGGCCAAGAAAGGGCCAATGGCATATGAACTAGCGTTACCCACGCATGTGGAACCTGAAGGGGAGTTTTCCCTTAAGCCTACTCATATACTGGACAAGAGATAGGTGCAGCTTCAGAAGTGCACCGTAGTCTAGTTGAAAGTGCAAAGGAATCAATTTGAGGCTGATGAGGCTACTTGGGATAATAAATCCACCATGAGAAAGGCTTACCCCTCCTTGTTTCATGATGTCATTCCTAGTCCCTAGAACACCAGGGACAGTGTTGTTCTAAGCGGTGAGGGATGTAATATCCCAAATTTTGGACCTAACACTTATAGGCATGTGCCTATTTATTATGATGATTATATTGAAAGTTTATTTTATATTGGGTCAAATACCCCACTGCATATGAACATGATGATTTTTTTTATATATTAGGTGTAATCCAATTATTTATGATATATATGTATGCTTATTTGTGTTGGGCATGGACCCTGAAGCACATGATTGATGAGATGTTTTGTGTTGAGCAGGAAGCTTTGGAGAACTTGAGTGATTGATTATTTGTGTTGAGCGAGGAGCTCTAGAGCACTTGAGTGATTGATTCTTTGTGTTGAGCGAGGAGGTTTGGAGCACTTGAGTGATTGATTATTTGTGTTGAGATAGGATCTCTAGAGCACTTGATTGATTGATGATTTGAGTTGAGCGAGAAGCTCTAGAGCACATTAGTACTTACCTTTATGTTGAGTGAGAAGCTATGGAACACATGAAAAGATAATTGGAAGTGTTGGGCATAAGCCCTGGAGCCTTTCATGTTGATGTTGAGCATAAGCTCTGGAGCATCAGATCCTTGGCCATTGTATCCCTAGGTGTATCGTACAAGTACATCATTACTGTTGAGTGAAGATCTCTGGAATTTCACTGAATTGTAACTCCATGTTAAATCGTTGAGTATGGGCTCCGATAAGCACTAGAGGTTACTGAAAAGAATTTAATAACATTTGAGTGAAAACAACTCAAGGAAAAATATTGATCTCATCATACTTATTTATAAGTGATTAAATGAAATTTCAAATTTCTGTATTCTCATTAAGTACCGAAGAGATAGCACGTTATACAAGGGAAATCCAACATGCAAGGATGTTTAGAGTTTCCTAGCATAGTATACCTAAACCATCTACCTACTTGACCTTAATGAAGAAGTGTCATTAAGTCTAGGGATCATGGTATATGATGCCCAAAGACAAATGTTAACAAGCGTTATATTATTCTGTACTTTATACATGGTATGTATAAAGAGTTGAATATAATTATAATATTAATGATGAAAGAGAAAGAAAAAGCTCCATCCAATTATTATTTATCATGTAAAGATAATAAATAGTCCAAAGCCTAAAAAAGTCTAATTAGGAACTAGTAAAAAGTTCCTAAGTTAAAATATTAATAATTACCCAAATTAATTGAAAAGGGTTAAATTAAGAAACCAAGGTTTCTTGATTTAGCTATCCCTTTGACTGAAAATTATGTCTATAAAGACTCAAGCCGAGGAAAGGCTTGGGGTTCTGATATATCATTAGAGGAGTCATTTTCTACCTGTTTTATCTCAATTAATTCTTGGAGAACACTTTCCTAGAAGGAAAAAGGAGAACTGATCCAGATCTGATATACCACATAGGAAAACCTACCTTAGGAGATCTAAGCTACTTGCATGTTGGAGTCCAACTTGGGGGGATCTCGATTTAAACTAGGAACAGTTCTAGGTCATGGTTGGGTGGAATTTGGTAGATCCCAAGTGATTTGGTCATAAAAAACATAGGTCGGATCTATCTTGAATTGTTAATGCTGGTTATTTGAGTGTGCAGGGTCAGCCATTAACAAAGCTTCAATTTACAAGTATGAATCCCTAGACTGTCTATTCTACTGTCCTAGAATAAATGCTAGCTATGTTAAGTAAATGATTACTTTGCATTTCCTAACCCAATGTATATGTTTCTCTATTTAAAACTGCTAAGGTTTGCATCTTAAAGTATTAACCCTAGGCTGTAAGTGATTTTCTACACTAGGTTATCCAGGGTTTGTTTATTGGTTTATTTATGCAAGTTCAATTTATTTACTAATGTTCATCAAGGCTTCTACACCCTATTTTAATTTTTGTAGTAGTATTATTGATAAAACTGGATTATGTACAAAATAGGTTATTTCAGACCTGCTATTATTGTTCACTTAGTCCTTATATACTCTACTGACATATTCCATTTGTCGGTAGAGACATTTTATAGATTTAAATTGACTAATATGAGAAGTAGGTTCTAAATACATTTATGTATAACTTACAATATATATAACCTAAGGTAATATCTACAAACTGAACTACTAGGTATATATGTAAACATATATAGACATCAAACATAAACAAATCAAAATACTATCTATAAGTATTCTACATTAAGATCTAAGATAAATAAATCATTAAAAGACCTTTCAAGGTCTGCACATTAAATACCTGCTAAATAGTAAAAAATTCCATTTAAAAATACATCATCATAGATAAACGAATAGAGTAAGCATTGTGACTATCCATTTGGTCCAAGATTGAATCTCTGTTCACATATATAAAACCCACAGTCCTATAAAAATCATATCATATATGCATAAACATTAACCAATTACATAACAAGCATTCCATTCCATAGTAAAACACCATATTACACACAGGAATCGTTTCATGTATAAACCATATCGAAATCGTATTACAAACCAAATTAATTACAAAGGTGAACATGAATCGAATCCTATGGGCATTCCATCCCCAAATCACATCCATATCAAATTTACTACTCGTTTCTTCAAACCACTAAACAAAGTCTAACCTAAAGGGTTTCGTTTACATTTAAATTACAGCCATGCTATACCTACAGCATATGTGGGCTACACACTATAATAACCACCATATTTCTTAAATAAAAAACCATTACTCTATATCTAAGTTGTATCACTTAAGCTCTGCCTTTGCGCAATAAGTAACGGCCTCAGACAAATTAAATGAACCCACGAGCTATTAAAACCAATTAACAAATCATTACATACGAGGTCGTAAAACCATCATCAATCCATGTGCAGCAATGGCCTAAGCCACAACTTGTAATGAATAAAAATACACAGTTTATGTAAACTAAAAATGAGCACTATCAACATTTTCTCCTACAGCGACAAATTTCATCGATGGTTATACCCTGGCATCCTTCCCAACCCACCTTATAATCTAATCAATGAAGTTTAAATAGTAATGCAATCCATTGGAGCTATCGCATCCACCAAGGGAAAATCTCAAGCCACATACGGCATGGCCTTTACCCCATGCTGTCAACAATTACAGCCAATTATAAATACTCAACACACAGACCATAAACGAAGGCATATGCCATTTTATAAATCACTATAATAAATCAATAACGCAACATCAATTCCATCCACATACATAGTACACATAATAAGCAATTCCCATTTATATACATAGTATATATTCACACAGGGATGCCAAAATCCTAAGTAAAGTATTTACACAGTGATTCCATCATCGCAGTCAAGTCTACACAGGTGTGCCAATGGGCTATGGAACCATTGCAAACAATGGTGCAGCCCATGGCTTAAAAAAGACCAAATCCAAAATAACGATTTACAGTCCACTTAAAACTTATACACAGAGCATGTAATGGCGTAAGATTCACTCCACAGCTTAAAATCCTAAAATTATTTTCAAAACCCAATTCGTTTCATCACAAGCCTGAAGGCAAATTAAAACCCCACAGAGAAGCCTCAAACCACACAACGAAAAGAAAATGCAAACATGCCGAGAGACAACAAGCACGAGATTGTTTGGAAAGGCTTACCTTGCATTTGGCACCACATTCAAACCAACGATAGAGACTGATCCATGCTACTCTCCACCATACCATGGAACCTACAAACACCACACGAAACCAGAAGTGAGGAGTATGGGCACGATAGAAGCTTCAAAAAAAATGAAATCGCAGGATTGAAACCCAGGACTAAGCTTACCTTCCAAGTCTGGAGATCGCCTGCATTTCAACTGCGAAGAGCCAAGACCAAACCCCAAACGACAACGAAATATCAAGTCCATTGTGAGCCAATCCTAGCTGCCACGAAAACCAAGGTGGATTAATGGCACCAACTGGTTTCCAACATCAAAGCCAAAACCCACTTTGCTATAGTTTGATATCGTTGCAAAACGATAGTCTCCACTACCATGCAAATCGTAAAACCCCAATGTATATGGTTTGACCATATGGTATATATGCCACCCATATCATATTACAAGTTTAATACATTGCAAGATTATGTTTAGTGCATAGTCCATGTATGGTATGCGCTAGTCCTATGTCAAGACACAAGGCATAAGTATTAAATGTAACATGTAAACCATAGGCTTGAATCCTTAATACAATGCACTTCCCTAAGCTTAATGCTTAGTAAACATGGCATATGAAATATGCCATGTTAGTAACTAAAATTTACAAATATCAAAGGTCTGGTTTTTTAAGCCAAGAAGATAACCTTCAATTAAGAAAAACATAGGATATGTTAATAGTTGTGATATAATAAACGTATAACGTAAAATATACTAAGATGAAAACGAAGAAATATAAACCATAATGAAGTATAAGTAGTACATAGGAAATTTAGCTGTGATAGCTAAATTGACGACAAAAACACTTACCACGTTATAAATCTGAGTCGGCAAGGAACCGTAGTAACAAATAGTAGGTCTAGTAGGATCAAGATATTCAGTGCTCTTTAAATAAGACTCTGTTGCAAAGTATTATTTGCATATGAATTAAAAGAGGTGCCTTAGTTCGAAGAACTAAGTAAGCCTGCAAATAAGTAAACACCTTTACCTCTCAGACCGTCATGGGAGAATGAGTCCCACCAATCCGCCCACTTTGTTTCCACCAACAAATTTAAGTTAGGAATTTTTAAATAATAAGTAAGACTATGCAGAAAAGACGAAACCTATAATCAAGTAATGACACATACACGACAAATGTATAATCATAAGAACTATGCAATAAACATCGTAAGTAAAATACATCAATAATAATGACTGAAAGTCAAATGACAAAACATTAGAACAACATACGAGTAAACAGTGGTACATGTAGTGTACGATATATTTCCACAAGTCGAATAATGTTCCTTATAGGTAGTTTTAGTATCCTGATAAAAGAAAATCCAATTTTTGGGGACATTACAGTAACTTAGCTTGACTAGTTACCAACTTCCAACAACTAAAGGAGGTTGGTGCCAACACTTCCAGTGGCTCCTAAATTGTAGGGATTGGTCTAGGAGGTGCATAAACTGATGCATGAAAGTGTAGTTAGTTGCAGTTAACCTATATCTGTGTTCCCCACACTCTAGTGACTGGTACATGTGACCCCCTTATCCCAAGTGGACCCAATCATACTAGTGGACCTAATGCTACTAGTGGACCAGGGATGATTTTAAGGAACCATACTTATTGAAAAGCGTATAAATGTTGGCGAATATTAGCAATTCTTAAAAAGCCAACTATAAAATGATCGGCGATATTTTTCAAAAAATATTTTAATTTCCAAGGATTTTTTATCGTTTATATAATAATTTAGCGATTTTTAGGGTGAAAAATTTTTACCCCATCAAAAATGGGTGAAACAGGGCTTCAAAAAATGCAAAATGGTGAATCTTTTTTGGGAGAAAAACATGGAAAAATAGCCCACTGGGATAAAATTCGCCCCTAAAATTATCCTTGTAGTGGACCCAATAATAACTAAATGACTCCTAAATTAGGAAAATATAATCTAATAGACTAGTTTGGACAAAGGAGGATTATAAATCCTAACACATCTTGGGTCGTTTGTTTGTTTCTACTAATTGGTCAGTTTTGGGAGGTTTTCTTTGATTCAGCCACATGTGTTTCTTCACATCATTCTGCTTGATCCAGTCTATCATCTTTGCATTGAGCTTATTCCTTCCAACATTCATGTATTGGGGTCTCTTTATATAGGTTTGGGTATAATTTAGTTATTTTTTAACAAATTTTTCATAACTAATTCACTAATTTAGTTAATATAATCATTTATATAAATCCAGCGCAAACGTGGGGCATGACAATTGACAAAATGGAGATACAACCATTGGTCAACACCATGTTGGATTTATGTTATATATATTTTTAGTCTTGAGCCATTGACTTTTATAAAATCGCATCCTTGTATTGCCTTTAGTCGTACCAACCCATTGTTGTATAATTCCTTGACTACATATGGACCGACCTAGGTTATATGTAGATTTTTTGGTTTTCCTTTTAATCGACTATCATACAATAAAGCTAAATTGTTGGCTGATATATCTTTCCTTTTTATATTGCAATCATGCCAAGATTTATGTTGTTGTTTTTGCAATTCTTGATGGTGGATTGATATTTGGCATTGCTCTTCTAATTCTTTTAGATCAAAATTTCTATTCTCTTTTTTTCACATATCTAAATGAAGTATATATGCAATAACCAAGGAATGTTGTTTAAAATGCAGCGGGATGATTGCTTCGTATCCATAGGCAAGTTTAAAGTGTGTTTGTCATGTCGAGCATTTGTAATTTTTTTGATATTCCCACAAGATAGTAGTTATCTTGTCATCCCATTTGTCCTTATCAATGTTGCAAATCTATGTTAATCCTTTGATTAGATTTTTATTGAACGCTTCAATGGATCCATTCGATTGTGGATGATAAGATGTTCTCTTTTGATGGTCAATCAAAAACTGGTTCGTTAGTATTGCTATGGTGTTGGAAATCAAATGTGTTCCTCTATTATTGATAAGGGTAAGGGGGCATCTAAATATTGTAATTATAATTTCATACATAAACTTAGAAGCTGCCTCGCTAGAACATGCTTCGACATTTTTTTCTTCTACCCATTTGGTAACATATCCGACTGCTGTAATACTATATTTTGCTCCAGTCCAGCGAATTCGATATCCCATATTTCAAATGATAATCTTGGATTAATGGAAATTAAGGGAATCTCAGTACTTGGCATTGGTCAACCTATTCTTTGGCATATGTTTTATTTTTTCACCTATGTTTTGCACTCTTTATGTAGCGTCGACCACCATAGTTCATATCGTAATATTTTCCATGCAGTCGTATCAGAATGGAAGTGTCCACCCACAAGCCCACTATGTGCTTGGTGGATGATAGATTGTTGTTCATGTTCTCAGACACATCCTCAAAGTACTTCATCTAGTCCTAATTTGTATAGGAATCCATTTACTAAAGTATACAATGCAACCTTCATTGCAAATATTTTATTTTTGTTTTCTGGCATTCCTTCTGGAGCTTAACCTTATTTAAGATATTGTGATATATCTTCAATTTCTATTGGTACAAATTATACTTTGAATAAATATTTGTTGGTAGATCATCGTTTATCCCATTAGGGTATTCTCCTATGTCTACTTGTGACAAATGGTTGGGACTGACATTAGTCTTTCTGGGTCTGACAATAATTTCAAATTCAAAGTGTTGAAATTAAAGTATCCACCTGCATATGTGACCATGGTGAATAGGTTTATTGACTAGATACTTGAGTGCTTGATTAATAGCCTATAATATAAAACAATTAGCCAATAAATAATGTCAGTGTTTTTGTAATGAAAAAATCATGCCTAGAGCTTCATGTTCTGTTGTTGAATAATTCATCTCTTCCTTATTGAGTTTCCTGCTAGCATATGCATTGGCATAGTCCATTATATTATCTGTAGGTTGAGTAAGAATCACTCCGACTGCGATAACGGATGCATCAATATGGACATGAAAATTGATCAACCAATTTGGGAACCATATTATTGGAGCTTCGACTAACTTTCTCTTGAGTAATTCAAATGACGTTGCAGATTCTTGTTACCACTTAAAGTCTTGATTTTCCTTTAGTAATTATTCTAAGGGATACTTCATATCATAATAATGTCTAATAAATTTTTAATAATAGACAGTGTGACCAAGGATTATTATGACCTATTTGGGTTTACTAATGGCTTCAAGTCGACAATAACTTTGATTTTGGCATAGTTGACTTTAATTCCTTCTTTGCAAACAACAATCCCCAAAAGGATTCCAATTGTTGTTGTGAATATGAAATTTGTTATGTTAAAGTATAGTTGTATTTACCTGCATCATTTTAGCATAAGTTGGAGCCATTGAACATTGTGCCTTAGTAGTAAGTATTTTTTCCAATCATCGAAGTAGACAACCATATTTTTGTATAAATATTCCTGAAATGATTTTATAATTATTCCTGGGAATACAGCAAGTGCATTCTTTAGGCCATATGGCATAAATTTATAATCATATGATCCAAATTCACATACAAATGTTGTTTTATGCTAATCTTCTTGAGAAGTAGGACTTGGTTATATCTAGAGAATTTGTTGGTGAAGGAATTTCATTCATGACTTGCGAATTCATTAATTATTTCATTGGTGAAGGGTGTATGAAACGGGTTGGTTAATGTTACTTTCTTTAATCCCCTAAAATCGATGCATATACATAATTTATATGGGTCATGTTTCTTCGGCTGCATGACTATGGGGCTGGCCCACTCTGACTGGTCCACTAGATAAATGATTCTAATGTCTAGCATATTTTTTATTTCTTTCTTTACTATATATTTATGATAGCAGCAGAACTTAAATGTTCAAATATCAATAGGTATGACATCGGGCTTTATATCGATTTTAATTTTGCCCATTTATTCTACGAGGCCCTTTAACTCTTTATAATCTTGTGTAAAGACATCTTGGTATTCTTTTAACAAATTAGCGGTTTCTACTATTTACTGTTCGAACTAATGGTCTCTTGTTTTTTCCATCTTTGGTCAATCGTCATTTGAAAATTTGAATTCTTTTATTTTATTTGTAAATCCATCCATTATGGAGCTCTTGTTTCATTGATTGGTCGGTCTCCTTCTTTGAATTCTGTAAAAACAATTGGGGAGTCTTTTTCATTAAGTCTTTATTATTCAATTTTTCCTTCTATGGTGACTTTCATTAGATACTTTATAGGTTTTGATATACATGGATGATCCTTTTTTCCAAATGAATCTTTTCTCCACAGTTTTTTCGTTTTTGATTTCGATTCAATTTAACCAATGGGATAGATTGGCAGTGATATTATTACATGTCGACTTTAGTCTGTCTATTAAAGTCAGTGCACCATTGTTCCTTGGTTGCATGAAACTTTTAATTCCTTCAAATTATTCTTTGATATATTCTTCTTCTGTAGTGAAAGAGAAATCTATTAAAATTGTTTTTTAAATTATTTCCAACTAAAAGTTTCTCCACTAGCCTCTTCCAACTTATACCATTTGTTTGGTAGGTCATCGAATGTACTTGGGAATAGGTGAGGAAAAATTATTTCATCCATATATCCCATTATTTTCCTTTCCTTTTCACATACATTAGTATGTCCGACTAGATCTTTCCCTTGTACGAATTTCGGTACTTTCACTTATGCTGTAAGTTTCTTTCCTCCAAAACGTTCAACAAAATATGTTGATGTTGTAGTCCATGTATAAAGTTGAGACTAATGTATATCCCACCATTGTGATGCCTGGCCAATAAAGGTTTCAAATAGGATTTGGAGGCAACCTTGTTCTCCAACGTTTTGAGACATTTCATCAATGTGTATAGTTAAGGATTCACACTCTTTATATCAAAGTAGTGGAATATGTGTTGGTTCTTTCTTTGTTGGAATGAAATTCAGGTATTCTCTTACTTTCTTCTCAAACAAATTTGGAATGATGGACATAGTAAAACATTTTTGAATCATTTTTCTGGAAATAGCCTTAATAGACCAACATTCACGAGTTTGTGATTCATAATTTTCCATTTGTCAGTCGTAAAGTTTCAAATCAAAATTGTATATGATGGACACAAGAGATCCAAAATGGATTTATCTGCAGTTATTTGTCTCAACAAAATATTCATTCTTTTGGATTATTTGATATAGTTATTGGATGTCAGCATCATTATCATCGGGCTTGGCCCAAGGTTTTCCTTGGGACAACTAAATGGGAAAAATTACTCTCTTTCCTTCTCCTCTGAGGTTAATGGAAGATTTCATTTTGCATCCTCATGAACAACCAAATAATTCTAGGAAGGATTTATATCCTTATCTTGGGTTGATAATCTCAAAATCAATATACATATTGATTCTTATAATTGAAGTTTTGATATTTTTCCATATACCAATAGGTTCAATTAGACCTTGGTTTGTAAGATTCGGGTATATTCCTGTTGGTGTTTCTCCGTTTGACCCAGGTCCAGACCCTTTATTGTCTGTAAACAAAGACCAAGATATCTTCCTAAAAGAGAAGGGATCAATCGACAACACCTGCGATGCAAATGCAGTCTCACATGAGATATCTCTTATGGGTAACTGCCATAACTGGGTTTATGCAATTGGGTGGGGATTTATCCTCTTAAAACACCTTACCAACTCGCTCGAACAAAGTCAATGGTTGGATTACTTACTCTTATTATGTGCATTCAAGATATCACTCTATTCATTCATCGACATATATTACAATAGTTAATGTAATTCCTTATTAATGATTCCAAATAACAATAGTGCGACATATGCATATAAGGACTCATTCATAAGAAAATACACATACACTTATTCACAACATACATTCATTTGACATAAGAACATTCATCAAATATACTCATAAAAAACATTTAACATGGAAACCCATCCGGGAAAAACCACAAAGGTGCTCTTCATCTGGCATGAGAAATATATGGCACCTTTCGTCTGTGCACTCAACTTGTAAACTCTATTCTAGATATTCTCTACAATATATACAGACTTCTCTCTCATCCCATGATCTCTAGTCTCAGTTATCTAAATTTTCCCCTCCTTCACCCTACTATCGATCCATGCATAGCCTAGATTGACTCTCTCTTCCCTACAACTCTACAACTCTACAAACATACAACAAACAATAGAGACTAACACAAACCAACAGAGAAAGTGTGTCTAACCCACTCATAGCTTGGGTTCTCCCTTTTATAAAGTATTACATGCTGTAGTCAAGCGAATCCATTATGTCAGTCGACGGGATGTCATTCCTATTCGCATACATTTAGTTACAATTTTCAGTAGGAACTATCATCCCAAAATACAAAGATTACTTATTCCCCAAAGAATGTGTTATCCTAACTGACTTCTTACCGATGATTTATCAGGTTGTCCTTTTCATCCGTTGAACATCTTCTTCTATCGTGGTTTCTTCCATTGTGGCTTCTCTCGTCGCATCTTCCCTTTTGTCATGAACTCTTCCCTCATGAATGATTTTCATGACTTCCTCTATATTTTATTCTTCGGTCATAGATATTTCTCCCATAGCGGCTTCCATCGCATGTTTTCCTCCGATGCAGCTTCCTCTATCATGCGACCAAAATATTCATATTCCCGGGTAGAATTCTAGTTGAATTTTTCCTATCCTTTCCTAGGGACAATATCCCCCCAACACTCACATGTGGCTCGTCCCAAGCCATGCTAATCCAAAGCTTATGTTATGATGACCTTACTTTGAAAATCCTAAAATATTTTCACTATCTTCTCGGTTTCCCATCGCACCTCTTCTTCTTCCTTATGCGAATTATCCACAATTTTAGCACTGAGGTGTTCTAAAGTTGTAATTCCTGTGGATCCTAATGCTTGTCACTCTTTCTAATGTACAGGATGAATAATGCATGTAAATATTTCTGCCTCTACCTGTGATTCTGCGATCCTGTCAGTTTCTCTTGCTATTGAGTTCGTAGTGCTACGACTTGTTGTTGTAGTTTCTTCATCTCAACAACCTTAGCCATTTTCTATGCTAAATAAGGGAAAATTATTCATCACATTATTCATCAGGTTCACCTCTGTCCCAGTAGTGCATAGTTGTATTGTGAATTATCTAACTCCTCATCATCGATCAAAGCTTCCCAAATCTAAGAAACTTGCTCGATCGCCTTGGCACAAAGTGCCTCCACCTCTTTTATCTTCTTCGCAGCCTCTATTGTTTCTTTTCTTCTTTCTTCTATCACCTTTGGAGGTGTACTGGGTGTCGCTTGTGCTTCCAACTCCGTGACCATTTTTCAGAGTTGTTCTTCTATTTCTCCAAGTCGAAGGACCTTGGATTTTGCTAACATCTCATTTGTTATGCCCTCCTCTATGAATTTGTTGCAAGCAAGTGTTACAGCATTGTCAAGCCAATTCATGTCCTCTTCATAGGTTTTGGATTTTTGCACAGTTTATTTGATTGATTTCTCCATCCTATTAAAAGACTTATTCTATTCTCTAGCTTGCTTCATCAATGCACCTTCTATGAACTTTATCTATGTGATTATGACATTCTGTATTGCATAAACTTCATACATCAGCATTTTAGAAAAATATATGGTGACATGGCCCAAGTTCTTGGCCATGGTATTCATCTCTAATGTCCCCAAGTCGAGCTCTTGTCCCAC
Organism: Pseudotsuga menziesii; assembly: GCA_001517045.1. Taxonomy (NCBI): domain Eukaryota; kingdom Viridiplantae; phylum Streptophyta; class Pinopsida; order Pinales; family Pinaceae; genus Pseudotsuga; species Pseudotsuga menziesii. The sequence continues at coordinate 44,082 of LPNX010728720.1, read as the reverse complement.
TAGTTATATTTTTATTGGTGGGATAGGTATCGACACATCACTTAGTCTCTCTTCTGACGAGCCAGCTAAGTCATGCAATGTGGGTAATTGTTTTCGATAGTCGACTACTACCTGTACTTATTTTACTTCTTTGCAAAGCGTCTGGAAACAGACTATGATACTACTTGTGAGCTTTGTTTGGTGCTCATCTATTTTCTTAAATATGTGTGTAGTGAATTCTGTCATTTCTTCCATTGGAAGGGTAAAATTGTCTTTGGTAAGGCCGATATTTCTTGTTGCTCTATCAACCTTCCTTTTCTTATGCCTTTGTTCCTACCTCGATGTGGCTATATGTTTCCTATTTTCTCCCAATACAGGACATATTGGGGTTGTACTATAATCATTCTGGAAAGGGGTGGGAGAATTTTGTGAATCTTTTTCTTATGGTGGTGAGTCCCCTCCCTGTTCTCCATCGTTCTTCACCAATGGATCATCTATCATGGGTCTTCTTCTACATATAGTAGGTTATCAGTGAAAAGGACTCGCCATTATTCCAACCAATCTTGGGTAATGGCCTTAAATTCTTCTTAAGATAGCAAGTATTGTGTTGCTAACCATTGGCGTTGTGGGTCCTATTGAGGATGCATCATGATATGATGGGGCCCAATTATAAACTTGACAATATTTCAAAACTACTAAACGGTTTCCTCAGTAAGTCTTTCCTACTTTCTCACATGATATTGCAGGTCCTCTCCTTACAAAAATAATTGTACATTTTTTTCTTTGTGTCTCTTATTTATATCCCTATCAAACAATATAGTCTACTATTGAGCTCCTTGAAACATAATGGGAACATCTACACCTCGGTAGTTTGTTGGTTCTGCCCATGCAACAAACAAAATGAAAATTAGTAAACATGAATAATGGAATATGTTACCTTTATCATGTGACTCCTCAACATCTACTAACAATTCATTTAGTAGATAGTGTGACCATTTAATTTGAACCCCCGCCACACAGATTTTAGCTGCTGCAATCGTCCCTGTTGTACATTGGTCCGATCACATCTTCTGCACCGACTTGGTAGATAAAACCTTGGCTACAAACCGAATAGTGTGGTCATTGATGGAGGAAGTAAAAAATCCTATGGTAATTTGGTTCAAATCATATTTGTATTTTATCCTGTTCGTCATTGGAGTATCCTGATATTTTCTGAAAAATGGTGTTGGGTCTACACCTACAAGTGGAAGCCCTGTAATCACTACTTTTAGCTCGACATCCACATAAATTTTTCGGTCGAGCCATAGGTAGTCACCGTGGAATGATACCAACAATTGTTTAACACATGAATTCACCTCTGTGCTTTGACCATAATGAAGCATATACACCAGAGACAGTCAACCTACATTATCCAAACATCTTTCCCATTCCATTGGAACTAGGAAATTTGAGCCATGCATCCAATGTATCTTTTACAGCAACCATTGAGTTCTTCATGTCCAAATATGGAAATTTTTGTATATCATGATCGACAAAGATCAGCTTTTTGAGATTTGGACGTATGTTCTATGTTATCTGAACTCCTTTCAGTACAATTGGTGCTGCTAATGGGAATTTTCCATTCTTTGGAACTCTAATCTTAGGCACATCATCATTTCTAAGTGGAATATATGGTGGCAACATAGTCACAGACCCTGTTTCTTCATCTTCTGGTGGCGGTGTTTTTGGTGTTTTCTTCTTGCGGTTACCTGAGTGCTTCCCCATTAACGAACCAGGTGGGTGTGGTCATAACCTTACTTCAGGGATGAATGGAATATATTTATCTTCTTATGCAACCCTGGCCTATGATGGAACATATCTGGTAGTGTCTTCCATAACGACGGTGGGTGATGCATTCACGACACCGGATTCTGTAATTGTGCTTGTACTGGAAATAGAAATAACCATGTTCTATGAGAAATAACTTCAGCTCTTACACTTGTAGATTGAAATCCCTTACTCAAATGCAGTAGAATGAACTAAAACTTGGGCACGAAGGTGATAACATCTACCCGTTCAATCAATCAATACTTCACACTGGCGAACAATGAATGGAATGGTGGCAGTGATATTGGTCACATGGGATGATCATATGAATCGTCATACAGAAACCGCCATAAAATTCATCATTCACTTTTCACATCAGTGGTAGTTACTGTGCAATAATGATGGAAGTGGAAAAAAAGAACGCCATTAAAATCACTCGTTTTTTTTAATTAATTACGATCAGCTCTCATTTATGCAGCACAAGTTCATCTTGCAACATATCATTTTTTGTGACATGTATTCAACCTTTGACATTTTCCTTTTATTGTGACAGATGAATTATCTTCACCATCATTTATCCTCTTGCGATAGACAAAGAGTCTGTGACTATTTTCCTCTCTCTACGACAGGGTAGCAATCTGCGATGCTTTTTCGTTTCTTAGTCTACAAAAATACTCATAATATTTTTCCTTGTTATTTTTCTCTTTTTTTTCTCTCAGTCGACCAAGTCACGACTATCTTAATAAGGCTTTAGCCGAATTCCATTTACCAATCCTCTGATAGGTGTTCCATCCAATTTTTGTAATTGCACTGATCCTCCATTAATGATATGTGTTACAATATACAATCCTAGCCAATTTTTTTTCAAGTTACCCATATGATTGAAGAATTTTCTATCATATAGAAGGACAAGTCATTCGACCTGAAATTGTTTGTTCTTGATGTGTCGATCGTGCCATACTTTTTGTCGTTCTTTCTCAACGTTTTGATGATATATTGCAACACAATTACCTTCTTCCAACTACGTAAGTTGCGATAGTATTTCCTTGATACCATGAACATCTATAATATCTATGATCACAACAATCCTTAGGATGGGTACAATGTATTCCATCTAAATCATGGCTTCTTTTTCGTACACCAAGCGAAGTGGATTTAGACCTGTCAACTTCTTATAGGTTGTGCAATATGCCCACAATACTGCATAAATTTTTAGATCCTAGTCATATCTTTGGACATTGAAAATATTTGTTAACGCATTCTCAAGGATTTTGTTAAATGCTTCAACAACATTGTTATATTGAGGGTGATACAGTGTCCTATTTCTATGTTGGATATGGAATTCTTCCGTCAGTTCCTCAATCAACTGATTGGAAAAGAGTGTTCCCTAGTCGCTTATCAAAGTTTTCAGGCATCTAAATCTAGTCACAACATTTTCAAACAAAAACTTAGCAGCAGTCATAATAGTACAATCTTTTACTAGTGCTGCTTTGACCCATCTGGTCAAGTAGTCGGTCACAATAATAATATATCTTGCACATGTACACTTCCTTGTTGGACTAATAGGTCCCAAAAAATAAACAACCCATTTGTCAAATGCTTGCAAATTTATTTGGGGTACTAATGGCATTTCATTTCATCACGACAACTTTTCAGTTCTCTGACTGGCATCACAGTTGTGACAGTATTGTCGAGCATCAACATGCATGGTGGGCCACCACAATCCTACTTGCAATATCTTTCCCACTGTATATTTTCTATCATAATGTCCTTCTGTGACACTAGCATGCGCTTCATTTAGTATCATTGGTCGCTTGTGTTCTAAGATGTAGCAATGAAGAATCTTGTCAGGTCCCATTTTATATAATTGTCCATCGATCAACTAGAATTTTGCAGCTTGTACAACTAACAGTTTCTTCTGTGCAATAGTAAATTTAGCTTGTGAATATTCCATACTCAAAAACTATATGATGTCTCTGTAATGATCATCAAAAATTGTTATCACAAATAGTTACTCATCCGGGAGACTATCGTCGAGGTTACCAAGTTCTTCTCCACTTTCGATCCTCGACAGATGGTCTTGTCGTGAATTCATTCTACTCGTTTTAACAATAACTTCAAAGTCAAATTCCTGAAAAAGGAGAAGCCACCGGGAGGTCTTCCCCACACCCCCCCCCCGACACTGGTTTATAAACCAAATATTTCAATGTTGAATGATCTGTGTACATTTTGAAATGTCCACCCAGCAAAAAGTGTCTAAATTTCTGCAAATCGTAAAACATAGCTAGAACTTCTCTTTGTGTCATGGTATATTTATTCTATGTTGTTGATAAATTCTTTCTAGTGAAGGAAATAGTACGATCAATTGACCCTTTGCAAGGATGTGCTAGTACCATGCCGAGTGCGACAGATGATGCATTGACATGTACATGAAATTCAATTTTTCGGTATGGAAATACAAGTATGGGAACTATAACCATCTTATTCTTTAGAGTGTCCAGAATTTCTTGGATATTTTCTATCAACTGGAATTTAGCATCTTTATTCAATAACTTCTCCATTGGAGCAGTCACCTCCGCATATCCTTTGATAAATTTTCAATAGTATCTTGTATGTCCCAATGTTGTTCTCAAATGCTTTGTGAAACTAGTATCTAACTCAACCTATTTGGCAGTTCCTCATCGCAGCTCAACTGACGTATACTAGCTCTTTGGTATCACGTCTAGTGTGTGTATGAACTGATGGACCCATTCTTGTCATGAGCATGCTTCCCATGTCGCATGACAATATTCGATATGCTCGATAGGATTGGTCAATATTGTATATTTTTTACTTGTATAGTTGATCTCTTCTCCAAATCTTATCTCCATCAATCTTCGACATTGTGTCCATTCAGATATAGATTCTTTATGCATGATCCACCATCTAGCAGGTGTAGCTTTCAGCGCAAAGTCCAAGGTGGAAAAGCATTGAGGTTCTACATCTTTTGCTACAAATTATGTCAAAAAAGGTGCAAGATTAGGTAAACCTTCATATGTGGGTAGATCACTTACCTCGATTCCTACCCGCCGCACTAATCGTGCAATTCTTACACATCTTCTCATGGATACTTCATGCATTCGATTCTTCCATTTTTCTTATGCTTCGTCAAAATATGATGTATAGGAACTAATGCTCTGCCAACTAAGATTTCTGTCAACTGTTGGATTTACATAATCGTCCCTTGAGATGTTAAGTTATAAATATGTTCTAGATAATCACCTTTTCCTTCACTATTTACTATCTTGGTGTATCTCTAACCTTCTAGCAGATCAATTGGTGCGACCACCCTTAGCCATGAATATTCAAATTTTAAGATTATTTTCTTAAAACTTATAATGGTTTGATTATCAATTGCCCAATTGATCCCCAAAAGTGTAGGATACGGGTTTATTTCATCGACAATGTCGATTACTTCAAAATCAGCATGTGTTCTCAGGACTTCTACCTCAATGGGAACTTGACTCAATCGAACGATAGGTAATACCTTCGACTAATTTGGTAATCTAAGTTGGATAGGACACCATTCAAGACTCAACTTTCCCATACTTTCCCATGTTTATCCAGTGAAAATGTTGGCGTCAAAGCCCAAGTCCAAAATGATATAGTCCGTATCCTAATCTCCTATCTAGGAAGTAATTCTTAACTCACGACCGGTATTTAATATTTTTCCCACATATTTAACTCTTCTATCTAGTCGTAGCTCTTCTTGAGGTTCTTCTATTAGAGTTGTCGATTCTACAACACAACATATTTATCTTGTATTAGCAATAAACAACTTTTAAAAAATTATTTAAGCTTACTGACATTTCCCATTGGTTTCTTTCGGAATAGCTGGTCAAACCTCTTAGGAATTCCCAATATTGGTCTTCCAGGTATTGTGGCAGCAGAAGTCGACACTTGATTCTTTCCAGCGAATTATGGTCGCACATCCAAGAATATGTCCTTTTCTTTTTGGACATCGAATGATACTTTATTTTGTGTTGTCGGGCACACATGTGATTTTCCATGTTGTGCATATTTTCCTACTCCAGTCGCAGCTCCTCCCCTTGCTGTGAAAACAATATTTGGTTCCCTTGCCTCAACAAATATCTCTTGAACATTCTAGTTGGGATTCAGATTGGGATTTTGGAGAGGAATTGGATTTCCCACATTTCTAGCCTGCCACTTCACAATCAACTACAGAAACTGTTCGACAATAAGAAAGGATTTGCAATACAAACATGTCTTTGTAGGACCCATATAGTCCCTATAAAATTGTCTTGTTTTCCCATAATTATAACATATGATTTGGACTCTTCCATGACCAAATCCTTCTCCTTGTCCTCGACCTCTAAAATTTAAACCCACGCTTTGTTGAGGGAATTGTTGTTGTGGGTATTTATTTTGTGGATATTGATCTTGAGGCCACTCAGCTTGCATCTTCTCTTCATTCTTCATTAAATAGGTATCCAATGTTTTCTACTGCAACAGCTGAAATGCTTTATAGTCCTTCTCATCATGGCCTACTAATTTACAAAAGTTACAATATAAAATAGACGGTGCACTTACAATCTTCAGTAAGTACAAACACTCTTTTGACCTAGGCCTCTAGTTTTTCATATTCTACACCAAGTCATCCCTTGTGTATTTATCGGTTTTAGTGCTCACGATACGACATAATTTACAAGTGTCGAACAATTATCCTTATGGTATCCCTTTGTTCTACATCTGGCACACCATATTTATTATTGTATCTATTTCTCTTCTTAATGTCCTATAGTTGCAGCATAAGGTTAGCTAGATGCGTTTGAATTTGCATCATTCTTACACCAGTATCTCCTACAGGTGAGGATTCTAGCTTCATGGCCATCTCCGGAGATTCAGTTTGCGAAGCAAACTTTTGTTAAATCAAGGGAATATCGATGTGTGGTAGCATCGGTGCAATGAACCATTCTTTGTGTTGTACCTTCAACATCTAGAAGATTACTTTATCCATCAGCATCTTAAATCTCTGGTCGATGTCCCACACAGACTCCGTAGACATTTTCTTAATCTCTTTGATCTCTATAATACACTAATATTCATATTTGGGATTTCTAAATTCATCTATTAGTCCTACTCGAATTTGGTCAAGTATTTTATGTGCAACTACTATCAGAACCATAGAGAACTTCATATACCAATCTCGCGCACAATACCTAAGGGTTGTGATCGTCTGTTCCTTCTTATTTCTTCATATTGTACTTGTCGTGCATTCCACACAACTTCACATAGAAACTAATGTTTCTTAGGATTTTCTAACCCATTTCCATTGAATATCGACAAATTTATATCGTTCCCAACCATTATATTGGTCCTTGGTACTACTGGATAAAAATTTTGGTTTGCAGGACTCCCTTGTCCACTATTTCCACATAGTAGTATCACTTGTATTTACAAACCCACTAGGATATGAGTTTCTAGACCTTACCTCCGGAGACATATGCAGGTTAGTAGGTGTGTTGTATTCGTATTCTATATCTAGGGCATCTTCTTCTTATTCCTCTTCCTCCCTTTCATAGATAGGCTGGTATTCCTCTTACTCATCGCAAGAAACTTTGTCAAAGTGCGATGCCAACTCGTAGTCTTCTCCTCTGGTCGTACTACAACTTCCTGTTCTTATCACAATTCTTCTTCTCTTTCCTGACCAAAATATTCTTCCACTCCTTAGACGTCCACCTTCTATTTAAGTTCCACTATCACCAGGGAACATCTCATCTTTACTCTGCTCCTTTTTTCTCACACTTTTTTTGGGACATAACCCAAGTCTTTATACATGGTTCTTTACTTGTTGGATTCCATTCTCAGGATCAATTTCTCATATGCAAGCATCTTTATCCAAATTCTTAAATATGTCAAGTATCTTCCTCTAGTTCCTTGGAAAAAATTTCTTTCCACCTCAATGTATGATGTTATTGTGTCGACAACAAACTCAGTGATGTATCCCTCCAAAATACTTTCTACCCAGAAATCGGCAGCCCTACATATACAGTTGGTAATATTCTTTATTCTTTGAATTGGTAGATGACTCCACTCTGTCAGCTCTCCTCCTTGAAAATTTTTTCACTGGGTTGCTAGCTTCAACAACCATTCATACAACAAAATAGGAAACTCGTAAAAAAAAATTCATGAATATCCATATAGAGGTATCACTCCAACCAATTTGTCGGATTCAATTGTGATCCTTATGATCCTTCACTTTCTTCTCGTGCAAACTCTAATGCTTTAAAATCCACCCACTCTTGAATTTACAGCTCCATTAGGTACCAAAGCATATCCCTCACAAAAATATTCATGGTTCCAGCAATGGAACTATTTTTTGGTGTTTCTCAATTCGACCTAGGTTCATACCCTTGTTTGTCCGTCAACAAAGCCCAAGATATTGGCCTGACAGAGAAAGGCTCAGTTAGCAGTACCTGTGACGCAGATGTAGTCTCACCTAAGATATCACTTATGGGTAAATTATAGAACCAGTTTTCTGCAGTTGGGTGGGGATTTCTCCTCTTACATCAACTTACCAACTCGCTCGACCGAAGTCAGTGGTTGCATTACTTACTCTTATTGTGTGCATTCAATATATTAATCTACTTATATATTGACAGATATTACAACAATTAATCTAATTTCTTATTAGTGATTCCAACTAACAACAATGTGACATATGTATATAAGTACTCATTCATAAGTAAACACACATAAACTTATTCACAACATAAATTCATTCGACATAAGAACATTCATCAAATATACACATAGACAACATTTAACGTAGAAACCCATTCAAGAAAAACCACAAAGGTGCTCTTCATATGACATGAGAAATACATGACACCTTGCGTCTGCACACTCAACTTGCATAATCTGCTCTAGATCTTCTCTACAATATATACAGAATTCTCTCTCCTCTCATTCTCTCTAGTCTCAGGTCTCTGAATTTTCCCCTCCTTCACCCTATTGCCGATATGCACACAGCCTGGATCGATTCTCTCTTCTCTACAACTCTACAAACAAACAACAAACAATAGAGAATAACACCGACCAAAAGAGAGAGTGTTCCTAACTCGCACACAACTTGGGTTCTCCATTTTATAGACTCTTACATGCCATAGTCAACCGACTCCATTCAGCTAGCCGACAGGCTATCATTTCTATTCTCTTACATTCAATTACAAGTGTTTGCAAACCCTTCCCTTGTGGCTACTTTTGTCATATTTTCCTCTACAATTTCTTCTTCTATCGCAGCTCTTTCTCCCATGGCTACTTTTGTCGCAGATTTTTCTCCATCACAACTTCCTCTTTCATGCAACTAGAATATTCATATTCACAGGCATAATTCTTGATGAATTCTTCCTATCCTTCCCTAGGGCCAACGATTCCTGGATTTACTAGCTAGTGGTAGAACCATGCTTTCTCATGTTGATCTCATCATTATGTTAGATTGCGACCCAAAGTCGAGGGCTACTTGTGAAATGTAGAACCCTTCAACTTTGAGGTTAATAAGATGGTCAACATTAGCTTTATATTTTTTATTTATACTACATATATTTTTTATGATTCTCTCATTGTCTGGGTTATTTTTGAAAAGATACATTAGATCAATTAATCGTGCAACAAATTCTTCCTTTGTTAAGAGTTGAAGTAAATCATTGAGTATTTCATTCCTGTTTTCTGTGTTTATTTTCTTCAAAATCAATTTGTGTAAATATTTATGTAGCATTTTGAAATATTTATTTTTTATTCAAAGGATTAGGATAGTCATCTTGTTTTCTTTGTCCCTGTGACCTGGGGGTTATCCCCAATATTTTTATGCATTGTCTGGTGATTATTTGCAAATTCTTAGTATTCAATGCAAATTTCTTAGAAACACTATACAAGATAATAACATTCTTTTTATTATTAAGTGCTTCAAGCATGATGGGCCATTCTTCTAAGAAGTGCTCCCTAATGCCACATTTTGTACAGAATTTTAAATTTGTCATGTCCTTCCATGGATAGTCGAGGATCAGATGTTCTTCACTATAACACATGAAACATCATGGCTTTGCACAACCTGGTGTTCAATTTCCTCCTTGAACATTGTATCTTCCATGACCAGGTTGTATCCTCCTCGTCGATTGTTCTCATTGTTATGTTGGTCGAAATTGAAACTGTTCCAACCTTTCTACTCGACCATCTATGTTTGGTATCTGTATTGTAATTTTCCTTTTTATTTAAGTTCTTGATACATTCGGTAGTCGAATGTTGTGTCACACTACGAATTCCACACCATTTTGGTTTTACATTGTCAATATTGTAGGGACAGTCTATAGTCGAGTGAGGCTCTAATATGTCGCAAATATTGCAAAAATAGCTTGTTTGCATTGTCTAGAATTTTTGTGGCTTTTGTTCTTTTGGGAATTCTCGGATTCTATTCAATTTGCTTCATTCCCTCTAGTATGCAATGCGGTCATTGTGATACCTTGTTCGCTCATCATAGGGGAAGGTATCTATGGTATGGACTTCTCCTAAACATGTGGTACACCATAAGTTGTTATGCTTCATTATTGTTGGGTATATGTTATATCCTTTGCATGTGCGTATGGAGGGGAGGTGCGCATGTCAGCGCTGCAACTCAGTGATCCCAAAGGCACCTTCAACGGAAATGGAAATTAGGCCATTTCCCATGTGAGCGTAGCGAGCAAAATTTTTTGGCTATTTATAGATTTTATGGCTATTTATAGATGTTTGTGGCTATTTTTAGAATTTGTCTAAAAATATGTAACTTAATCCCGGTTAAGGGATTGGATTCTTTTTCTAATTTGGGTTAACGGATTAAGGTATTTGGATGTTGCGGAATACCTATATTTTGTATTGTGAGAATTTCATAATGTAATGAAGAGAAAATAGGAGGTGTGGCTCCAAGGTTTTCTGGTTTTCCTGGTTAAGGGTTTCCAGAGTAAATATCTGTGTTTATGTGTGAATGATGTGTTGTGATCTCTATTTTGCTTAAAAGAATATGTATGCTTTGCTTCTCCGCACAGGTTTAAAACATACATGTGGTATCAGAGCTCAATTTTGGCATCAGAGGGATGCCTTTGCTGCTAAGGGTTCAACGCGGTTGATAGATCTCGGGTCTGTGATAAACCTGGGTTCAATGGGAGCTTTGCAGTGTTGATTTGTGCAATGAAAGAGAATGGCGAGCACTTCAAGAATTGAGATCGAGAAATTTAACGGCCAGAATTTTGAGCTATGGAAGCTCAAAATGGAGGATCTTCTGGTAGATCAGGAATAGTGGATTGTTGTGGATCCGGGTACAAAACCCACTACAACGTCACAAGAATATTGGGATAAATTAGAAAGAAGGGCGAGGAGTACAATACAATTGTGCTTATCAGACTCTATGTTGTTGAACGTATCTAGTGAAGATAGTGCAGTAAAGCTATGGGAAAAACTAGGGAGTTTGTATCTATCAAAATCCCTTGTGAACAAGTTGTTTCTGCAAAAGAAGTTGTTTCACCTCAAAATGGATGAGAATGACACAGTAACAGACCATTTGAATGTCTACAATAATTTGGTAAGTCAAATAACCTCTGTTGGCATTAAAATGGCTGAAGAATATAAATGTATTACATTATTGTGTTCTTTGTCAGATTCCTGGGACAACCTAATTGTTGCAATAGATAGTTCTATCCAGGCAACCTTACAATTTGATGAAATTGTATCATCCCTACAATCAGAAGAGATGAGGCGGAAAACCATGGATAATCATAGCATGGATGCCTTGTTTGTGAGAGGTCGCCCCCAGGAGAGAAACAAAAATAAAGGATCTAGGGGGGGATCTAAATCTAAGGGTAGATCTAAATCCCCTGGAAAAGGAATAAGGAAGTGTTGGAAATGCAGTAAATATGGGCACTATAAAAAGGATTGTAGATATAATAATGTTGAGAAAGCAAAGGGATATGAGGATACCCCTTCCACAGAGGTGAAGAACTCCTCAAAAGAAGGAGGGGATGTGTACCTAGCTTCCATGGGTAATCCTTCAAAACATGATACATGGCTGATTGACTCAGGTGCGTCATGTCATATGACCCCTCATAGGGAGTGGTTCTGTGAATATGAAAAGTACAATGGAGGAGATGTGTACTTGGGAGATGATTCACCGGCCAATATCATTGGATGTGGTAGAGTCAAGCTAAAATTGAAGGATGGAAGGATTAGAACTCTGCTTGGAGTGCTACACATTCCAAATCTAGCAAGAAACTTGATATCTGTCAAAAAGATGGATGTTGCAGGTGTAAAGACTGTGTGTGGAGATAGTGGTTGCAAAATGGTTCGAGGATCAATGGTATTGATTAGGGGAGTTCGGTATGGAACTCTGTATAAACTATTGGGAAAAACCATCATTGATGAATGTAACAATTCTGTTGTGCTGGAGGAAGGAGGTAAAGATGACAAAACCATGACTGCATCAGGAGGAAAGACAATGTTGTGGCATCAAAGAATGGGGCATATCGGAGAAAAGGGACTTCAAGAATTACAAGGTAAAGGTATGGTTGAAGGTATGACTGATTGCACTCTGGATTTTGATTTCTATGAACATTGCATATATGGAAAACAAAATCAAGTAATATTTGCATCTGGTGCTACAAGAGAAAAGGGAATTCTAGAATTAATACATAGTGATGTGTTTGGACCTGTTCCTGTTCCATCATTAGGAAAATCTATGTATTATGTTTCATTTATAGATGATTTCTCAAGGAACATATGGATTTATTTCCTTCGAAAGAAATATGAAGTATTTTCCAAGTTTAAATAATTTAAGGCTCTTGTAGAAAATCAGTCAAAAAAGAAAATAAAGGTGTTGAGGACAGATAATGGTGGAGAGTTCTGTGGGAATGAATTTGAGGACTTTTGTAAGAAGTGTGGAATAGTAAGGAAAAATACTACTCCATACACACCTCAACAGAATGGAGTTGCTGAGAGGATGAATAGGATGTTGATGAAAAAGGCAAGGAGCATGCTAAGCAGTGCTGGGATAGGAAAAGAATTATGGGCAGAAGCAGTGGAGATCGCATGTTACTTGGTAAACCGATCACCCACATCAACATTGATTGATAAAACTCCACAACATGTATGGACTGGTAAGAAACCCTCTATTAAGCATCTGAAATTTTTTGGTTGTGATGCTTATGTACATGTTCCAAAAGAGAAAAGGAGCAAGTTGGATAACAAAGCTAATAAGTGTGTCTTTATTGGCTATAAAGATGGTATGACAGGGTATAAGCTTTGGAATCCTATAACTAAGAAGACTGTTTACAATCAAGATGTTGTGTTTCGAGAGGTCAAAGAATTCCCCAAACGGGAAGTGAATCCAATGGAAAAGGAACCAGAGAAAATAGAGTTTAAGTTAGAAAGGGAAGAATCTAACTCAATAGAAGAAGAAGAACCTCATACTCCAGTTTTGAGGAGATCATCTCGAGAAATAAGGCAACCAGAAAGGTATTCCCCTCCTATTTTTTGCTCTGATTTTGCTATGTCTATTACTGATGATCCTAGAAATGTGAAGGGAGCTGTTAATTCAGAGGATAGTGATCTCTGGAAAAAGGCCATGGATGAAGAAATCGATTCCTTGGACAAAAATGAAGCTTGGAAGCTAGTCCAGTTACCAGCTGGGAGAAAAGCCATTGGGAGCAAATGGATATTTAAAAAGAAGTTGAATGCAAAAGGTAAAGCGGATAAGTATAAATCCCGCTTGGTAGCAAAGGGATATTCTCAGGTAGAGGGGATTGATTTTGGTGAAATATTTTCTCCAGTTTCAAAATTAATTTCTATTAGATTTCTTCTTTCTATTGCTACTGCTTTTGATCTTGAAGTAGAGCAGATGGATGTGAAGACAATGTTCTTACATGGGGATCTTGAAGAAGAAATATACATGAAATAACCAGAAGGGTTCATAGTAAAGGGAAAGAATGATTTGGTGTGTAAACTAAAGAAGTCCCTTTATGGTCTAAAGCAATCTCCAATGATGTGGTACCAAAAGTTTGACACATACATACTTGGATTGGGGTTTGTGAGAAGCAAAGTTGATCACTGTGTCTATTCCAAACAGGTTGGTGATCACTTCATTAACATAGTTCTATATGTTGATGACATGTTGTTGATTGGAAACAACAAAGATTTTATAAAGGAGGTGAAGTCTCAACTGTCCTCCAAGTTTGATATGAAAGATCTTAGTGCTGCAAACTTCATTCTGGGAATGGAGATAAGAAGAGATCGTGCAAACAAAATGATAAGTTTAAATCAAAGAAAATATGTTGAGACAGTACTACAAATATTTAACATGTAGGAAAGTAAGCCGGTCAAGGTTCCTATTCCTGTAGGTGTAAAGTTATCTATAGAGCACTGTCCCAAGACACAGGAAGAAGAAGAAGACATGTCACGGGTTCCATATACCAGTACAGTTGGTAGTTTGATGTATGCAATGGTCTGTACAAGACCAGGCATTGCTCATGCAGTGGGATTTTTGAGCAGATATATGTCAAAACCAGTAAAGGATCATTGGACAGCTGTAAAGAGGGTCTTCAGATATTTGTGTGGCACCACAGATTATGCAATCTGCTACCAAGGAAGGCCTGGACCAGACAGAGTAAGAAATGTACATGGATTTGTTGATGCAGACTAGGATGGAGACCTTGATCATAGAACATCTACAAGTGGGTATGTGTTTAACCTATTTGGAGGAGATATCAGTTGGATGAGCAAGAGACAAGCTATAGTTGCACTCTCAACTACAGAAGCTGAATACATGGTAGCCACTCATGCAAGCAAAGAAGTTGTGCGATTGCAAAGATTATGTTCAGGTATTGGATTTGTATAGAAAGGTGTAAGGTTATAATGTGATAGCCAAAGTGTAATATTCCTAGCAAAGAACCTTGCTTATCATGCTAAGACAAAGCATAATGATGTGCAATATCACTTTGTGAGAGATATGGTTGAAGAAAAGAAAGTGTTGATAGAGAAGGTTGACACCATGAAAAATGTTGCAGACTCATTAACAAATTCTGTTAGTACAGAGAAGTTATCTTGGTGTAGAGAATCTATGGGCATTGATGCCCTGAACCTATGACTTTATGAGTACATGACTCATTGCTATGCAAAGGAAACAACAAGTGGGAGAATGCTGGATATATGTTATATCCTTTGCATGTGTGTATGGAGGGGAGGTGCACATGTCAGTGCTGCAGCTCAGTTATCCCAAAGGCACCTTCGACGGAAAGGTCGTTAGGCTATTTCTGATGAGAGCGCAGCGAGCAAATTTTTTTGGCTATTTATAGGTTTTATGGCTATTTATAGATGTTTGTGGCTATTTTTAGAATTTGTCTAAAAATATGTAACTTAATCCCGGTTAAGGGATTGGATTCTTTTTCTAATCCGGGTTAACAAATTAGGGTATTTGGATGTTGTGGAATACCTATATTTTGTATTGTGAGGATTTCATAATGTAATGAAGAGAAAATAGGAGGTGTTGCTCCAAGGTTTTCTGGTTTTCCCGGTTAAGGGTTTCTAGGGTAAATCTTTGTGTTTATGTGTGAATGATGTGTTGTGATCTCTATCTTGCTTAAAAGAATCTGTATGCTTTGCTTCTCTGCACAGGTTTAAAACTTACAATTATAAGGTGTTGTAGTGATTTTTGTATTGTTTCAATATTTTCTTCAAGTCATTTGTCAACCGATCCAGTTAAATAGTTTTTGTTTTATTTGACTCTTAAATATTTCTTTAAGACGTCATCGTAGATTGTGTATTCATGCATTATCAGTGGCATCTTGATTCTTAATTGAAGGCTTGTGGCATAGAATTGGGTCGCCAAATCTTGATCCATATTAGATAGCATGTAGATGAGGAAATATTTAAATATTTAGTCATATTATCGTATAGTTTCTCCTATTGTTTGATTTATTTCTTTTATTTTGTGTCTGTCCAAATGCTTGGTTGCCGACTAAAAAAAAATTAGGAAATTATATTTTATTTGTTGCTTTGACTTGGGACCTTCTTCAATAAATTTCATATACCACGTGAGTTCTCTACTTCTAATACCTCCTGTAAAATATGCAATCTATTGATTCTCATTGTCAATGAAGTTAGCTTTCCAAAGGGATTTGTATAAAAACCAGTGTTTCATGGGGTCACCATTCCCTTCAAAAATAGGAGCATTTACTAGAATACGGTAAGCCATATTGATATATTTAGTATTTTCAATACTCACTAGAGTAGAATGATTAACTGACGTACTCACTACTTGATGTTTACTGATGACTTCTTGTGGGTGTGACTAATACCATGACGTACAGACTTCTTTGTAAAGATTCATCATCACTAGGCCATTTCTCCAACAAGTTGGTCGCTTCGATCAGTAATAATGTTGGGAAGGGGAGTACCTCCATATGTTGCAATCACCTAGTTTTAGTCCCATGTCACTCTCAATTGTTTGTCTAATAATAGTCCCAGCCATGATTACTATTGGTACAGACTCGATAGGAGTCTAGGAATCTTGGATTGCAATGTTCAAAGCTTGCGTAGTCAACACCATCATGTATGATCAATCTACTAGTGTCAGCACCTCACCTTGTCTCTCCTCTAGTCAACTTTCCCTCGACTCAGGAACGCATTTTGGATTCTTTACCATCTCACATAATTTATTTATACTTATTTGTTCACGTAATGGACTATCAATAACCCTCAAATTCTCTCATCATTTGAAGCTATTTTCTCTTTATAATTTGTGTATGTCTGCCATTTCTTTGTGGGAAATTAGGCACTAGTTTCGTCGGAGCAGACCTGACTTCTTGTACGGATTCATTCTTTTATTATTTTGTTGATTAGCATCATTCTTTTATTCATATCACATGATCGAACCCCCCCCCCCCCATTTCTAACTTGAATCTACTATTTAATGGGAGTGGGTTCATAAATGGAATTCATTTGTTTAGAAATTATTCCCACTCACACTCATTGATGAATCTCTCCCACTCTTTTTTCTTATGCTCTCAATTTGATGAAGCAAGTATGTCCAATGGAGGTCTTGGCTCAACTATGTTACCATCTCCTTTTTCAATTAAGAATTTATATGGCATGCTTGGGATAGAATAGAAAATTTCTTCATGAATGTCAGTGTAAAATTTACATCGAATGTTGTCTACAGATTATCTTTCTTTGATAGCTTCTTCTTCATAGAAATCTCCGCATATATTTTTAAGCCACTTGTATAGATTCGTTCTACCTCCATTGTAGATCTTTTACACTACAATTCTTTCATTATGGTCGTCCAATTTGGTCATGAACAATTGTTGAGAAACTTCTTTATTTCACAAGCAATGACTTCTATAAATATTTCGTGGGACTTAGTGAAAAACTTCTCCTTTTCTTGTACATTTGTTAGTTTGATCCTCCTTGCATAATTTTGGATGTAATTCATTATTTTCGTGTCCCGCCATTCTTGAATCTCTAGTTCAATTAACATTTGTTCATGCTCAACATTGCAACATGATTATATACTACATCAATGGAACCAATGTTGTATGAGGAATCGCATAAGTTACCAGTCATACATTATATATATGTATGTATGTATGTATGTATGTATGTATGTATGTATGTATGTATGTATGTATATATATATATATATGTATGTATATATATATATATGGATGTAATTCATTATTTTCGTGTCCCGCCATTCTTGAATCTCTAGTTCAATTAACATTTGTTCATGCTCAACATTGCAACATGATTATATACTACATCAATGGAACCAATGTTGTATGAGGAATCGCATAAGTTACCAGTCATACATTTTATATATATATATATGTATGTATGTATGTATGTATGTATGTATGTATGTATGTATGTATGTATGTATGTATGTATGTATGTATATATATATGTATGTATATATATATATGTATATATATATATGTATATATATGTATATATATATGTATGTATGTATGTATATATATATATGTATGTATATATATATATATATATATATGTATGTATATATATATATATGTATGTATATAT
>LPNX010728720.1:0-20716 GCA_001517045.1 Pseudotsuga menziesii | reverse complement strand
GATTGTTTATTTCTATTGCATATTGGAGAAGATTGATTTCTGGAGTCTAGCTGTCTGTTGTGGTACCCCAAGCCATAGGAATTTCTCTCCGTAACAGTTGTGACCCCATTATATTAAAATTGCACATGATGTAAATATTGTTATTTAATCATGGTGTGGAGCTCAAGGAAAAGGCCCCACCATCGATTTAGTGTTTTATGTTTCGACAATTAAAAGCGATGCATGTGGCTCTAGTGCTAGCTAGGCACATTATAGTTTTGGACATCATGTATATATGAAATTAATAAAAAAACCCACAACTAGCTATGTCAATGCAACATTAAAGAGATGGGGGTATGATTTCACAAGCAATAGAGAGGGAAAATATTCAAACCCATGAACCAATAGTGTTGAGGCAAATATGAAAGGGAAAACCCATAAAATTGTCAACTGCCCATTTTGTATTTTGTGCCCAATCATTTATTTCTTCCTGAAATTGGTTGAGGTAGTTAATGCCTTAGGATGGGAAGAGTATGGCAGTCAAATTCGAATTGGGGCAAGCCATCATTTTTGGAAATCATGTTTTTGAGTTATGGGGCAAGCGAATGCTCAAAAATGCATGCCCAAGTCATTATTCACCCATGTCCTCCATTTCCTCATGCAGCTGAAGCTTATTGGGCCCTCTCCTTCGTGTTTTCTGCAATTACCTTCATTTACATGGCTGGGAAAACATGTTATTATTTTTTTTATTTAATTTGCAGTAGGGATTCACAATTTGGGGATTTTAAGAGGTTGTTTTTGTTTCCCTCACACAGCTGGAGATTGTTGTGTGTTTCCCTCACGATTTTCAACATTTTCCTCATTTTTCTCCAAGTTGGAAACCCGTTTTTGGTTATGCTCAATGGCTGGGAAGATAGATCCATGATTTTTGGGCTTATAGCAGTCATTTTTTCTCCTATAATATCCATGAGCGTTTCCTAAAATCAGATTTTGTATCCCAGGGTGTTTTCATTTTGGATCCCAAGAACATTTTGTTCTTACCCAACATTTGTATGTTGTTGTTCTGTAAACCCTTATGTTGGTTTGAACTGGTTAGGAGTGTAAGAGGCCCATAATTGTCTTGGAAAGCCTAGTGAAGAGATGAACCTCATAGACAAATCAAGAGGGGTTGGCATCCCTTCCTGCACACCTGGAAGAACACTAGAAGGGAAGGTATGGCCTGAGGAAAGTGTGTAGCAATGAAGGGAATACTTCATTTTGTTGGGTGGTGTAGGAGTTGAGGAGACCAAGCCTAATATTGTGTAGGTATCATTAGCTCTATGGTTGAGCTTACTAGCCCAACAATTCTACCTTTCAATTTCCTTAGCAGTCTAAGAAACCAAACTATAAGTGGGTTTGACTGTGTTTTGATGTGAATCCTTTGGCTTGGTTCAGTAAGTCCAAGGAACCCATTTGTTATTTGGTTTGACTATGTTCTGATGTGAATGCTGGCATGGTTGAGTAATTCCAAGGAACTCATATGTTATTGGCTTGGTGCCTTTGTATCCTATGAAACTCAATTGTGTATTGGCTTGGTTGGACAGTCTCTGAAACCCAATTGTGTGTATGGTCTTGTTGTGTGTAAGTATGTTGTTCCCTAGTTCCTTGTGGAAATCATGCCCAACTCGGTGGTGGAAGTGGTGATGAGATATTGATGAGCACATTGGCTTATGGTTGGGTGGAACATTGCAGCGACATATCTAGTTGCGAGGAAGATTCTTCTCAAGATAATTATTTTCTTGTGTTTAATATATGCAATGTATTTGTTTTATAAATTATTATGAACATAATGAATGTGTAGAAAGAATGATTTGCTTCCGCTATATATTTCATGTATGATGCATCTGTACATGTATTTTACATCAATGCATTTTATTACTATGTTCATGGGGATAGATTACCCAGTTTGATAGACAGAGCATTTAGTGTGAATTCATGTCCTCTCTCTCGGCGAGATGAGGGGAGGGGATGTGTCACATGCCCCAATTTTGCAAAAAAACAATTTTATATTATTTGATATTATTTGAGGACAATATGTTAAATTTTATGCTAAGTTGTAATTGATGACTCAGCAGAGTCAAGGATATTTAATGTAGTTCTAAATATTTTATTTATAAATAAATAAAGGAGGAGACAATAGCTTAGGAGAGCTGTTAAAAGAGTGTTTACTGTTCAAATTGGTGGAGGAGACTGGGTGGAGAGAAAACTGACATGTGGAAGCATCCTCAAACCACTTCCAACTGTTGAAGGTGGCAACCTCCCTATATTTGGGGTCCTGATTCCCCAAGAAAGTGGAATCAGAGAAGGTGGCTAAATTAATGAAAACTGACCCAAAAGACCTAGGCAAACTTTATAAAAAATACCATTGAAGAGATCTGAGGCTGCTCATTCTAGAGAAGTGATCATTCAGGTGAATTAATTTACTTAATAGAAATTAAATGGAAGGGAAATGTGGAAAGTGTTTGAGGGGATAACTGCTGATTGATCTAGTTGCAACTTTTAAGTTGAAGATCATATTGCTGAGAGCAGAGTGTTTCACTAAGATATTGGACTAGTCTATTGTTTGCATTCTCCACCATTTCTCAGCCCAGAAGACTAGGAATAGGCTCAGGGGTCCTGAGGAAGCATTGTTTGAGTGCTCTCCAAGAGATTGGTAGGGAGGAACAACCTCCTAACGTTGTTTTCATCTGTCCTAAACAGGTTCTACATTATTTTGTTTTACTATGTTAGTTAAATAAATTTAAGTCTGATTGATATAGGAATGTTAAAGATTCAGTTTGTAAAGTGTTAGAATGGAATAATTTCTAGACTGTGTTTTTCCACACCTGGAAAACCAAGCCGTACTCCAGCACAGTTATAATATCTTAAGTAGATGAAAGAAAATGATAAGAGATTGAATATAATAGATAGGGTTCTGCATTCTGTAGATAGCAAAGTAATTTAATTCAGTGTGTCAATTATTATTAAAGAGAACTATGTTCTGGTTATTTATGTTTACTGTTTTTATGAGCATATCTATGATGGAAAAAAAACAGTATTGCTAAAATAGAATTATATCAAAGAAATATACTGTTACAATAAAAATTATAGGAGATACAGTTAAGTATCCAAACAAGGTAATAACCATACATAAATATTCATCTTAAACTATTAATATATATATATATATATACATACTAGAATAGGATTATGTTTACAAACATTATTAAATAAGAAGTAATCAAGGTTACAGAGTTAATGTCTTAATCCTTACATAACTTTGAATCTTTACTAAGTGACAGAGCAGTAAACAAATGTAAACTTAAAAGTAAATAGTAAATAGAATAAAGCTAAGAACTTACTTATTTAAGAAATTATTATTTACCAAACAAGCTCTAAATCTGTGTAGGTTTAACCTAAGGGTCAAACCCCAGTTCTACTTTCATTCTTTTATAAAAGTATTCTTTAAAACGGAATAAACAAATTAAAAACTAGAATACTAAAGTATGCACTAGACTGGGTACAGTCTTATATCAAAAACTTACAGTATTTGTATAAACTCTTTTATTTAAAAAGAAAAGAAAATATTTTAACACGATAAACAATATCAATACTATTGTTACAACCAAAAAAATAGGTAAATAGAAACCAACACAACTGATCAATTTAAGAATATATTTATCTAAGGGTTCTTTTTACAGTAACCCTGGAATTTTATCTGAATTGATAAGTATAAACATATAAATTTTATCTTAAGACTGAGCTTACAGTCTTCACTTTTACTTTATTAATTACAAGAAAAATCTTAAATAGTAATTATCATTACTAACAGTCGAAGAAGGAAAGACTCAAAATACACAGAACCATAATTTACAGGTTTATAAAACTATTGCATAAACGAGTCAGAGCTTGAAGTTAAAAATCTTTTTAAACCAAATGTATTACTTTGTCAAGCCGAAAGGCTAAAGATATAACCAAATTACTTCACCCAGCTCAAGGCCAGTTTTACCCAGCATTGTGGCGAGGGTTTGAAAATAAAACTAACAATCAAATTATTAAAACTTCAATTACTGAAATATCCTTTATAAGGCAATGTATATTTTACCAGGGTATTCGAAACAGAGGACCATTAAAACCATGAAGACAGGAGAACCTCCAATATTAAGAATAGAGTATGTCATTACTTATCCATAAGGCTATAAACCTGTTAATAAGTCAAGAAAAGTGAAATACAAAGTCACAGCATCAAAGCCGGATCCACCCTACTATAGGCATGGGTTTAATAATGAAAAACTAATGTTAAAAACTGAAGACCAAACATCCAAATACTGGAGGAACCGAGGTCGTATTTTTCTTCTCCGACTGAAACCCCTTTTCCCTAATCTTTACAAGAAAGGAGTTGCCACATCGTAACCGGGGCTTACCCGTTGGTCTTGATGTCAATCCAAACGTGAAGATGATTCTTCCAAGAGAAAAGGCGAACTATAACCTGCAAGTGAAGACCAAAAACCTTGATTAGAAACTGAGTTTTATAATTGTAACTGTAACTAGAAATTTGTAACAATTGTAAGATAAATTCTTTACCTGGAAGTGAAAGAATTTGGAACTAAGGAGGAAACGAACCAGCACAACGAATAGCACAAACCCTCATGCTTTCCTATGACAGAGGCGATGAGGT
Source organism: Pseudotsuga menziesii (assembly GCA_001517045.1). NCBI lineage: Eukaryota > Viridiplantae > Streptophyta > Pinopsida > Pinales > Pinaceae > Pseudotsuga > Pseudotsuga menziesii. The sequence continues at coordinate 16,041 of LPNX010728720.1, read as the reverse complement.
TCACCATACATAATACACCGACGTTGGAGCAGGATAAAAGTTTTGGCATTGGCAACAAAAGGATTCGACACTAAAAACTACTGACAGAGAAACACTACCCTCACAGCAGCGTAATGCATGCAGAAAGAAAACCCAATGCAAGTTGTGAATCTTGCAACCCACACACTAGAGTGGCAACACTTCTTTACACACAAACAATGGAGCTAGAGACGAGAACAAGCGAGCCCTCATGGCCGCAGTAAAACCAAGCAGTGCCATGACCAAACCCTCGACGAAGAATGAGAATTTAGGGTTGCGTTGTGAGCTTTTAAATCATGCATTGCATGGTGGTGAATGTTCCACATGCCCACCAAATTATTCATTCCATAGTGGGTCGATTGGTATAGTTTCCACTGCACTGTCGGGAACCAAATTATTGTCCATAATTTAAATAATAACTACAATGATAATAAAATTTACAAAGTCAAAACATATGATTTCAATGATAAATCGTGAAGTCAAGCTATGTTAAAGAACGAGATTTATATTGTATCGTTAAACCTTATATTATATAAACCTTGGAATCTTCATTGGTAAGATAACTATGGAAAGATCAATAGTAGAATATTGTCCTTGATCTTAAGTAATAGTTCTAGTAAGAATCATTTTTACAAACATTATAATGCAAGACTATGATGTTAGAAATAGTGTTATGCAAACACTAATGGGTAAGAAACTATTTTATAAATCATTAATGTGTAAGTAAAAATAAATAGTATTTATACCCTGGAATAAATATTACTTTGTATGTAGTCTATAGTACCTTAATGGTAAGATAAACTTCGTGGAAGTTTGTAATCATTTGGTCTCCATAAGGAACCAAAGCTCTAAATTAATCAAACCAAGGCTAGATTGGACTTGGTAGTAAAAGATAGTAAAACTATGAAAAAATAATCATAGTATCATTTTTTTTAATTATAAATAAACAATATGGTAATGTAGTTTCGCCACATTACTTATGTCATGAAGAAACTTGGAGGATAGGAATCACAACTTGACGACAATTGTGTAAATGATCATTTATAAATATAATACAATAATAAGCTGATAAATTTTCTCTACTAAGCTTAATTAAAAGTAGAACTGAGGGTTCTATTGTAATCTTGTACCTTGGAAAGTCTTAGATTTATTTCCATACTTATAATTAGTGTTGTAAATTTTAGATATAGCAACAGCAGTAAACTCCTGTTTCAGTAAAATGTTGTTATACTAAATCATGAGCTCTAGGTAGAACTTGTAAATAACTTAACTTAAAGGTGGAAAGAAGATTTATCCAAAGAAGAAGTCATACTAATAAAATCCATTTAGTATAGAAAAGTTATTGATCTTCACAACATGAATTTTAAAGTACTATCACAGTTGCAAAACAAGTAAAGAAATGTTACTTTACCTCGCAGTATCCTTGAATTCTATTAAGCACAATTTTACTCTAGCAGTATATTTATGCTAAAGAAGTATATCTGGATTAACGCTTTAATAAACTCCTACTGGTTCAAAATTTACCTGTCGAACCTGTAAGATCCAGAAATCCAGCTGAATTAGCAATCGCTAAGTAAGCCCCAGTTAGAACATAAATTCTTGCCTACTTGACAAAATCAAATCATCAGTACAGCTAGAAACAACTGAATGCGGGTTATTTACATCACATATCAAAATTAAAATAGTATTAATTTATATGTGTTTAAGTTAATCATTAATTTTGTTAATTGTTTCATTTATTCCATTAACTGCTAGTAGTTAACAAACTGCAACTATAGACAATTTATGTTACATCAGAAAATTTTAATTTTTATGAAAATTTGGGGTTATGACATGTGGTATCAAAGCACAAGGTTCAAACACTAGGCCTTCATGAATCCCAACTTGCTTTTTATGAAACAGTGAATTTAAATTATTTTGTTGATGTTATTTTATTTTAATGTTATTAAACAGATAAATTGTTTCTAAAGTTTAACAACAGGTATGGAAAGGTTGGAGGAATATGTGGAAGATAAATCTCCATTTATTGAACAAGAAAACTTACCAAGAGACCCTATACAAGAAGACCTAACCACTAATTGCTCAGAACTTTTACAAATAGTAAAAGACTTAAAATCTGAAATGGAATATGTTAAACGAGAGAATGAAAGGATTTTGAGGGCTCAGGAGGAGCTGAATCAGATCCTAACAGAAATATTTCAAACTAAAGGAAGGGGTAAAAAGAGTTGATTCAGAAGATACAAGTCATCAACATAAAAATAAAAACATTAAACAGATTAAAAATGAAAGCAGCTCATCTTCAGAGGTATTTGGTGATCAACGTAATTTTCATTCCACTAGTGATAATAGTGATGATAACCATTATACTAAAAAGAGAAAATATAAACCTTATGAGGACATTTCTGGGGAGTTTAAAAAGATTAAACCACCAACATTCAATGGAGAGATTGAGAAGGGGGAGGAAGCGGAATCCTGGTTATCTGGGATGAAGAAGTACTTCCAGATTTATAACTATTCTAACCAATTAAAGGCTAGAATGGATATCTACAATCTTTCAGGGAAGGCTGATATTTGGTGGCAAGATTAAAAGAGAGTAAAGAGAATAAAAGCGAATAACGTAAATTGGAGTACCTTCAAGAGGTACTTTAAAAAGCAATTTCTGTCTGAGCAGTACTATGAAGAGAGAGCAAAAGAATTCTATGAGCTTAAACTAGGCTCAATGACTATGAAATATTTGAACAACAAGTTTTTAAGTCTTCTTAGGTATGTGCCATACCTTGTAGATGAAAAAACAAAGGTACATCGATTCCTCAGCTATCTACCTTATCATATAAAGGATAGGATTGAGTATGACAATCCAAAAACTCTTGAAGAAGCTATGAGGAAAGCCAATTTCTGTTATGAATAGAATCGAAAGAAGGAGAGCATGGCAAACTGGAAGGCCAAGAAGAATAACAACCATTATGATCTAAAAAAGAAATAATTTGTGCCCAACCAGAATTTTAAAAACAATAAGGCCAGAAATTTTCATAACAATAATTTCCAAGGGAATAAGAATAATTCACCAAGCAATCAGAACAATCCAAAGAGTAAAGAGTTTTCTAATAATCATGGTAATTATACAAAGAACTTTGAACGCAAAGAACCTATAAAGTGTTGGGAGTGTAATGACCTACATTATGCCTCAGTCTGTCCTAATCAGAAAAAGACTGTCAGTAATATTCATACCATACAGGAGAAAATGACTGTTGGAGATTTAGCGAGGACTATGCCCAGAATCAATGCAGCCTTGGAGAATCGACAAGCAGAATATCAAACTTCCATGGTGGAAGTAGAAGGTACGATAAATCAAACCCCTATAGCTATTTTAATTGATCCAGGAGCTAGTCTCAGTTATATTTCACCTAAAATGGTAGAAAAATGTAAGCTGCCTGTTGAAAAAATTGAAAATTCTTGGTTGGTTCAGTTAGCCACTGGTGCAAAAAAGAAGGTAACTTGTTTTGTAAAGAAATGTGCAATAGTTATGGATCAATTTGAAACTATTGTAAAGCTTAATGTACTACCTCTTGGTTCTTATGACTTACTAATCGGTATGGATTGGTTAGAACAACATAGGGTAATTTTAAATTGTTATGATAAAACCTTTACGTGTATAAATAATGATGGAAAATCAATAAATGTAAAGGGAATCCCTAGAAGAACCATCATAAGGCATATTTCTGCTCTGTAGCTTAAGAGGGTTGTTAGGAAGGGTTGTAAAGCTTATGCAGTAACAATAACTTATGAGGAAAATCTAATTAAGACAAACAAATTAAAATTGGAAGACATACCATTTTTAAGAGAATATGTTGATGTATTTCCAGAAGAAATTCCGGGACTACCTCCGAAAAAGGAACTAGATTTTACCATTGAGTTGGTACCTGGTGCAGTACCCAGCTCAAAGGCCCCTTATAGAATGAACATACTTGAACTTAATGAACTAAAATCACAATTAAAAGAACTTATTGACAAAAAGTATATTCGACCTAGTGTGTCTCCCTGGGGGGCACCTATCATCTTCGTTAAGAAAAAGGATGGAACCATACGACTTTGCATATATTATCGTCAGTTGAATAAGATGACTATCAAAAATAGATACCCATTACCTTGCATAGATGATCTGTTTGATCAACTACGTGGAGCCACGGTGTTCTCGAAAATTGATTTAAGGTGTAGATATCATCAAGTTAGGATTAAAGATGAAGACATCTTTAAAACAACTTTTAGAACTCGATATGGCCATTATGAGTTTGTCATCATTGCATTCGGGCTTACTAATGCCCCAACTATTTTTATGTGTTTAATGAACAATGTTATGCATAAGTATCTAGATAATTTTGTGGTCATGTTTATCGACGGCATATTAATCTATTCAAAAACTGAAGAAGAACATAAAGAACATTTAAAAATTGTTTTGCAAGAGCTACGAGATCATCAACTCTTTGCAAAGTTTAGTAAATACAATTTCTTTAAGAATAAAATTCAGTACTTAGGTCATGTGGTGACTAAGGAAGGGATTTCAGTGGATCCCGAAAAGATAAAGGCGATCGAAGATTGGTCAGTTCCTAAAGATGTAACTGATGTTCGATTCTTCATGGGAATTAATGGTTATTACCGAAGGTTCATTGAAATTTTTTCAAGAATCGTGAATCTGATAACTTCTTTGCAGAAGAAAGGAAATAAATTTGATTGGAACCAGAAATGCGAGGATAGCTTTAAAAAGTTAAAAAATTTATTAACTATCACACCTATTTTAAGAATAGCTGATCCAAATAAAGAATTTGTAGTGTGTACTAATGCCTGCAATGATGGTTTAGGTGGTGTTCTGACTCAAGAAGGAAATGTTATTGCCTGTGAGTCTAGGAAATTAAAAATTCATGAAAAGAATTATGCAACTTATGATTTGGAATTAGCTACTGTTATACATGCTCTAAATATGTGGTGTCATCATCTAATTGGCAAAAAAATTATTCTAATGACCAATAATAAAGGACTAAAATATCTGTTAGATCAGCCTAATCTAAATGCTAGATAAGCTAGGTGGCTATCTTTTCTAAGTGAGTATGATTTTGAAATTCAGCACATTAAAGGTAAAGAAAATAAAGTTGCCGATGCATTAAGTAGGAATGCAAGGCTGAACTTCACAACAATTATCAGCACTTATACAACAAATCTGGATGAACAGCTTAAAGCGGGGGTAGGACAAGATGAAATTTACCAAAACTTACAAGCTAAAATGAAAGAAAATCCAACAGAAAGCTTAAGTAAAGGGTACAGTTTGAATGCAAAAGGAGTTTTACTGTATAAAGACAGAATGCATGTACCAAATGTACCTAAAGTTAAGTTATTAATTTTAGGTGAAATCCATAAAACCCCATACTCAGGTCATCCAGACTATCAAAAGACTATAACTATGTTAATAAAAGAATATTTTTGGCCAAACATGAAAACTGAACTGACAGAATATAGTGCTAGGTGTTTTGAATGTCAACAGGTGAAAACTTAACATCAACACCCAGCTGGATTAATTCAGCCATTGCCCATTCCTAGCTGGAAATGGGAGATAATTAGTCTTGATTTTGTTACTGGACTGCCTAAAAATCAGAATTTAAATGATTCTATCATGGTAGTGGTCAATAAATTAAGTAAAGCAGCCCACTTTATACCTGTTAAAACTACGTATAAAGCTGCAAACATAGCTGACATCTTTCTAAATCAAATTTTTCGACTGCATGGAACACCGAAAGTTATAATCTCAGATAGAGATCCTAAATTTACAGGTAACTTTTGGAAATATATGTTTAAAGGATTAAACACTACACTACATTTTAGTACTTCGTTCCATCCTCAAACAGATGGACAGACTTAAAGAGTAAACCAAGTACTAGAAGATTTACTAAGAATGTATGTGAAAGACCAGCCAGGTAAATGGGAGGATTATTTGCATCTTGTATAATTTGCTTATAATAATAATTATCAAGTGTCAGCCAGATTTAGTCCTTTCGAAATATTGTATGGAAGGAAATGTAATACTCCTATCTCTTGGAGTAATCCAGTGGATAGATTAGTATTAGGTCTTGAACTATTGAAGGAAATGGAAGAAATTGTAAAACAGGTACAAGGTAGTCTGAAAGTTGCGCGAGATCGACAAAAAATTCAAGCAGACCTTAAAAGAACTCCAAAGGAGTTTCAGGTAGGTGAACATGTGTTCATCAAGGCGAGGCCCAAAAAGAGCTCTCTGATATTGGGTAGTTGTGCAAAACTAGCACCTCATTACTGTGGTCCATTTGAAATACTATCCAGGATTGGACAAGTAGCCTATCAATTAGCATTACCACCAAATTTAAGAGTACATAATGTTTTTCACATTTCAATATTAAAGAAATATATTCATGATGCTACTCATGTTGTTAACTGGAATGATGTACAGGTGGAACCAGAAGGAGATTTTTTGGTGGAGCCGGACTGTATCCTTGGGCAAAGGGAGATCACACTACGGAACTGCACCATTGGTCAAGTGAAGGTGCAATGGAAGCACCTTAGTCCAAAAGAAGCTACCTGGGAATTGGAAAGTAATATCTGGGATGCATATCCAATTCTGTTCCAGGGGAATTCTGAGGACAAAGAATAAATAACATCGAGGACGATGTTATGCTTTAACGGGGTGTGTATGTCACATGACCCAATTTTGCAAAAAAAACAATTTTATATTATGTGATATTCTTTGAGGACAATATGTTAAATTTTATGCTAAGTTGTAATTGATGACTCAGCAGAGTCAAGGATATTTAATGTAGTTCTGAATATTTTATTTATAAATAAATAAAGGAGGAGACAACAGCTTAGGAGAGCTGTTAAAAGAGTGTTTACTGGTCAAATTCATGGAGGAGACTGGGTGGAGAGAAAACTGACATGTGACAACATCCTCAAACCACTTCCAGCTATTGCAGGTGGAAACCTCCCTACATTTGGGGTCATGATTCCCCAAGAAAGTGGAATCAGAGCAGGTGGCTCAATTAATGAAAACTGACCCAAAAGACCTAGGCAATCTTTATAAAAATTCCCATTAGAGAGAGCTAAGGCTGCTCATTCTAGAGAAGTGATCATTCAGGTGAATGAATGTACTTCAGAGAAATTCAATGGAAGGGAAATGTGGAAAGTGTTTGAGGGGATGACTGATGATTGATCTAGTTGCAGCTTTTAAGCTGAAGATCATACTGCTGAGAGCAGAGTGTTTTACTGAGATATTGGACTAGTCTACTGTTTTCATTCTCCAGCAGTTCTCAGCCAAGAAGACCAGGAACATGCTCGAGGGTCCTGAGGAAGCGTTGTTTGAGCGCTCTCTAGGAGATTGGTAGGGAGGAACAACCTCCTAACGCTGTTGTCATCTGTCCTAAATAGGTTCTACATTATTTTGTTTTACTATGTTAGTTAAATAAATTTGAGTCTGATTGATATATGAATGTTAAAGATTAAGTTTGTAAAGTGTTAGAATCTAGTAGTCTTTTTAAATGATTGAAGAAATCTATTTGATTTAGAAAAGTAATGTGTTAGAATGGAATAATTTCTAGACTGTGTTTTTCCACACCTGGAAAACCAAGTCGTACTCCATCACAGTTAGAATATCTCAAGTAGATGAAAGAAAATGATAAGATATTGAATATAATGGATAGGGTTCTGCATTCTATAGATCGCAGAGTAATTTAATTCAGTGTGTAAATTATTATTAAAGAGAACCGTGTTCTGGTTATTTATGTTTACTGTTTTTATGAGCATATCTATGATGGAAAAGAAACAGTAGTGCTAAAATAGAATTATAGTAAAGAAATATACTGTTACAATAAAAATTATAGGAGATACAGTTAAGTATCCAAACAAGGTATTAACTATACTTAAATCTTCATCTTAAACTATTATTAATATATATATACTAGAATAGGATTATGTTTACAAACATTATTAAATAAGAAGTAATCAAGGTTACAAAGTTAATGTTTTAATCCTTACATAACTCTGAATCTTTACTAAGTGACAGAGCAGTAAACAAATGTAAACTTAAAAGTAAACAGTAAATAAAATAAAGTGAAGAACTTACTTATTTAAGAAATAATTATTTACTAGACAAGCTCTAAATCTATGTAGGTTTAACTTGAGGGTCAAACCCTAGTTCTACTTTCATTCTTTTATAAAAGTATTCTTTAAAACAGAATAAAATAATTAAAAACTAGAATACTAAAGTATGCACTAGACTGGGTACAGTCTTATATCAAGAACTTATAGTATTTGTATATACTCTTTTATTTAAAAAAGAAAAGAAAATATTTTAACAGGATAAACAATATCAATACTATTGTAACAATGAAAAAAATAGGTAAATAGAAACCAACACAACTGATAAATTTAAGAATATATTTATCTAAGGGTTCTTTTACAGTAACCCTAGGATTTTATCCGAATTGATAAGTATAAACATATAAATTTTATCTTAAGACTGAGCTTATAGTCTTCACTTTTACTTTATTAATTACAAGAGAACGCTTAAACAGTAATTATCATTACTAACAGTCGAAGAAGGAAAGACTCAAAATACACAGAACCATAATTTACAGGTTTATAAAACTATTGCATAAATGAGTCAGAGCTTGAAGTTAAAAATCTTTTTAAACCAAATGTATTACTTTGTCAGGCCGAAAGGCTAAAGATATAACCAAATTACTTCACCCAGCTCAAGGCCGGTTTTACCCAGCATTGTGGCGAGGGTTTGAAAACAAAACTAACAATCAAATTATTAAAACTTCAATTATTGAAATATCCTTTATAAGGCAATGTATATTTTACTAGGGTATTCGAAACAGAGGACCATTAAAACCATGAATACAGGAGAACCTCCAATATTAAGAATAGAGTATGTCATTACTTAGCCATAAGGCTGTAAACTTGTTAATAAGTCAAGAAAAGTGAAATACAAAGTCACAGCATCGAAGCCGGAGCCACCCTGTATAGGAAAGGGTTTAATAATGAAAAACTAATTTTAAAAACTGAAGGCCAAACATCCAAAGACTGGAGGAATCGAGGTCATATTTTTCTTCTCTAACGGAAACCCTTTTTCCCTAATCTTTACAAGCAGGGATTTGCTTCATCGTAACCGGGGCTTACCCATTGGTCTTGATGCAATCCAAACGTGAAGAGGATTCTTCCAAACGAAAAGGAAAACTATAACCTGCAAGTGAAGACCAAAAACCTTGATTAGAAACTGAGTTTTATAACTGTAACTGCAACTAGAAATTTGTAACATTTGTAAGATAAATTATTTACCTGGAAGCGAAGGAATCTGGAACCAAGGAGGAAATGAACCAGCACAACGAGCAACACAAACCGTAGTGCTCACCTATGACAGAGGCGACGGGGTTCACCATACATAATACACCAATGTTGGAGCAGGCTAAAAGTTTTGGCATTGGCCACGAAAGGATTCGACACTAAAAACAACTGACAGAGTAACACTACCCTCACGGCAGCGTAATGCATGCATAAAGAAAACCCAATGCAAGTTGTGAATCTCGCAACCCACACACTAGAGTGGCAACACTACTTTACACACAAACAATGGAGCTGGAGACGAGAACAAGTGAGCCCTCATGGCCGCAGTAAAACCAGGCAGTGCCATGACCAAACCCTCGATAAAGAATGAGAAGTTATGGTTGCGTTGTGAGCTTTTAAATCATGCATTGCACGGTGGTGAATGTTTCACGTACCCACCAAATTATTCAATCCATAGTGGTTTGATTGGTATATTTTCCACTGCACTGTCAGGAACCAAATTATTGTCAATAATTTAAATAATAACTACAATGATAATAAAATTTACAAAGTCAAAACATATCATTTCAATGATAAACTGTGAATTCAAGCTATGTTAAAGAACGAGATTTATATTGTATCGTTAAACCTTATATTATATAAACCTTGGAATCTTCGTTGGTAAGATAACTGTGGAAAGATCAATAGTAGAATAATGTCATTGATCTTAAGTAATAGTTCTGGTAATAATCATTTTTACAAACATTATAATGCAAGATTATGATGTTAGAATTAGTGTTATGCAAACACTAATGGGTAAGAAACTAGTTTATAAATCATTAATGTGTAAGTAAAAATAAATAGTATTTATACCCTAGAATAACTCTTACTTTGTATGTAGTCTATAGTACCTTAGCGTAAGATAAACTTCTTGGAAGTTTGTAATCATTTGGTCTCCATAAGGAACCAAAGCTCTAAATGAATCAAACCAAGGCTAGACTGGACTTGGTAGTAAAAGATAGTAAAACTATCCAGAAATAATTATAGTATCATTTTTTTTAATTATAAATAAACAATATGGTAATGTAGTTTCACCACATTACTTATGTCCTGAAGAAACTTGGAGGATAGGAATCACAACTTGACGACAACTGTGCAAATGATCATTTATAAATATAATACAATAATAAGCTGATAAATTTTCTCTACTAAGCTTAATTAAAAGTAGAATTGAGGGTTCTATTGTAAGCTTATATCTTGGAAAGTCTTAAATTTATTTCCATACTTATAATTAGTGTTGTAAATTTTAGATATAGCAACAGCAATAAACTCTTGTTTCAATAAAAATGTTGTTATACTAAATCATGAGCTCTAGGTAGAACTTGTAAATAACTTAACTTATAGGTGGAAAAAATATTTATCCAAAGAAGAAGTCATACTGATAAAATCCATTTAGTATATCAAAGTTATTAATCTTCAAGACATGAATTTTAAAGTACTGTCACAGTTGTAAAACAAGTAAAGAAATGTTACTTTACCTGGTAGTATCCTTGAATTCTATTAAGCACAATTTTACTCTAGTAGTATATTTATGCTAAAGAAGTATATCTGGATTAATGCTTTAATAAACTCCTACTGGTTCAAAATTTACCTGTCGAACCTATAAGATCCAGAAATCCAACTGAGTTAGCAATCGCTAAGTAAGCCCTAGTTAGAACATAACTTCTCACCTACTTGACAAAATCAAATCATCAGTACAGCTAGAAACAACTGAATTCAAGTTATTTACATCACATATCAAAATTAAAATAGCATTAATTTATATGTGTTTAAGTTAATCATTACTTTTGTTAACTGTTTCATTTATTCCGTTAACTGCTAGTAGTTAACAAATTGCGACTATAGACAATTTATGTTACATCAAAAAAATTTAATTTTTGTGAAAATTTGGGGTTATGACAGGATGTGACATATTATTTCCTTCACTTATTGAGGCATCAACATTGTAGGTTAAGGTTGGGAGAGGAAACATATCCTTCTCTATATTTTTTAGTAGCCTTCAAAGAATAAAATCTACAAACAAACGCTCTCGAAAGAGGGTCTTGACTATAAGGTTGGGAGAGGAATCATATCCTTCTCTATAAGTGTTAGTAGACACCCTTCTAGTAGCCATGTTTTTACTTTCAAATCTCCTTTCCAAAATAAAATCATTTTCCAATGATATAGGTTCAAATAGACATACCTCATGTTGAATTCTCTCCTTTTAAGTGCCCATAAAGATATACATCAAAGCATCCTTTGGAATTTTCTTCACTTGAAGACTGAACTTATGAAATTGATTAATGTGCTTTGTAACTATACATTTTTTCCTTGAGTTTTATCACTTATATAAAGAAGATGTTTATCTTAATATCCCCATAGTATCCTATCTATTCATCTGTAAATATAAACCAAGAGAGAATAAAATATTGTTTACAGTTACAAAACCATTTGTGCCTTACAAATTGATTGTGTTCTAAAAACAAGGATGCAATAGTTACCATTAGTAAAGTTGATACTTTGTGCAGAATAAAGAATTTTTCCATCTAGAATATCCATGTTATTGGATCATTTCCATTAAAATTTATCATATAATGACATAGTTCCTTGGTCATAAGTTGAACCCATGATGATGTGATGAATGATAAAATGTTGGGGATTTGAAACTCTTGTTTTCCAACTATTTTTAATTTTGTTAATCTATAACTAGGACAAGTCCCTCTTGTTATACTTCTCCTCTTCCCAGGGATATTAATTATGAGGAAAGAGATGCATCATCTCATTAAAAATTACTCGTTTAATAACTTCAATATCCTCTTTACTACAGGTCTCCTTGGCCATATTTTCAAGATCCCCTACCATCTTTTCAAGGTCCTCTGTCATATTTTCAATATCCTCTTTACCGACCATTTTTTTCAAATCCTTTCTTTATCCTTCATTGTGTTTACCAATTGAACATGTGTCACTAACCTATCATTTAATTCCTTAACCTTGGCCTCCAAATTAGATAGTTGGTTACACATTTCTCCATTTGTTCTTCATGAATCATGGTTGAGATTTTTGGGAGGTTTAGTTGGTGAATTAATTTTTGCTCCACCTCTTTTCATTAGATATCAAAGATATTTACCTAATTTATTCTCTATTTCCTCTTTATCACACTTTTTAAACCAACCAAATCAGATATTCCAATCAAAACTTATGCAAGTTTCAAGTTAACATACCTTTAAATCCCTTAGTTTATAGGTTGTCTTGTTGGCCAAACTTGCTCCTGAAGTGTCTTTGAAAATTAAGCCCCTATAAATCTGAAGTTTTTTCATGTAGTAGCCTTGTATGTATTCTCTACAATGTCGCAGGTTTAACCCAATTTTGATGTGTCAAGGGAGGGTTATGGTAACTTTCCCAAAACATGTTATTTTTGTCCCTTTCAAGAGAGCAAACTTGTACGGATTGACATGTGTCTAAATTTCCCAAAGTGCTTCAAAACAATTTACCACATAAATTATGGTCCATCTTCCTTATGATGCAATAGGTGGTTCTCAATTTGGATCTCTCAATATTCATATATGATAGTTTTACCTATAACACATATTTGAGAGTAGTTTTTGGACTAGTGAAAACCCCTAACTTCTTCATACTATAAATAAAAATAATAATAATGAACTATGACCTTGAATTTTTACCGCATATACTTCACTATGTCCTCTAAGGCTCCTCAAAATTTCACTTTTTGGAACATCCCCCAAAAACATGTATAGCAAAAATGGCTACGATACCAAATGTTATGCAAAAATTTCCTAAAAGAACATAAAATAAGAAAGAGAGACTAATCTGACACCTTAAAAATAAAGTCAAAAAAAAAGGAAGAATAAAAAGCCTCTTTGAGGGGGGAACCTTCATTTACAATCTATCAAATACATAAGAAAATATGAGATGATCCTAAAAATAGGTCTCCTTGGTATATATATAAGAGACAAAGGGTACAACTATGATTCTATCCAACCATACAATTACAATTAAGATCCTAGCCAACCAATAAAGACAATACTTAATGTCACAATACATACAGCTTAACATAACACTAGAACCACATGATAGCTAAGGCATAAGTTATACATAGATAGTCACAGATGGAGGTTTAGCTAGTCAATATTATACTTATAGAAAATTCCTAAAGTTTTCCCATGTTATCAAATGGACTCATTTGTATTTAAACTCCTAGCCTCCACATAAGTTATGTAAGATTACATTTCCTCGGGTTTTGTGCATAAATCCCATTCAACTTTTACAAGGCTTTAAACATAATCATTATGCTTCCAACACTATAATATATAGATTGCCAATATGTTGGTCATGGAGATTTTCTTGTAAACCTCTAGAACTTTGTTGTTAATCCTTTAGTGCTACAAGTAAGAGTTTTGTGAATCTAAGAATTGTGCCCAAAAGGACTTGAATATAATGCCATCATGTGGTTTACCAAACCCATTGTATATTCAAAACGAAAGTGTGGTATTTCCAAATTTTCAATTTTCACTTGATATTTGTCATGATAACTATGATTCCATATAGAGCTTCTAATGACTCATCCCAAATTTATAATTTATAATACAACTAGATGCAAAATTTTAGATACATGAAAAAATATAATATCTACATGTGGACAAGTATAATTCATAACATGAATAATACGCAGAATTTATTCCATTCAAATTTATTAATATATTTTCTATGAATATAAATCAAATAATCTCCACTCATACAAATGAAATTAAACACAAAATTTGTAACGAACATAAATAGGATAATAATTAAATAAAATAATAATTGTTAATTATTATAGTAGTTAGCTATTAATGTGAAGGGACATAACTCTTCATTATGAAACACTCAAGCCATATTAAAGGCGAGCTATGTTGTAATATCCTAACATCTATCATCATATCATATTTTATCAACTCATGGATTATTTGTATTTTAGAAAGTGGAAGTTCGAGAATTTACAGTAAACGGTTTTTACCATTACAGGATACCGCTTGGAGCAGAAAAAAATTCTAAACCCACATGATTCGTATTTTAATCCCACAATAAAATGATAATTAATAATATGATGCTTGAGTTTTCTTAATCCGGATTCGAACAATATTGTGATGTCCCTTTTTACACCTTCCATCTCCCAAGCTACTGCCTCGTTGACTTCCTTTTTGACAGTCTCTGATAATTCATTTTTGCCTTTGTGTAGTTCTATTTTGATTTGGTTGAGTCTTGAGTGTAATCCTTCGAGATGTTTAGAACTTTGGACTTGGTTAAGCTCTAATTTCACCATTATTTCTTTAATTTCATTCATATTCGACATTTTTCTTGTGCAAGGAGGAATTTTTAATAAGAATGGTGATTATATATATATATATATATATATTAATAATTAATTATTATATAATAAAATGTTTATTTTTTTATTTAATATAATAAAATAAATAGAGAATATTATAAATATAATATTATATATATATATATTATTATAATATTTTGTTTGTTTTGTTTTTTGTGCAGGTCGTGTGGAGTGACGTCGTGAGGATGGTGGCGTGAGGATAGAAGATGTGTTGGATGGAGGAGGTGGCAAAGGGTGGTAGGAGGTGGCGAAAGGTGGTAAGAGGTGGTGAAGGCAGCGAGGGTGGTAGAGGGAGCAGGGTGGTAGGTGGCCAGCGTGGAGGTGCGCAAAAGGGACATGCAAGGATGGAAGGAGTGTGCAAGTAGTGGGAGGAGTGCGCAGAAGGGAAGATGGACAGTGATGGAGGTTGAGCGCGGAGAAAAAAAATGGAGCAGTGCGGCGGTGGAGGTTGACTCGAGTTGCGGAAGGTGACGAGGAGCTAATGGCTCTAATACAACTGTAACTTTAAAAACTATTTACTGTAAATTCTCAAACTTCCACTTTTTAAAATACAAATAATCCATGAGTTGATAAAATATGATATGATGATAGATGTTAGGATATTACAACATAGCTCTCCTTTAATATGGCTTGAGCGTTTTATAATGAAGAGTTATGTCCCTTCACATTAATAGCTAACTACTATAATAATTAACAATTATTATTTTGTTTAATTATTATCTTTATTTAACTATTATCCTATTTATGTTCATCACAAAATTTCAAAAATAAAATTACATATATAGAAGAGAATACTAGGGTGATTCCATGAAGATGGGTAACACTTTTTGGCCAAATTTGGCGATGAAAACCTGATTTTTTACTCATGTGCTAGATAGAAGCCCTCAAAACGCATATATGCCATGTGAATTTTGACTTGCAGTAAGAAAACAAATTGTAGAATATTATGTTGGCTTCATAGTGATATTTTTTTAAAAATATTCCGATGTCATTTAATGTCTGAATTTTTGCATTTAATGAACTGTGTGACCTTAAAAATTTGAAGAAGCTAATAAGTGGCTCGTGTCCACGTAGAGTAATTTAATCTTGCATTAATAATTCTAAAAAAATAAATATATGAGCATGATCTACATAAAATGCAGTGTGATGTGCATGTTTTTTTCTTAATTTTTTTCGCATTATACAATTATTTATTATTTTTCGAAAGTGACCACATTCGATTTCAGCATCGTTTTAAACACATATTTGTCCACGTAAAG
>LPNX010728713.1:5033-61284 GCA_001517045.1 Pseudotsuga menziesii | reverse complement strand
GGGTTTACATGATGCCGAATTATAATGTGCCTTATAGCACGAGATGCCACCGGCAATTATCCCCATTGTCGAAACATACACAACAAAATCGATGGTGGGGATTTTGCCTTGAGATCCTCACCACGATTAATTACAATATATACATCATGCAAACGGGGTCGAAACCGGGGACATGACACATATATGAGAGAAGGTGCGAGGGAGACATGGAACGTTCCATGGAAAGTGTAAACCCCTCATGTTATAGCTGATTTTACCACACTAGGTAGATCACACATTTATGGCCTTCCATATCCCTCTACAGAATCCTTGGACCCCATGGAATTATATTATGCTTTGACGTTTCAAGATCATCCCCAAAAATTGCCTGTTTATACCTATACGCAACTTTTAAAGCAATACCCGCGTGTATACGCAACTTTTGACCTCAAACCCGCGTACATCGGGATGTGTGCAAAATGAAAAATATTTTTGGATTTTTCCTGAAATGAGTTTGAATAACTTGACTCTTGGCCTTCCAAATGCCTTGAGAACACTTGGATTTGACCCTCCATAACCTCTGTGGAGTGCTATATAAGGAACCCCTTGGATACATTGAAGGGGGAGAAATTGAAGAGCAAGGAAACTATAGTCCATTGTCACCTCAACTTTGCTTATACTTGAGTTTGCATCCCTTTGTTGCTTAGAGAACATAGTGTTCTTCCAAAGCTCACCTTTTCTTTGTGAGCTTGCTATCAAGAGATGGAGGATTGAAGTAGTGGAGGCCCAGGTGGAGGACTCGATTTCTCCAGTTCGCAGAAGTACCGATAGAGTTTGTTACTATTGTATCTCTGATTTATTAATAGAAGTACCTTTTCCTGTCTAGTTCATGTGCATTTTGAATATGAACATTAAATCCATGGATGTATTTGATTGCTTATTCATGATTGACTATATATGCTAGAGTAGTGCTAACACATTTATATATATCATGCTTTCTTTGTTTGCTGTTGTTGAGAGAAAAATATAATTGCAATTGCATTGGAAAAGCTCAACAAGGATCTACTTCAACTGTCCAAAACAAGGTACGGTTCTTTATCTATTAGTGTTAGATTTTCTTACTGCTCTTGTGTATTGGGAAATATTGATTTCTAGTGTCATACTATCTATTGTGGTACCCCCAAGACATAGGAATTTTCTCTCCATAAAACCTCCCCCACGACACCCCAGGATTAAAACCATAATTCTTGTCCTCACTGATGCTTCAACAGATGTCTTGGACATACAAGCTGATTTTTGAATTGTAAAAAATATTGATGAGCTACTCCACCATGGTGCAAATCACATGGATCCTATCTTGGAAGGACCACCACAACCTCCTCGCCATGCTGCAAAGTACCTGGTATGTGCACCAGAGAGCTCTCCATATGCAGGGAAATCTGTATAATAGGAAGAAGTTGAGGAACATAGATGGAATCCTCTTGGAGCAGTACATTGGATCATCCCTTGACTCCCCCTATCTGTAAACTCAGGTTGGTCGGGTTTATTTAGATATCAAATCTACGAAGTCTTGGCTCTGGAATCCCACTGCATTACATTCCAAAATCTGTGCCCTATCTACCTCAAACCATATGGCCATGACTTATCGTGGGAACTAAGCAGACAACATTGAATGGGAGGCTCTTTTTCATGAAGAGACCCCGATACACATTCGCAATTCCATTGCAGCAATGGAAAATGAAATATTTAGGGAATTTAGGATCCAACTCAGGCCAAATGCAGTGATTTCCAATTACTGATGACTAAATTTTATACTCTCCAGAGCTATGAGTGTTAGTTGGAATATTTCACCTTCTGCGGACAGTAAGGTGTTCCACTGGTCTGAATGGTTCAAATCCAGAACAAATGAAGGATACATGTTGAAGACCCTCCCTGGAAACTGTAGATACCTGGAATGTGATGCTTCGATAGTAACCCTGTGTACCTGCAATCAGCTTAAAAACGCAAACACATCAAAGCTTCCAGAATATGATCTACTAATCCATGTTAGTGACTAAGGAATCTAACAACATACATGTGAAATCAAACAACAACAGTAATGTGGGATGGAAATCAGGTTTGTATTAATATAAAAATGGATAATTTTACAACCAATCAAGCCTTAGTGTTGACATGCATCTCCATGAAACCAAACACTCTGATCCCCATAAGCTCCGACTTTAGCTCTCTCTCCAATGGCTTAGGCCAAGTGATCAATCCAACAACATAACAATACCTTAAGAGTTCTCCCCCTCAATCATGGATATGAGATTGTATTTATAAGGCTCAATGGATAGGGATGGTTGAGAGATTAGTGGATG
Source organism: Pseudotsuga menziesii (assembly GCA_001517045.1). Lineage (NCBI taxonomy): Eukaryota > Viridiplantae > Streptophyta > Pinopsida > Pinales > Pinaceae > Pseudotsuga > Pseudotsuga menziesii. The sequence goes on along the minus strand of LPNX010728713.1, from coordinate 58,945 downwards.
AGGTGGCCTCTAAGATCCTAGAATGAGGTTTCTCAAGCTCAACTAACCCACAATGATAGGGATAAGGGAGGACATGAGACTCATGCTCTAGAAGCCTCGAGAAACTTCTCTTTTTCCCTTTTTACCCAGGGTACTGAATTTTACCTTCAATTACAGAGCGGTTCTGTTAAGAAACACTTATGGACTAAGGGCCATAAACGGTGGCACTACTTGTGGACAACAAGGGATAGGCGGTGCAAACAAGGTACCACTCCTGGACAATAGGGAAAGCATGGTGCTGGGAATTTTCATGAAAGATTGACAATTAGCATGGGTTTCCACTCCAAGTGTTGGGATTAAGGGAAAATAGGTATGTCAAAGGTATTATCACATTATGATGACATGATTTTGGTATAACAAGATTCCCCCCAAAGAAGGAGTCTTAGAGGGATACAATAAACAAGAGCTTTGAGAGAACAATTCATTGCTACAAGGTGAAAATGTCGACTTGATCGAAGCATGTTGTCAAGTAGGCATCTGTAATACATTAGTATGTTGACTCATATACACAAGTAACCAACTCATGGCTGTAGACCAATACAAGGTAGATCCATGAGAGGAATAAACAATCATGGCTACTAGAATACATCATAGATCCATGTGATAGAAGACTCAAACTTGGACATAGCTACTAGACATACAAATCTAGATCTATGTCATACAGACACAAATTTGAGCATAGCCATGACCATACAAATGTGGATCCATGCTAGATATACAAAACTCCATCGCAACCTAGGGAAAAGCGATGAGCGCTTTAAACAAATGCCCAGGGTATTCGTCTCGTCTTCCACAAAGTACGATTCTATCCATGTGATTATAATGATCTAAAGTCGAACATGTAGAAGCCACTTGATTATCGACCAATGATTTGAACCATTAACAAGTGCAAGGGAGATCACCATTAATGTCAATGATTCCCAAGGCACCCTAGTAAAATATACTAGGTGTGAATAGATGTCCTCATGTCGAACACCCAGTCGATTCTATCGATCAAAGGTAAATGATGTGAACCGATGTCGAGAGCGAGAGAATTTGTCATTAAGGCATACAAATCTCAAGGTACCAAATATTATTTCTAAGACTATTTCCCGGATGATGAGCTGATGCCAATGGGAAAATTCTTGTCAAAGGAGGGCCATGACGAGTCCCACATCGACGACATGAAACTTGGAACATAGTTCTGGAATGATGTGAATGTAGTAACCATAATACTGACTCAAAGATATTGACACAAATACTGTGTAGACTGCAGAGGTAAAACTTCTTCAGATCCCCTTTGAACATCGGGAGGCACGACAAAAAGACTTGGCAACATGACTGGACGTGACAGACACACAATGCGACAGTGGCCAATGCATTATTTTGAAAGACTCAAAGGAGTGACATGACTCATGAAAGTGGATCATCACAGAGATCAACTGAATACCCAATTGACTAACATGATGTGAAGATAAGTGCCATGTTCAAAGGTAACAACAAACAACTGCCATTATTTACAAAATGATTCCCTTCCCATTTCCCCCATCATGATCGATGAGTTCCTCTTTTCAGTTTTACGAGTTCAAAGAGGGTGACAAACACTCGATATAGCTCGTCAGAAGATAATTCCAGACTCATATGTTTTACGAACCTGAGAGACAAGGGGTTCATTCCCAAAATGGGTCTCTCAATGTTTGATTTAACGAGTCCACTGAAAGAAAACTTGGTATCATTCATGTTTAGAGAGTCTGAACGAATACGGAAGAAGACTCCAACAGGGTCCTTTTTCATATGATTTAGTCCCTAAGGCCTGAAAAAGTATAAAATCATACCTTAGGGAACTCTTCTAGTCATGATTGGCTGTGGTGTTCCTTTTTCGTAAATAGTCCTATCTGAACCAAAAAAGAGATAACCTACCGTTGGACGGACGACTCTTCAAATACTTTAACAAGCGTGAAGAAGACACGATCCCTCGACTATCTTTTCATATTTAGGGAGCCTGAAAAGAGTTTAAAGAGAACCCCATGAGGTTTCTTTACACAATATCATTTTTTACGAGCTTGGAAAGAATTAGAAATAGACTCGATGATCTTTTTGTGTTTAAGGAGCCTGAAAAAGAGGTGAAAAGAAGACTCCATAGGTTTCTTTACACAATGTCATTTTTTTACGAGCCTGGAAAGAAACTGAAATGGACTTGGACCTTTGATACTAGGTTTAAAGAGCGTGACCAAAGTGTTGTAATGAATGCTCATTGACCTTTTCCATTTTATGAAAGTGAGAAAAATCCATAAACAAAATTCCAAAGCTTCTTACTATGGTTCTCTTATCTTGCATTGTAAGCCTACCTCAGCCGGGGGGCATGGTTACACCATCGTAGCCATTGATTATTTCACAAAATGGGCTGAGGCCATGCCTACATATGCAGAAGATGGTAAGACTGCCACTCTCTTCTTGTTCAATCATATCATAGCTAAATTTGGAGTTCCGCAGTCCATCGTTACTGATCACGGATCCCATTTCTGTAATCAAATGATGGAGGAAGTAAGTGCCAAGCTAGGTTTTCTCCATGAAAACTCTACGCCATATTATCCACAAGCTAATAGTTAGGTAGAGGCCATTAACAAAGTTTTGAAAACTATGCTTCATCGGATGGTTAGAGATTATAAATCCAACTGGAACCACATTCTTTTCTCCGCTCTTTGGGCCTATCGGACTTCTGTGAAAACAACCATTGGTTTCACACCATTCTAGCTTGTTTATGGACTCAAAGCTGTCTTACTGATTCAATGTCAGATTCCATCTTTACAACTTGCCGTCGAACTTCTCCCAGAAACTTCCGCAGAGGAAGAAATATTTTTGTACTTGAGTAACCTTGACAAGATTCGGAGAGATGCTGCCTTGGCTAATGAGGCACATAAGAAACATGTCAAGGCGTAGTATGATAAATCCTTCCAACCTCGTGTCTTTAACGAGGGTGACCTAGTCTTGACTTATGATCAGAGATATGATAAACTAGGGAAGGGTAAGTTCGAGTCCATGTGGTACAAACCTTTCGTTATTTCTAAGGTGTTAGAGAAAGGAGGTTACAAGCTCGTTGATTATGATGGAATCCCTTTGGGGAAACCTCATAATGGGTTGTACATGAAAAGGTACCATGCCTCGGTATTTATTGTATAGTATCTTGTATATATGTATATTGATTGAATTTCAGTGTGCTTTTAGTATTTTCAAGATGGTTTTGAGTTTAGTGTCCGCATCTGTTTATACCATGTTTTGGTCATGCAGATGGATTTTTACGACTTCACTGATGGTGCTTGCTGCCACACCTTGAATCTTGCCTCAGCTGTTTGGGTCCTCTATTCCCCAGCAGAGTTGCAAGATTTGTTAGCTAGAATATTTCACCTTCTGCGGATAGTAAGGTGTTCCACTGGTCTGAATGGTTCAGATCCAGAACAAATGAAGGTCAAAGGTTGAAGACCCTCCCTGGACGCCGTAGATACCTGGAATGTGATGCTTCGATAGTAACCCTGTGTACCTACAATTATATTAAACACACAAACATGTCAAAGCTGCCAAAATATGATATACTAATCCATGTTAGTGACTAAGGAATCTAACAACATACATGTGAAATCAAACAACAACAATAATATGGGATGGAAATCAGCTTTGTATTAATATAAAAATGGAGAAGTTTACAACCAATCAAGCCTTAGTGTTGACATGCATCTCCATGAAACCAAGCACTCTGATCCCCATAAGCTCCAACTTTATCTCTCTATGATCTCCAATGGCTTGGGCCAAGTGATCAATCCAACAACATAACAATATCTTAAGAGTTCTCCCCCTCAACCATGGATATGAGCTTGTATTTATAAGGCTCAATGGATAGGGATGGTTGAGAGATTAGTGGATGAGGTGGCTTCTAAGATCCTAGAATGAGGGATCTCAAGCTCAACTGACCCACAATGATAGGGATAATGGAGGACACGGGGATCATGATCTAGAAGCCTTGAGAAACTTCTCTTTTTCCCTTTTTACCCAGGGTACCGCATTTCTCCTTCAATTACAGAGCAGTTCTGGTAAGAAACGCTTATGGAATAAGGGCCATAAGCGGTGGCACCACTTGTGGACAACAAGGGATAGGTGGTGTGAACAAGTTACCGCTCCTAGACAACAGGGAAAGCGCGGTGATGGGAATTTTCATGAAAGATTGACAATTAGCATGGGTTTCCACTCCAAGTGCTGGGATTAAGGGAAAATAGGTATGTCAAAGGTCTTATCACATGATGATGATAGGATTTTGGTATGAAAATTAGGGAGAGAGAATGTTTTGGAAATTTAGTGAAGCTAACTGTCATTACCTTCAAGGAAGATGCTGAACGAAACCTTGTCCACATGACATACATCATTCAAATCTTGGAGCTGCCCTTCCAGCATTTTCAGGGAGCCAACAAGGAATCCAAAGGAGAAGGATCCAACTGAGCTAATGAGGATGAGGCCAAGGCCAATAGGAATATGTAGTTGACTCATCCATCTCTACCAATTTCACCCTCTTTCTACTCTGTCAATGGTTCACTGCCGGACCAATTCTCCCCTTAATGTTTTTATGTCTGATAAGATGCCAATGTATAAAGGCTGGGAATCTCATACTATGTTTAGATACTCAGTTTGGACCTTAATGCATCTTACTCTTTTTTGGTCTCATGACTACAACCCAACTCCATGTTTTTGGAGTCATAATTGAATATGTAACTATTTTCCTTTTCCAAGTTAAGTAATAGAATGAGATCTTCTTATTGATAAAAAAAGTTAATTCACTTGAACTTCTGATGCCGTATCATGAAAGATAACCTATTTAGATTTTCATTATATAAATGGTTATTGTCAATTAACACATATATATATCAACCATATTCTGTACAAATTTAGTGCATGCATGATATAAGGATGCAATATTTATTTTATGTTCCCCATTAATTCCCCTATACAAAATTATTGAAACATTCTCAACATTGGTAACTTTCAAACAATTTGTGGCAGAATTCACTGGAAGTTCATGTTGGTGGTTTAGGGAATCGATAACTCAGTTGAAGGCCACAGTGGTGGCCTAAAAGCTACAACAGTAGGCTAGCATATGGTCACAACTAGCAACAACTGGATTCCATATACTTGGTGGTGACTCCGGATAGCATAAACAAACTGCTACCTATCACGCTGGTGGTCATAGATCTAGTAAATACACTAACCTTGTTTTCAAAACCCATGAGGAATATTCCCAAAATTAATCTCTAAACACATGTAATAAATGTATCAAATCAACAAAGAAAAACCTAATTTTACTTATTTTGACAAAAGTGCACACCCATTCCTCATTAAAGCTCCAAATTTTGATTTTCTAGTTGTTAATAGTTATTTAGATTATTAGTTCCAAACTTCAAGCTAAAATGTTGTTGTATAAAAAATCCAAAACTACCAAATTTCAAGCACATCACATAAATTCATACAAGAGAACTCTAGAGGGAAAATCATATGCTATGTCTACGCTTTGTAAACCAACTCCATTTCCAAGATCTATGTCTATCAAGATAGGGTTTTCTTTGATTTCTCATTATTTTATGAATTGAAATTCATTGTCACTAGGACTCATACTGGGAGTCAATTAAGTACTCAAATGAGGTTATGTAAGTTGGTATGGATTTTGCATGAGATATTTCATTACTATACTACTTCATTTCTTACCTCAAAGACTGCTTCTATGGATAACAAAAACTGACTTCTACCTATAACGTTGGTGGTCATAGAACTAGTATTTAAAAAAAAAAAAATAGATCGCTATCGGATATCCGATGAACTTTCTGACTATATTTGACGAGTATGCAATGCCACCGACGAGAACTCTTGTCAGTTTTTCTCTTTTATGTCGTCGGATATCCGACGTCCTTCCCTACTTTTCCGACATTCATGCCATACCTCCAATGAAAAATGTCATCGGCTATATGACCGTCTATAAAGTATTTTATGTTGGTTATCTGATGGGTCTGTCATCGGATATCATTCCTTCTTTATAGGATTTGGGGTCGAGTATCCGACAAGTCTGGCGTAGAATATCCTATGTGTATTTGTCACATATTCAAGTTTATATTAATATATTTGTGGTCATATATCTGACCATTTCATGTCATACATTCAACGATCCCATATTGTTGTCGGAGATCTGATGAAAATCAATCAACGTTTATAAAATCTGAGGCTTGTCGGATTATCGACAGATTGATGTCAAAAATCAAACATATACGCCATCAGATTTTGGGTTCAAATTATCTTGTGTTATCTACCCAATCCATGAATAGATAATAACCTTTTATAGCTCATTCAATTGGCATGTTCTCATCTATATTTACCATATCTAATAACTCTTCATCATTTTTCTTTCCCATATCTAATAACTCTTCATCCTTTTTCTGAAACCCAATAAGTGCTTGGCCAAAATATTCTTCATCATGGATCTTCACAAACACCTACAAGTCTGTGCCTTCATCATGTTTATCTTCCACATGAGGTTTCTCCATCACATCCAAAGTGTCTCCTACCATGTGCACATGATCATTTTCCATGCAAGATGGAGGGTGTGGTACATTCAACTCCTTTTGAAGTTGATCAATCTACAACCTTGACTCTTGAAGAGCTTCTTGGGTTCTCTTCAAAGAATCACATGTAGCCTCCCATTTGCTATGGATCCTTTCATACTCTTCTTCTTTCTTCTTGAGTGCACAATGGTAAATTTGATCCACATGAGGAGATGATATCTATCTAAATGTAGCTCTCCTTCATCTTGACCACCACTTTTTTGAGTGCTATGAGCTCTTCCAAAAATGCTTCCCCTTCCAAATCTCCTCCAGAATATTTCCAACAACATCTTTGTCCTCGTTTAGTGATCAACTCCAATGATGTGGCTCACAAAGAAGATTCTCATTCCAATGGATGTAACCTAATATCATCTTTCTTGTGGCATGGATCCAAAATACATATCTCATTCTCAACACAGGTCAAATTAGAATCTTTTGCAAAATCACTTCCATGGTATGAAGTGGAGGGTAACTTTGAGGGTTGCAATGAAATGTGAACTTTACAAAAATAAGATATGTGACATCATACCTTGGTATTTCATATTAATCCTCTTCATGTAGTATGGATATGGCGGCGTGCTCTTCCACAAAAATATCTGGTTCACTCCCAAGTGGTGGGGGTTTGTCTTCTGTTTCATTATGAATATCAAGTGGTAATTTAAATATGATTTATTTTATTATTTTGGATATGATCCAAAGTATGTATCACCACCCTCAACAAAACCCATTTTCTTTATAGTGATATGGAAATCACCCACAAAGAAGTTGTAAGTGAATTCTCCTTCCAAACTACCAACAACCTGATGATGGGATGCTGGGACTTCAATGGTGCATGATTTCTCTTCATCTTCTTCTTGGAGTATATTGGAACAAGCACGCTCTTCCTCATTTGAGTTCACATTAATACTCACTTCACTTCTTCATTTGATTGGAGAAAATATATGTGCATGCTATCACTTTTATCTCTAGAAGGTTCTTATTCCTTGCCATCCTCTTCCAGGAAAATAAAATCTTCTACATCTTTAGTGGCATGAGGATCTACATCATTAGTAGGCTCCACCATGATACTACTTGCACTTTCTTCACATATATTTGATGTAGAGAATTTTGATGGTGAGACTTCAATTTGTTGCAACCATTGCTCCACTTCTCTACACACATTGTAGATAATATGTTCCATTCCATTCTAATGTGAGTTTCCAAAGGGATCCCTTTTTTCTGAATAGGACACTAATCTCATATTCACAAAACTCTCAAAAATACAAGAATTCATGGATCTCTTTTCTTAATGCTTGGTATTTTCAGAGGTACTTATAAGAATACAATTTCAGTGGATTTACTCCAAAGACTACTTTGCCACCAACAACATCAAACATTGGTCGACCCCTCTATATTCAAGGTACACTTGGTTACTAAGGTAACCATCCTCATATATTTTCATTTTCAAACCTTCATCAACATATATAACCTCTTCTTCTTCAGACTGCTCAAATCCTTCTTTAACTACTACTGATATAAGCCTCATTCTGCAACCTTGAAGATGTGATATGCAACTTTCTTCAAATGAGAGATTACTTTCCATAAGAGTAGAGGAAGGTGATAAGATACCACTTTAATATCCCTTAAATATTAATTCAATATATATCAACTCTAACACAAGGAACCAGTCAGAAAAACTAAAGATTACGTGCTAGAAATGAACTAGGGATGACTTGATTTCTTCAAAATAGTGCTAGGTTCTTCTCAAGTTATAAATACTTAGATGGATTTGAAATAATTAATTACAAGTATGCACAATATATCAGGAGTACATCATATCATAATTCATTCATAGGTTAGAAATAAATCTACACAATCTCAAGTTTCCTTTGCACAATGTGTTGGGACCATTAATTATGTCTCGAACATCAACGAGGTTAATGTATACTCCAAGGATCATGGTGTTGAGAATATAAGTTGTCATTGATGTCAAAGGGTTTCATGTATGGAAAAGGAATAAAAACTAGATATGGTAGAAGGATGAATTCAGGAATGACACAAAGGAAAGTCAATAGTGAGGAATTAGGGATTCTGAGAGTGAGAGAAGAGAGAGAGATCGATGATGAACCTGTAGGAATAAGTCTGTGCAGGTATTAATGGTTGAGATCATGGTAATGTTGAAATACTATAACTTCAAATAATATTCTATATGTATCTTTTTTGTTCCCCGACGGTCCTATCGGGAGAACCAATTGTATTTCTTTATACTCTGATGCTTTTAATCGTAAGAACTAATAAGAGTCATGAGGTAGTCCCCTCAAATTGTAAAGGTGGGTCAATAGCACCCCAGTTGTGGTTACTTGATCCTACATGTTTAACTCGAGCCTACATGATTAACTCAAGCCTACATGTCACAATTAATTATTAAAGTGAACGAACAAATATAAATAGAGGTGTGGCGCTCCTCATTTGGAACACACACACTCACTTGTGTAGTGCATAGTGAAGGAGAGAGAAGTAGCTGGAGAAGGAGGAGGATCAGTCTTTGATCAGTCTTTTGGTTTTACCTTTTATATTTTGGGGCATCTATATTGAGGAAGCTTTTGCTGGGTTTTTCCCTTTAGGGTTTTCCCAGGATAAATCTGTGTTGTTCTTGTGATATTGTTTCTTTCAGTAATCCTGTTTATATGCTTTTATTATGAAATTGAAATGAAATACTGATGATCTAGCTTAGCATATGGATTTTTAACATGGTATCAGAGCTAGCCTGAATAGGAGAGCTTTCACAAGGTGAAATAGCCCTCTCTCTCTCCCAGGAAGAAATTCAGGTTTCAAGAAAATTTTTGAGTTTCAGAAAATTGCTTGCATAGAAAGTTGTGCCCTCCTAGAGTGCATATTTTGAGCCTAGAATCAAGGTTTTTGGGTGTGTGAGTCTCCAGGAAAGTCAAACCCTAGTTTGACAGCTGCACCAGAAAATTGCTGAACCAAAAAACAACTGGAAGCTGTAGAAGCTGAATCTTGCAAGTCTGATTTGGAAGGTGAAGAATTAAGATCTGTAGAATCCAAGCACACTAGTCAACTCACCTAATTCAAGCGCATCTCCTGGTAAGTTCAGTTTCTCATTCCACATAATTTCAATTTTTTGTGATTTTCTGACAAGATGGGCCCAAGCACTAAGCTTGAGGACAAGCTAGAATACATAGAGAATTTCTGAGCATGGAAATACAAGATTGGTCTCATTCTCCAAGAGAATGATCTTGATAAGTATTTCAAAGAAGAAGTTGTAGAACCTGAAGAAGCTGAAGCCAAGGAGAAGCACAAGAAGGATATGATTAGGGCACACTGGATTATTGCTAAATCCATAAAGGATCACTTGATCCCTCAAGTGTCATCCAAGAAGACTCCAAAAGAAATGTATGATGCCCTACCCAAAATGTATGAGGGAAGAAACATCAACATAAAGATGAATCTAAGAGCTCAGCTGAAGAGCACCAAGATGAGTCATGGAGAATCCATCCAAGACTACTTCACAAGGGTTTCTCAGATCAAAGAGCAAATAGAAGCTATTGGAGATAATCTTGATGAAGATGAAATGGTTATGACTTCTCTCAATGGTCTCACTAGACCCTGGGAATCCTTCATCCAGATGATGTGTGCCAGAAAAGAAAGCATGAAGTTTGATATGGTATGGGAAGACTGCATTCAAGAGGAGACTAGAGTTGCAAATAGAGAAGCCTTAATAAAGGAAGATGATCAAGCCCTAGCCACTCTCACCAAGAGAAGAAGAGGCCAATCTAATTTCAAGAGAAGAAATTTCAAGGAGTCTCATCCTCCCACAAGAATCCAATGGATAAGAGAAATTCCTCCAAGTAGAGACTACTCTGGTTTTCAATGTTTTCATTGTGATAAGATAGGACACATTGCCTGAAATTGTCCTATGAAGAAGCAAGAATATAATAAGAGGATCAACAACAACAAACGATATCATGCTCATCTATCGAAATATGAAGATGAAGGAGAAGAAGAAGAAGGATCTCCAATAAAACAAGCAAGAGAAGAAGATGCAGAAGAATATGTACTATTCTCTGCACTCTCTGGGTCTGTAACACTTGGAGAAGACACTTGGCTTATTGATAATGGTCCTTCAAAGCTCATGACGGGACAAAAGAAAGCTCTGTCCAAAGTTGAAGAAAATATCTCTCCTCAGAAAGTATCCCTAGGAGATGACTATCGATATTCGATCAAAGGAGTAGGTGAAGTAAGCTACAAACTTGATTCAGGTAATCCCCTAAAGATGAAAGATGTATTATATGTACATGGCATAAAGAAGAACTTACTTTCTATCTCAGCTTTCGATAAAAAAAGATTCAGAGTTGCTTTCATAGATGGTCAAGTACTCATGTGGCCCAAAGGAAAGAATATTGAAGATGCAATAATCATTATTGAAGAAGAAGGAGGCTTGTATAAACTCAAGGGGCACTCAGAAACAACCTTTGTTCATGAGTCCACTGACCCTAGTGAAGTATGGCATAGAAGGCTTGCCCACATTAAATACAAGGCTCTACCTCATGTGAACAAAGTAGTGACAGGATTACTAGACATGAAGATCAAGCATGAAGGCATTTGCAAAGGATGTGCGAAGGGAAAGAACATCAAGAATCCATTTCCGAAGAGTGAAAAAAAAGAAAAGGTACGTTGGAATTGATTCATTCAGATGTATGTGGTCCAAAGTATTCTACATCCTTAAGTGGCTTTGAATATTATATCACATTTATTGATGACTTTTCAAGAAAGACTTGGATATACTTCTTGAAAGAAAAAAGTGAAGTGTTTGAGAAATTCAAGGAGTTCAAAGCCTTGATAGAGAATCTTTCAGACAAGAAAATAAAGACACTCCGATCAGACAATGGTGGAGAGTATACTTCAAAAGATTTTGAAGCCTTTTTCAAAGATGCCAGAATCAAGAGGGAACTAACTACTCCCTACAATCCTCAACCGAATGGGGTTGCGGAAAGAAAGAACAGAACCATCATGGAGGCAGTGAAGACAATGATATATGATCAAGATCTTCAAATGCATCTATGGGAAGAAGCAACAAGAACTGCTGTGTATGTACATAATAGAATATCTCACAGTGCTCTTGGATTCAAGAATCCAGAAGAGATGTTCATGGGAAAGAAGTCTGAGGTAAGTCACCTCAAAATATTTGGTTTTCTAGTATATATTCATATACCAAAAGAGAAAAGAACCAAGCTGGACCCTTCCAGAAAGAAGGGGATATTTGTTGGATACTGTGAAGTATCCAAGGCATTCAAAATTTACATTCCTGGATTCCATCACATGGAAATCAGTCGAGATGTGACATTCAATGAAGAGGCATCCCTTAAGAGATCCAGGAAGTGCCAACATGAAGAAGTGTATGAAGAAGAGACACCTCCCCAAAACGAAGAAACTACATGTCTCCCTGAAGAAGAAAATCCTGAAGAACATGACATGGAAGAATTACAAGAACCTCCTACAATGGAGATATCACCAAAGAGGAAGTCTGCTTGGACAAGAGAGATTATACAAGAGGTAGAAAGATATGGAGCTCCTGAAGGCTCCACAAGGGAAAGAAAGAAACCTAAGACTTTTTCCAACTATGTAGCCTTGATGTGTGATCTTGTAGATCAAGAACCTACAAACTACGAAGAAGCAATACAGAAGAAAGAATGGGTAGAAGCAATGACTGAAGAATATCAGTCAATAATGAAGAATGATGTATGGGATATAGTTCCCAAACCAGAAGGAAAAAGTATAGTATCCTTCAAATGGTTCTACAAGATAAAGCATGTAGCTGACGAAAGTATCGAGAAGTATAAAGCAAGATTTGTGGCCAGAGGTTTCTCTTAGAAAGAGGGTATTGATTATGAATAGAAATTTGCCCCAGGAGCACAGTATACTTCGATTAGAGCTATCATGGCACTTGAATCCATGATGAAGTGGGACTTACACCAGATGGATGTGAAAACAACTTTTCTGAATGGTGTGATTGTAGAAGAAGTATACATAGAACATCCACAAGGATTTGAAGTTGAATATAGACATACTCATGTATGCAAGTTAAAGAAGGCCCTGTATGGCCTAAAACAAGATCCTCGAGCTTGGTATGAAAGGATAGATAATTTCCTGATGAGCATGGGCTTTACCAAGAGTAAAGATGATCCTAACATTTACCTCAAGGTTGTAGAAGATGAACCTGTCATCCTACTACTATATGTGGATGACTTATTCTTGACAGGGAATGAGAAACAGATTATGGAAAGAAAGAAGAAACTCGCATAAGAATTTGAGATGAAAGACCTTGGGTTAATGCATTATTTCCTATGTCTGGAAGTATGGAAAAGTTCAGAAGGAATCTTTCTCAACCAGGGAAAGTATGCAGTAGAGATATTGAAAATATTCAATATGCTGGAATGCAAAGCCATGGCCACACCCATGGATTCCAACCTGAAGTTGTTAGTTGATGACTCATCAGAGTTAGTAGATGTGACTCAATACAGACAAATCATTGGGTCATTAATGTACATAACAAACACCAGACCTGACATTTGTTTTGCTATGGAGACTCTGAGTCAATATCTAGTTCAACGTAGACGGGTTCACCTGGTAGCTTCAAAACATGTGATGAGATATCTGAAAGGGACTATATACTTTGGTCTATACTATGATAGTAGCCATGAGTATAGATTGTATGACTATACAGATGCAGATTGGGCCGGAAGTATCTCAGACAGAAAAAGCACATAAGGTGGATGTTATAGTCTGGGATATGCTATGATTTCATGGTTTAGCAGAAAACAGTCTAGTGTTGCTCTAAGCACAGTCAAAGTAGAATAAATAGCAGCTTGCTTTGCTAGTTGTGAAGCCATATGGCTTCGAAAGCTGATGTCAGGGTTATTCAACCTAGATTTGGACACTACCGTGATTCTATGTGACAACCAAAGTTGTATAAAGATGACAGAGAACCCAGTGTTCCACGATAGATCGAAGCACATAGAAATAATGTATTTCTACATTCTAGATATGATGCATAAGGGAGCCATAAAGCTCCAGTATGTGAGTACTGATGAACAAGTTGTCGATGTGCTGACAAAGCCTCTGTCTCGGGTAAAGTTCGAACACTTTCGAGACAAGCTAGGTGTTGTTCGGAAAGATCTTCCTCGAAAGGGGGAGTAGGGGTGTTGCACTGGGATTGTATCATCCCTGGGATCTTGCCCTAAAGTGATCCAGTGACCTCGGTCCCCGAGAATAAAGATGGATTGTATCATCCCGGGACATATGTCCATAATGGATCCGGTGACTTCAGTCCTCGAGAATGTGGTAGGATTGTATCATTCGTGAACTTTGATTCAGAATGAATCCGGTGACTTCGGTCCTCGAGAATGTGGTAGGATTGTATCATCTGTGAAATTTGGTTAAGAATGGATCCGGTGACTTCGGTCCTTGAGAATGTGGTAGGATTGTATCATCCATGAACTTCGGTTCAGAATGGATCTGGTGACTTTGGTCCTCGAGAATGTGGTAGGATTGTATCATCCGTGAACTTCAGTTCAGAATGGATCCGGTGACTTTGGTACTCGAGAACGTAGTAGGATTGTATCATCCATGAAATTCAGTTCGGAATGGATCCGATGACTTTGGTCCTCAAGAATGTGGTAGGATTGTATCATCTGTGAACTTCGGTTCAGAATGGATCCAGTGACTTCAGTACTCGAGAACGTAGTGGGATTGTATCATCCTTGAAATTCGGTTTAGAATGGATCTAGTGACTTCGGTACTCGAGAACGTGGTAGGATTGCATCATCCTTGGACTTAGTCCTAAATTAATAGGGACTGATTATCCTGTAATGAATCCAGTGACTTTGGTTGTCGAGAATGTGGTGGGATTGCATCATCCCTGGACTTTAAGTCCAAAAGTGATCCAAATACTTTTTGTCTTTGTACTGTGGATTGCAGGTTGTTGTTGATGATGATGATGTTACTAATCGAAATATTAGAGTGTGATGATGATGATGTTCCTGATCGAAAGATTAGCGTGTGATGATGATGATGTACTGATCACAATATCATAGTGTGATGATGATTTTGCTGTTTGAAAGCTCAAAGTATGATGATGATGTTTCTGATTGAAAGGTCAAAGTGCTGAAGATGTTGTTTCTAATCAAAAGATCAAAGTGTTGATGATGATGTTGCTGATTGAAAGGTCAAAGTGCCGAAGATGTTGTTGCTGATCGAAAGGTCAAAGTACTGAAGATGTTGTTGCTGATCGAAATTTCAAAGTATGAAGATGTTGTTGCTGATCGAAAGGTCAAAGTGCTGAAGATGTTGTTGCTGATAAAAAGGTTGAAGTATGAAGATGTTGTTTCTGATCGAAAGGTCAAAGTACTGAAGATGTTTTTGCTGATCGAAAGGTCAAAGTGATGTTGATGATGTTATCAATCAAAGTAGTCAAAATGTTGCTGTTGTTGAATACTGAAGATGAAGACTATATGATGTTGAAAAGCTTCCAATGATTTATAGATGTGTTACCCTGATGATGTTGATGATGTCCTCTCTCTCTCCTATTATTATTGTTGTTGATGTTTTTATAGAATACCCTTCTCGTTAAGGGAGAGTGTTGAAATACTGTAACTTCAAAGAATATTCTATATGTATCTTTTGTGGTCCCTGATGGTCCTACCGGGAGAACTAATTGTATTTCTTTATACTCCAATGCTTCTAATCGGAAGAACTAATAAGAGTCATGAGGTAGTCCCCTCAAATTGTAAAGGTGGGTCAATAGCACCCCAGTTGTGGTTACTTGAGCCTACATGTTTAACTTGAGCCTACATGATTAACTCGAGCCTACATGTTGGAATTAATTATTAAAGTGAACAGACAAATATAAATAGAGGTGTGGCTCTCCTCATTTGGAACACACACACTCACTTGTGCAGCGCATTAGTGAAGGAGAGAGAAGTAGCTGGAGAAGGAGGAGGATCAGTCTTTGATCAGTCTTTTGGTTTTACCTTTTATCTTTTGGGGCATCTATATTGAGGAATCTTTTGCTGGGTTTTTTCCTTTAGGGTTTTCCCAGGATAAATCTGTGTTGTTCTTGTGATAATGTTTCTTTTAGTAATCCTGTTTATATGCTTTTGGTATGAAATTGAAATGAAATACTGATGATCTAGCTTAGCATATGGATTTTTAATAGGTAAGAGAAAATCCCTAACCATGGTTGAATTTCGCAAGTTAGAGTTGCAAATGAGATAAATTGATAATCCTCATTCATATGCTTGAAGATTGTGCGGTGGATATTAAAGGTGGAATAAGATCAACGGCTGAAGAAGATTCTATTGAGAAAAGAGCAAGGAGGATAAAAGGTGAGTCAAGCTGCAAAATTAGAAACTAATCGCCAAGAAGGAGATTGAGATCAATGGACAAGGTTGATCAGGGAAGAAAATCAATGGCTTCCAATTATTTCATAGGGAGAACTAGCACATATTAATAAAATCACGATGTGCACGAAATTTTAATATAATCCACCTTATGGTATTTGGGGTCCACTGTCAATCTAGATCTGATGGTCCTCATGGATTTCACAGATTCAACTAGCAGGTGAGTTAACGCTCTATATGGGAGCTAAATTTCATTGAGAAATAGTTTACTGACAACATTAATGGTCCAGATCAGTCAAGAGAAATTACGGAACCCGATCTTGAGAAGATCAACGATGGTGGATGATTTCTGAACAAAGAAAAGGGGAGATCGTAGATCACTGGCTAGGATTGAATCTGCAAGGAAATCTAGAGTGGGGAATGATTTCTGAACAAAGAAGAGGGGAGATCCATAAGTCCGCATTAGATCGTAGATCGACAAACATGAGTGAACCTGCAAAGAAATCAACGGTTTAGATGAAAAGCGGAAAGCGGAAGGCGGAGAATCATGAAAAGACTTTGGGAAATGTCACAGTGTCACATGTCGCATCCGACGATCCGGAAGATCGACGGTCATAAAGACATCCATAAAAGATCGAAGGTGCAGAAATATTAGTGTGGAAAGCAGAAGGCAGAGATTTGCAAAAGAAACATTTGAGTTTTTGAGAACCCACATTCCGCATTCCGTGATTCGGAAGATCGATGGTAAAAAATACATCCGTAAAATATCGATGATGCAAAAAGATTAGTGTGGAAAGAGGAAGACGTAGAATTGCAAAAGAAACGTTTGAGTCTTTGAGAACGCACACTCCGCAACTCGTGATCTGGAAGATCAACGGTCAGGAGACATCCATAAAAGATCAACGATGCAGAAAGATTGGTTTGGAAAGTAGAAATCATGAAGTGATATTTGGAAAAAGTCACTTATTCAATATCTGATTTCCAACTCAGATTGATGGTCACAAAAATATTGAAGGAGATCAATAGTACAGAATGGTTGAGGCAGAAATCTAAGTGCGAAAAGACATGCTGAGAAATGTCACAGTTCGACAATCCACATACCACATCCTATCTTAGATATATGGCCAGGAAGAAGTCCGAAATAAAATAAATGACTTAGAATGATTGCGGAAATGGAGAATGCAAAAGGTACTATTGGAAGATTAAACAACAAATCAATTAACAAGGAATTAGCTTAGTTGTTTTGAAGAGGCACGATCGAAGAATGAAATGGCGCAATGGTGAAGAGATGCGTCCACAAGAAGCGAAAACGTATTTATTGACAGAATGATTGAAGGAAATAACTTGTCTATGTGATTGTGAATGACAGAGTCCAAGAAATGAATTCCAGACTGATAAAAATCAGGCTAGGGTGGTGCTAGGGAAGACTATAAGTCTGCGAAGGGTGTTGTAGGATCCTTGTCTATTGTGGCAGACTAAAACCTAGGTTGTTGGAGCATCCTTGTCTATTGGAGTAGGAAGAAACCCAGGGTGTTGAAGCATCCTTGTCTGTTGTAGCAGGCATAAATCCAGGGTGTTTTTGCATGCTTTCTGTAGTAGCAGATAAATAAATTTTGTAGATTCATCTTTTAATGAGTTTGAATTGGGGTTTTTTTCTTTGAAGTTTCCACGATAAAATTTGTGTCTTAACCTATTTGATTCATTTGTGTTAAAAGAAAAAAGACAGTATTGATTGTCCCCTCCCCTCTCAGTATTGTGGGACAATCCAACACATGGGTACAAAAATATATGAAAACTAGATCCTTGGTATTTTCATAGGTCTAATTAATAGTTTTGGGGAAATTTTGGCACAGTTTGGGAGTCAAAGTTTAACTAGGATCACTTTGGGACAACTCAACTAGTCTCGATTCAAGGCTTCCCAAATGACCTCAAAGGATTTTAAAATGGAAAACTAAGACACATATGATTTTAATTAAGGTATTATATAAATTCAGTAATATAAATCATTTGAATTCATTGAGTAGAAGTTCAATTACTTAATGATTACTGAAAACTAGACAATTTATATGCAATTCTAGAGGGGGTCTTGGAAATAAATTTAGAGATGCAAACTTCTGCATTTAAATGGTTTAAGAAATGATACAAATGGTTCATAATCAAACATAAGATTCAAATGGAATTGCCCAAAGGCTTCATCATTACATCATGGCTTGATTTCTTCATAGAATAATAAAGAATATAAGAGAAAGAGGAGAAACTAAGAAGATTCGAATTAGAACTTGGTCTTCCTTCTTCTTGGATTTTGACCTTTATTGGATACTCTTTAAAACCTGCAATACAACTCAATGACAATGGATTAATTCCATCATCGTTTGAATAACAGGGGAACATCTCCCATCTTGTACTAGGGGCATATATCCCAATTTAGAGTAGCACAATGCTCTCAATGCAAAACACAAACTGTTAAAAGATGTGAGAGGGGTCCACTAGCATTCTTTTATAGACAATATTTCTTCTTTTCCAAGATTCCTTGAGCATTGCGCCCTCATGATCTGAATAGGAACTTTCTTGCTTTCTCCTCCTTGCTTTCCCGCCTTTCCAACTAACATGTTTTTCTTCCTTTAGGAACTGCACCCTCCTTGCTTTACTAATGTTTCCTACTTTTCATAACTGACTAATTTTCTGCACTTTCCTTATTTGTGTACTTTCCTGCTTTATGCACTTTCTTACTTTTCAATGCTTTTTGCAAGTTTTCTTCTTTTGCTGCCACCTTATTTTGTGTTGCTTTCTTCAACTTTATCTCTTTTGAAAGGGAACTTCTTGGCCCACCTTATCTCCTTTCCCAACTCATTATTACATTTAAATGACATTTAAATGCTCAAAATAATATTACATCCCTCTAAATTAATTTAATACAAAATATTTTTGGCCATAATTTATTCCCTATCTAACTTAATTAATTCCTAAGATAACTTGACCTCAAATTATTCCCTTATCATTAATTTAATACTAAAACCCCATGGTATGGAGTGGTTAGTGTTATGCCGATGATGCTACAAAAATAGGGACATTACAATTACCACATGCAATGCAATGCTTCACTTAAGTGGAGATCCATATTTAGTGATTCCCCCCTCCTTTTGGGATTGATTAGGTGGAAAATTATTTTTGTTAAATTCATTTATTTATTTATTTTTGAAATATTCAAAAAGTAAAGAGGAGCATTTTTTTTTTTGTGTGTGTGAGTGAGACAAAAAATATTAACTATGATACAAATGTTGGACCAGATTTCCCTACCGATCACCCATACTTACGAAGTGAGCCTCGAGCACGAGTGAGAGCAAAGTTTACCATAGCTTCAGTTGAGGACAACCTTGAGAGGCCTACCGATGGTTTCCCCGCTATTCGAATTGATCTCTTTCTTAAATCTATGTAGCGGTAGATGTAGATGGTAGAGGTTCCTACCTGGTGGATCAAACTAATAATGTGAGTGGCTACATGTGTCTTGTATTATAGGGAGACAACATAGTGGGATGCATGATATCGTCTTTTCTAATTCTGAACTTAGATTCTATGATATATATTTTGTACTTGTCCAATATATATGCATCTTTGAGTACTAGAGGTTCCTATGACGAAACGAATCATACTTTTTTGTACTTAATAACACGACTTTGATGTTTATGATAGATTCTTTTATTGGCCTATTTACAATGTGTACATGCTCTGTATGCTTTCTTTCAACCACGTGTCAAATATTTATCTAATTCATAGTTAGATAATGTATCATAAATAAAATTTAATCTTCTTGGCACATGAAAATATGTAATGAATTCAAAGTAGCATTTAAGAAGATGCACCCTTATAAATTTGTGTAATGAAGTAGGATGGTGGATAGAATAAGAACCATTCAACTGTGACATAATAGGTTGTGAGTCGAGGTGTATAATTAACCGTTGGATCTCAATTTGATTCCAATAGTAACTTGATCACATCACTACTTTCAATGATATTGTTAGTAGTCAAACCTAGAGGCACTCCACCATAACTCACAGGATGGCCTGTGGAATCGTAGATTACGCAAGCAACAAAAGCTAAGTTCTGAGTGAGATGATAGGATCCATTTGCATATCCCACAAACATAGGTGCATTCGATGACATCTTTCAATTGAACTACACAAAACGTAAGCAACAACCAATGCTAATAAATAACATAAAATAAAAAATTAACCTAAGTTACCTACTATACATATATTACACAAGGATTTTACCTAGATCCAGAGGTCTAGGAATAATACAGTTTTAGATAGAGTCGATTTATAAGCACTAGAATGTTCCCCTAAATATATTTTACCTCATAATATCCCTTATTGAATGCTCACTTTATGATATAAGTACTAAGGCACACTGACTTGAATTTACCATGCCCTAGATAGTCATGTTGTTGTTCATAGACAAACACGATATCTAATTTAGATTACACACAAGGATGTACAAATTCATCTTATTAAGCCTTCAGATATTTATTGTGTGATTTGTTAGCGACAACTGCATCCCTTCTATTCTCATATAATTGTTCCAAGTATACTAAATGTTATTTCAATTGGGTAGTATTTGGTAAGAGATCTATAGCTATCTTCAAATATGGGATTTCACACTCGATGGGTAACACAACATCTACTATGATATACAAGTTGGAAAGGAGTAAATCCTGTTGCAGTCTTAATGGATATTTGATATGTCCACAAAGCTAGATAGACCATTATATTCCAATTATTCCTATTTATTTTCATTGTCCTTTGAAGCATTGTCTTCAAGGACTTATTGATTGTCTATAAATGACCATTATCTTGAGGGTAAAAAGGTGAGGATAAATATTGAAAAAAACCAAGTCTCTCAACGAACTCTATCATCATTTTGTTTGAAAAGTGACAACAAATATTAGTGACAATATCCCTAGGTATGCTGAAACGATCTATGATGTAGATAAATACAAAGTATGGTACAGTTTCACTATTACACTTGAAGGTAGTCATAGCTTCAATCCACTTACTAAAGTAGTCGAAAAACACAATAATGTATTTATGACCCTCTTGTCGATGCTGAGCTACAATTTGTGAAACCAATCCCCCATTTTGTGAAGGGAGTAATGGTGATAATTGGATAGAGAGGAGCAAGGTGCGTACACATTTTCTTGGTAAATTCCTGACATGGATGGAATTTCTTAACTTCTTCAACACAACCCTTGAAAATTGAGGGTAAAAAACCCTACACGTAAAAATATTTTCAGTTGTAGAAATCTTAGATAGGTGACCACCAGAGGCTCCACCATGAAAATGATCAAGCACTCATTCCCCGAATGAGTTAGACAATGTGTTAAGATTGTATCAATCCATCGATGATGCAAAGTGTCTCCAATAAGGACATAATGTCTTCCTTGGTGACAAATTTTTTTGGCTTTCGTCATAAGAAGATTGAGTGGGGTGTTGGAGTCATTTACCCAACATGCACACTTATTTGGTCAATTTTGGCCTATTTACTCACTATCCTAAGTTTAATTGAATTACTTGGCATCAGATGAGCACACTATGACATCAGCATGAGCACACCCACGCCTTTCTTCAGTCAAGGAGGCCAACTAAGCCTTCTCCTTCATTCGGGGAGGCTAACTGGGCTTCCTCCTTTAAATAGGGAGAATTTTTGGGGTGACCTGAGTGTCATAAATGCACCGTAATTGATAACGGATTGTTACAATCAGTTAACCTGAGTTGTGAAGGCACCTCCATTCATTATTTGATTATTTTTGGTCATTATTTATGAACTGGAGCTAACACATGAGCCTAAAACTACTTCTTATGACATGTGTCACTTCAGTTAACTCCATCGGACCTACTTGGAGTTATGGATGTGCTACCTCCTTCAGTTGGACATGTAGTTACATGTGACGAGTCACTTTTAGTTAGAATCAGTCATCTATTGCACTTCGATTCAATTAGGACTTAGTGTGAGAGTCAGTTATTGATTAGTTCTGTAGTTAACTAAGTGTGTCGATTGTGACTAACATTCAGTTAAGCTACACCCATTCATTCAATTCGAATGACCTCCTTAGGAATTCAAATTGTCTTGGAATTCATGCATCTTGCATGATCATTGTATTGTATTACTCATTCTTTATTGATTATACAGAGACACTACTCCTATTGCAGCACCATTATGCCATTTTCATGCTTAATTGTCTGAAATCTCTTATGAGACTGTGTTTTAGTCCCTAGATTACTATGACATATTAATATGGTATCAGAGCTCATGGCAGGACGAAGCTCATTCTCTTCAAAAACATGGTTTTTGATGGATCTTGCATGAAAAATTGAGCAAAAGCTCAAATTCCAGCACTGCACTGGAAGCCAAAGGTTTACCACTTAATACCCCAAGTAAAGGAATTGTTGATCAAGCTTGCTTGATCAATTATGCTGGGTGTGATGAAAACCTGAAATGTGCAGGATGTTCGACCTTACTGTGACTTTATTGTTTTGATTTACAGGTTTTACAGGCTTAGTGCATTCATTATAACAGTTTCATATGGCTTCTCCCGTATATCTTTTGACTCCGTTCAATTTCCATTCATGGAAAGGAGACATGGAGATATAGCTACGTGCCAGAGGACTCTACCGGGTCACTATGGACACATAAGAAGAGCCTACTCATTTTATAGACAAGGCTATATTTTTGAATAAGAAAGATGAAGCATTCAGTTTCTTGTGTCTCTCTATCTCCAAGGATCTTCTATTCCACCTCTCGGGATTGAAGACTCCGAAAGAGATTTGGGACCAACTTGTCTCCTTGTATGGAAAACAAGATGACTTGAGGGTTTATCAGCTTGAAAATGAGTTGATGTCTCTTCAACCTGGCAATTTTGAGACCCTTAATGATTTTTTCACAAAATTCAAGCATATAGTCCTTCTATTGAAGCATTGTGAGGTGAAGGAGGATGATCAGCTCATCCTCGCCATTCTCTCAAAACTTGGAGCTGACTATTCGGTGTTTGTTTCTACATTACGTGCCGGGAAGCTCACAACCCCTGGATGGAAGATTCCTTCACTCAATGCCTTCATTGAGTCCCTAACAAATGAGCATGAGAAGCTTGTCCATATGGGGATCATCAGATCCTCCCATGATCAAGCCCTCTTTGATTCAGGACCCAAGGATTAGAAGGAGAAAGGAAATCAATAGAAGAACCCCAAAACCAAATTCGAAGCTCCTAAGCCTAAAGTTCAAAATCAGTAGCAAGAAGAGCCTTCTGGTTTGAAGAAGAACAAAAACAAAGCCACGATGGGAAGGAAAAAGTCAAGTGTACATGCTGCGGGAAGGGATTCCACCTTGAACATGCCTGCATGAAAAAGAAACTTGATGAAGCTACTTCTCTCCTTGAGAGAAATCACATCAATATTTCGGAAAGCTTTCGGAGGAGAGATCAACAAGATTGGTTTCCCCAGCATGAAAGAGGTCATGCTCTCATGACAAGCACTTCGAAGTCCAATGCTCTACTGACAGACTCTGGAGATTCAAATCACATGATGGCAGACAAAGAATCCTTCTCATCCCTGGAGACTGAAAAAACCATTCCCATCCACACGGGAGATGACTCCACCATCATATCCCAAGGTCAAGGTATTGTAAATATTGATCATGGTTATTTTTCCAATGTTCTGTATGTACCATCTCTTGCATCAAAAATACTAAGTGTTTATTAAATGACACATACTAGAGTGCCCAAGAGAGTCTCCTTTATCCCAGATGATGTAGAGATCACTTAAATTGCATCCGGAAAACATGTAGCAAAAGGCCCTTCAAACCATCATGCAAAAACCTATGAGTTCTCCCATTTTGTGGTGGATGCAAAGCCCACCACATTGATGAATCATGGAAATGAAGTTAGTATACTGTGACATGAGAGATTCGACCATCTAAACTTCAAGTACTTGTAGCAATTACATAAATATTCCATGGTTGAAGGCTTCCCGGTCATCAAAGCTACCACTGAAATTTGCAAGGGTTGTGTTGTTGGCAAGCACCCTGAGCATATGTTTGATCGGGGGAAGCAAAGCTGAGAATCATGCATATTGGGGCTGATACATTCTGATATCATCATATCAATGCCTATGACATCCATGAATGTATCATGATACGTTCTCACTTTCATAGATGAAATTTATAGATACACATGGGTCTTTTTCATAAAAAAGACGTCCAAAGTCTGTGAAAAATTCATTGAATTGAAAGCACTAATTGAGAATGCATCTGGAAAAAAGATTAATATTTTGAGATCTGATAATGGAAGGGAATATATCAGTAATTATTTGCTTCATATATCTTCCAAAAGTGGCATTCATATCCAAAATTCAGTTCCCTACACTCCCCAGCAGAACGGTGTAGCGGAAAGAAAGAATCGGTCTCTCAAGGAGATGACCACCTGCATGCTGTAATCAAAGAAGTTGGATACAAATTTGTGGGCTGAAGCCATAAATTCTGCAGCATACATTCATAACAGAGTTCCACACTCATGCATTAAATTGAATACCCCTTTCGAATCCTACTTCAGACACCAGCTGGATGTGTCGAATATCAGGGTGTTTGGGTCCACTGCATGGGCCCAAATTCTGCATGATAAAAGGAGAGCTTTGCAACCGAAAAGAATTGAGTGTTTATTTATTGGATATCCTAATGAATCTAAAGGTTTCAATCTACTATATATCATAACAAAACAAATCATCATTGAAAGAAGTGTCCGGTTCGATGAGCCTCTTCAAGAGATAGAACTAGTGAAGGAGAAAACTGTTGAATTTCCTTCCTATTCTACTGAATATTTGGATGATGGAATTGGGGGTGATGACCCTGATTTTTAACTTATGATTTATGATATTAGTTAAAAATAAAAATCATATTCCGAATCAGAACCTCAAGTGAAAAATCATCTCCCAACTTGTGCCAAGCAGACACTCTCCTCCGCAGATGAAAACATTGGAAATCCAGATAATCCAAGAAGAACTTGGTCTGATTTCCAAAGAGCAGGTATTGCACTCTCTTGTCCTGATTATTTGCTATCTGAAACTTTTTATTTAATTATAATTTCATATCGTAAGTCTTACTACCATGCTTGGAAATATCCGAGATGGCAAGCTGCCATGGACGAAGAGATGAATTCTCTTCAAAAGAATGCTACTTGGGAGCTAGTTTCTCTTCCTCTAGGGAGGAAATTAGTTCAATGCAAGTGGGTGTTTCAGACTAAGGTTTCTGCTGATGGAAAAACATGCAAATATAATTCAAGGCCGGTGGCAAAATTTTTCTCCCAGGTCCAAGGTGTGGACTACCATGATACTTTTGCACTGGTTGCAAAAATGGACTCAATCCGCCTAGTTTTGGCAATTGCGGCATCCAAGCACTGGGAAGTGCATCATATGGATGTTAAATATGTGTTTCTACATGGAGATATTTATGAGGATATTTACATGAAGCATCCCAAGGGCTACATTTCTGATTTATCCTTGTTTTTTAAATTGAAGAAGTCACTATATGGTCTAAAACATGCCCCAAGAGAGTGGTATTCAAAGATGGATGCCTTCCTTCTTTCACAAAACTTCCTACGGTGTAAATCAGATCCAAATGTTTATCTACAGAAGTATCAAGGTAATTTTCTGATTATTGTATTATATTTTTATGATCTGCTAATAAATGGCAGCTCATTTGCCTCCATTTCAGTCATTAAAGTTGCCCTCCATGATGCATTTGGATGAGCAATTTGGGGCTCTTAAAGCAATTTCTGGGGCTCGAAATTGAGCAAAATTTTGATGGGATTATGGTCACTCAGTATAAATACATATCATACCTATTAATTGAGTTTAACATGGCTGAATTTAAGGCTGCTCCATTCCATTTCCTTTCAGGGACCAGCCTTGAAGAAGGAAAATGCACACCTCCGATGGACTGCACTATCTACCGCCAACTGATTGGTAGCTTGCTTTAATTGACTCATTCTTAGAATGATATATGTTATGCCATGAATTATATATCAAGATACATGCAGCAGCATCATGATATTCATTGGAAGGCATCCAAGTGGATCCTCCAGTATATTCAGGGAACTAGGACCTTTGACATTCACTATGTTGCAGACTCCGAGATAGAGCTGGTTGGTTACACATATTCCAATTGGGCAGGAGATTCTATTGATCAGAAGTCTACTTTTAGATATT
Source organism: Pseudotsuga menziesii (assembly GCA_001517045.1). Taxonomy (NCBI): domain Eukaryota; kingdom Viridiplantae; phylum Streptophyta; class Pinopsida; order Pinales; family Pinaceae; genus Pseudotsuga; species Pseudotsuga menziesii. The sequence goes on along the minus strand of LPNX010728713.1, from coordinate 32,647 downwards.
TATTCATGTTTGGTGGTGGCCCTATTTTCTGGCCTAGAAAAAATTAGGCCGCCATAGCATTGTCTTCAGTAGAGGCCGAGTACCGAGGAGCGGTGAATGCTTGCATCCAAGCAGTTTGGTTGCAAGGCATTCTTTCAGAGTTTTATCTTGGTAGTACTTTGTCCACTATTATCTTCTGTGACAATCAAAGTGCTATTAAGATCTTCACAGATCCAGTTACTAGGAAGAGGACCAAGAATGTAGAGATACACATGCACTATATAAGGGAATTGGTGCATGACAGGACCATCATTCTGCAATACTTCCATACTGATGAGAAGATTGCAGAAATATTCACCAAGAGATTTTTAGAGAAGAAGTACACTTACCTCTATTCACTGTTGGGGGTGAGTTGATCAGGGTGATCATATTACCTTTTCAGTTTTCAGCTTGAGGGGGGGTTTTTCCCACTGGGTTTTCCCTCTTTCCTCACTTAGATTTATTTTTGAGCATTGTTTGAGTTACATTATTATATAGGGTGACCTATGGCCTTTGTTTCTAGGGCCCTAACATTTTATGCATTTTTTTCACTCCTCCTGAGTATATCTTAAGGGGGGGTGTTGGAGTCATTTACCCAATATGCACACTTATTTGGTCAATTTGGGCCTATTTACCCACTATCCTAAGTTTAATTGACTTACTTGGCATTAGATGAGCACACTATGACATCAACATGAGCACACCCAAGCCCTCCTTCAGTCAAGGAGGCCAACTAATCCTTCTCCTTCATTCAGGGAGGCTAACTAGGCTTCCTCCTTCAAACAGGGAGCATTTCTGGGGTGATTTGAGTGTCATAAATGCACCTAATTACTAACTGATTGTTACAATCAATTAAACTGAGTTGTGAAGGCACCTCCATTCATTATTTGATTATTTTTTGTCATTATTTATGAACTGGAGCTAACACATGTTCCTACAACCACTTTTGATGACATGTGTCACTTCAGTTAAATCCATTGGAGCTACTTGGAGTTATGGATGCACTACCTCCTTCAGTTGGACATGAAGTTGCATGTGATGAGTCACTTTCAGTTAGACCCAGTCATCTATTGCACTCCGATTTAGTTAGGACTTAGTGTGATATTCAGTTATTGATTAGTTCTATGGTTAACCGAGTGTGCTGATTGTGGTTGACATTCAGTTAAGCTACACCCATTCATTCAATTCGAGTGATCTCTATGGGATTTGAATTGGCTTGGAATTCAGGCATATTGCATGATCATTGTATTGTATTACTCATTATTTATTGATTATACAAAGCTCCTACTTGTATTGCAGCACCATTATGCCATTTTCATGCTTAATTGTCTGAAATCTCTTATGAGACTGTGTTTTAGTCCCTTGATTACTATGACAGATTAATATGGGGACCATTTGGGATTGCATGTAAATAAAAATGTTTCCATACCAAGGGTGTTCTGCGATGATGAGGAAATTATGCTCATTAGGCAATGACTCATTTTCCACTATCCCGTCACCATATCGGGGAAGTTTTGACATTAACTCAACAAAAGATAAGGATTTCTTAGACTTGGTTAACGCTGAACCTAGGTCAAACTCCTGAAGAATAAAAATCCATTTATTATACTTTCCCCTAATTATTCCCCGAGACAAGATATGTTAGAATGGATTACAATTGTTATTCTAAGTATGATGTAATTCCTAAGCCTTTGTACCGCATGAACGAAAACTAATGACAACTTCTCAACATGATAATAACTTAACTTAGGACCTGCCAAGTTCATACTTAAGTAGTAAATCACATGTTCACGGTGAGAATATTCTTCCTGTACCAAAACCATTCCTACCGTAGATTTAGATGCTGCCAAAGAAAAGAAGAAATCTCCGCTATAATCTAGAGGACTTAGCGATGGGGAAACATCAAAGCCTTTTTAATTGCATCGAAAGACTTATGAGCATTATCATCCCATATAAATGGGACCCCTTTCCTAAGAAAGTGCATGAACCTTTTTGTGATTTCAACATAATTAGAAATGAATTGTCACAAGAAATTAGCCTTCTCTTGAAGGATTTGTAACTAATGCAAGTTACAAGGGGGAGACAATTGTACTATTTCCTCAACCTTAAATGGATATATGATTATCCCATTCTTTGAAACAATAAAAACCAGTAATTGACCAAATTTGACACATAAAATGAATTTATGAGGATTCAAGTGAATCCAATAATAATGACATCTATGAAAGCTAACCCTAAGGTTCTTGGGGTGATCAACCCTCTTGTCAGACTTTCCTATAAGGTCATCTATATAGGCCTCTACAATTTTCTTAATGTAGTCAAAATGATAAGAGACAACCTATTGGAAAGTTTCTCTAGCATTGTTTAAACCAAATGACATCTTCCTATATACAAAGGTCCCCCAAGAGAATATAAAAGCAATTTTGTGTTGATCTTCATGTCGGATTTGAATATGATTATATCCTAAAAAGGCATCCATAAATTAGAAGATATCATTACCAACACATTCTTAGATAATTTTATCTATGAATGGGGTAGGATAATTATCCTTAGGACATTCTAAGTTCAAGTTCTAAAAACTAGTACAAAATCTAATATTCCCTTGTTTCTTATCCATGGGTATCAAATTGGACACTGATTCAGTTAGAGGGACATGATAATTGAAGTTTGTTTGGAGAAGTTAATATATTTATTCTTTTACAACAACATATTTCCTAGGGTTCACTAGTCTTAACTTCTATTGAACTGGATTAACATTAGGATACGTCTTGATCTCATGTTCAATAACAGTTGGGTCTATTCTTGGCATTTCTTCGTAGGACCAACCGAAAATGTCTATATACTCGAATAATGCAATATATATTGTTATTTCTTATGGTGAATAATTTTCACCAATAAATATCTTTTCTACAACACCTTGGGTCGTGGAGATATTGATGGGGATGGTTGGTGAAATGTTGGCTATGTTTCCTTCTACATACACTTGCGATGTAGAGAGAGGGCTCCCATACCACTCCATTGACCCTGGTTTGTTACTTCCATTCTCATCAATTTTAACCTTGTTATTTCTATTAATAAATTATGTACATTGATGCGTATCTCTCCAAGGTATATCTCCTAAAGACATAAATTCAATAATGGTCTCATATGAAGGCATAAAAATGTCTAAAGGATCATGACATAGAAACTAATTGATGGTCCAAATGGGTATTTCTTACTGATCATCAACTTCCATTTGTGTGGGTTGATGTTCTTGGTATTATTTCTCTAAATCTCTAACTTAATAACCACATATCTTTCCTACACATAGTTCCTTGAGGCAGTTATGGTATTACCCAATGATATTCAAAATATGAGGTTCTAAATTGAGAGAAATTATTCATGGAAGTAATAGCAAAGGATGAAATCACATTTATCAGAGCTACATTATCACCTAAGTTGGGTGTGGGTAAATTGAATGTTCCCATTAGGGTAGGGTAGATTCCAATCTCAGCTGCAAACAAAAACATTAGATATTTCCTACACCTAATGTTAGCACTCAGAATTTACCCTTGATTGTGAAAGGGTGATCCCAAGGTAACCATAGAACCAAGATTTAGGAAAGAAAATTGGCTTCTTTCTCTCAAGAGAGGGATCTCTCAGTATTTATCTCAAAGGATAGATATATTTAACAAGAAACAAAATTTAATATTGATTGTGGTTGAAACAAGTGTACATTGGGCATGGAGTCATGTAGGACAATAAACATCTACAAGGATATTGTAAAGGAATTTTAACAGAGTCAAGGTAGCTATCTCTTCACGGTAAAAAAATTGATGTTTGGTGATATAGAAGAAATTAGAGACAATCCATCATTGTGGGCATCTATCAAGGATGAATCCACCATTAAATTTAGAAGAAAGGTTTTGTGAATGATTAAAAGAAATGAAACAAAGCATATCTATATGAATTTTGAATCATTATAAACTCATTTAAGCATGAAAGGAAACAAAATGGAAGTTTAAACATGAAACACATACACATAAGGAAAGAAAGTACAAACTGAAAAAGATGATAACACAGTAATATTTGTCAAAAGGCCTACTTCGGCTCTGAAATTTTAGTAATCTTTGGATTCTCAGTTACAATACAAAATATCTCACAGGTTCCAATCCTTGTTACAATGTAAAATCTAGCTTAAATACAAAATTATGCTCCATGAGATGATAACTAACTCTATGCTAAAAATAGGAAAATAACTTTCTTTTTACATCTGTCATTTAGCTCTCTAACTAATATATGCTAAAGAAATAACTATGAATTGTTAACTAATTGATCTTGAAATGGCCTTCAACAAGTCTTCAAAAATTCTTTATCCACACAACCTCTACTTGGTTTTCCCATATTTTTCAACTGTATTCCATTGATCGGCAATTGGAATCTCCAAGCTATCCATTTCCTCTTCCAGTACCCTTAATTCCATGTGGTCCACATAAGAAATATCTGGTAGCTATGCACAAGTGGATATGAAAGTATTCAATATCTCAAAGTCTTCAAACAAATTATCTACTATTGTTTTCCTAGATAGAGACTGCTGCATGTCTTCAAATTTCCCGTGGACTAACCTGCATTTGACTAACTAAGCATCATATTTTTCTTGAGATAAAAGTATACCTTTTTCTTCCTAGAAGAAAAGTAAACCCATTTTGAACAATGATGTGAATAAATTAATGAACATTTTCACTTGACGATGCATGATATATATCTTAGCTTGTACAGTGTCATGATGTTGGTGCTTACCAACAAACTTTCTTTCCCAAGTAATGACTAAAATACTGTCTTTAATCCCCACTTCCTTCAAATAATCCTCTGTCAGGCCATTCATAAAATTAACTGTATTATTTGCAGTGTCTATGGGATTCTTGTTCAAAAATTCCTTAACCACTATAACACTTTGTCTAACATCCTACATGAAAATTTTCTTATCTAGAATATATTCAAGATATGGTCTAAGTTTTGTGGCTTTTGCTATAATCATATCCCAAATGATATGCTTAGCTCCTTGTACAGGAAGCCGTCCTGTCAATTGCTTCATCAGTTTATCATTTCTATCCAGGAGGTCCTTACATTTATTCTCCTTAGCCTCTCTCTCCTCATCTTTCTTCAGAGCTGCATTTTCCAAACTCTTGTTCTGATTCTTCAAACCAACAATCTCTAAATCTCTCAAGCTAACCTAGAAATTTTTTGCACAATGGATTCCTCATTAGCTTGTGTAGGAGGTGGAATTATTTGTACCTCAGGTTCCTTTCATTTTTCATTTATTTCCTTCTCTAATTCAACTCATTTTTTCTTGACGGCCTTCTCATTTTCAATCAAGATCACTCTTTCTTTCTTCCATTCCCTCTTCTCTTCTTCAAATTTCAAAATATTTGCTTTACAGTTGCTTAGTTCATCATTCAATGTTTCTTTCTCTTTCTCCAATTCTGACAATTATGAAGCTTGTATGAGCTGAGTCTCAGGAATTCTCAGCTTTTTTTTCATTAATTGAATTGTATGTTATTTATTATTAATCAAGCTATGAGTTTCTTCTCCTTTGTTTTCCTCACTGTCAGTAGTCAATAGATATCCATGGATATTTTTAATTTTCTACTAGTATGCTTTATTTTCCACCTTCTCCTGTCTCAACTGATTTTCAATTTTAGATTTGGTGGATTGTAACCTAGATAATTTCAAAGTTGATTTGAGCAGATCACTATATATGACCTCTCCAGTCTACTTATGAAAATGGATCATGTATGGCACATGGATATTTTCCATATCCATCCTCATTTATGCTACTTTATTCTTAGTGGATACTGCTAGGTTTAAAGTGTTTTGAGTATGATCCCTAATAGTAACCAAAGAAACGTCCTTACTTGAAAATTTTCTCACATCATCATATAAATTTAGGAATTCATTTGTTGATATTTCCTTATCATCTTTGTACTTTTCAAACAATTATGCTCTGGTCTTGAATTGAGTTGTAGATTCTTCAGGAGTCTCTAAGAAAGCATACTCGTTTATCTCAAAAGTTGGGCCTTTCACCTTCATTTGTTTTTGCTTCCCTCCAGTATTTGTCACCTTTACCATCTCACCTTCAACTTCAACCTTTTTCTTCTTTGATGTTTCTGAATTGTCTTCATGCTCTGTTTCCATAACATCAGAAAAAGGTTCTTTTATTAGTCATTTCAGATTGACTAGCAATATGAGTAATTACTTGTGGTGCTGGGACAATAACCAATGGATATGGCTGTGTGACATTAGTATCTTGCACTGGTGATGTAGAACACTGCTACATATCCTCTTCATTCTATACTAACAAGGGATAATCTGACCAGTTTGCACTTTCAACCAAGCCTTCAACCTCTTGATGTTCAAATCTCTTGTTCTTATTCACTTGCTTCCTTATAGAAATGATGTGATGGGGGTCATAATTTATTGCAATATCTGTCTGAAAACCTATCTCCTTAAGCATGCTTTCTAATATAGACAATGAAACTTTACTTTTATGATAAATGGTCCAACTGCCCAAGGAAATTTAATCTTTGAAGCTTTTTTGAAACTTATAAAATGTTCATTTTCCACAATAAGCTTCTATCTAATCAACTCTAGTGCAAATAATCTTGGAGTGAGAAATGAAGGAAGGATATATGGTTCATGAGTGAATCCATATACCCTTATGACTGGATGTTCATTAAATAAAAACCAATCTCCAATCCTATTGTCTAGTGAAAACTACAAAAAATATTTCATATCTGGCAAAACTCTGGGCAACTTGTTCTGGAAAGACCTTGTAAACTTCAGCCATTAAAATATTCATATATTTGAAGAAGTTCCTGTTGATCTCATTAGTCAGGACCATCTCTAGTAGCTGCATATTTTATTCATTGAAGAACATGAACATTCTTGCTAAATGAGAGTGGAATTTGAAATATTTTGTACTGTGGAAATTCACCAGCTGAGAGTGAATACTCTCAGCTAGGAATTCATCAAACTTAAGGCAACTTGACTGGGATGATTGAGACTCAGGGTGAATGGTACTAACTTCATAAAGAATACTCATTAACAACTCAGTGACATACCTATCTATATCTAAACCTAAAAACTGACTTATTAACGAAATGACCAGTTTAGTCTCTTCAATAAACAAATTGGTATCTACAGGGAAAGCTTGATTTTGCAGGGATATATCTGGTTTAAAACAGGTAGTGAAAAATGACTTATTTTGTTCAATGGTTGCTTCATAGAATGATTGGACCAGTTTTTCTTCACTGAAGTATTCATAGTTTTGGGTGAATGTAGAAGGATTTGCAAAGGAATCACAGACAACTAAGGAGATGACAGGACACATAATTTTACTCTTGTCCTTATCCATAATTACTCTCTCAGAAGAGGAATAATTAGAAGCACACCAATCAATGAAATAAAGAAAACTTAGGGTTTTATCCAAACATAAAAAATGAAAACGGGACCTGTAAACACCATGTATGTCTTTACCCTGTTATTTAAATAATTTCAACTTAGTATGCAACTGGTCAATGGAGCAAAAATAAAATAGGGTAACAAAAATTTCACTATCCCTGCCCTCAAACACTTCTTCAATTTTCTGAAATTCTAAGGCCCAAGCCTTTGTTTCCCCTCCACTATCCATTCTTATACTGTTTGGTAGGTAAAAAGTGGCCTACCTGGTCAGCTGATGGGTGGAGGAGAATCTGTCTGAGTTGGCATCTTCCACATGAGTGAGCTCTCTTATTCTAATGCACAAAAGACAAATGGTCCTCCTCCATGTGCTTTCCTTTTATAGTATTTTATGCCTAGGAATCCTTTGTTATTCTTCATATACCTTTCCTATGAGATTCTCCCGTTGTCAGTAGATCTGATCTCTTTTTATTTCAAGCCATTGATTTTGATCACTGTTTAACATTACATTCCCTATAAAATTGAGCACATAGATCTGTGGACCAACACACAACTCACAAGAGATATCACACAATTTTACTCTGAAATTGAAGAATGAAACAGTGCAAAAATGGCTTGCAACTGTGAATGCTTTCATTAATCAAAAGTAATTAGATAATTAATTATAATTAAGTACAATGGCTAAATAGCCTCATGCAATTCAAATCCATGTGAGGAAATTCGAATTGGTTTGACTCTACTTGACTGAATGGTTAAATGACCTTGTCTAAATCATTATCAGAGTTCATCAGAGTTCAAAATCACAACTCAAGTGTCTAATTCAGTGTTAACTAGTCTAACTAACTGAGGTAGGTGAGTAAATGCACCTCACCTGCATGTAGCCATGAGAACCTAGTGCTAACTGAGTAGAACTGAGCATAACAGACTAGAACTAAATGTAACTGACTCCTAACTGAGCTTGACTAATCACCAACTGAACTCAACTAATGGAGGTTGGTGTCGGCACTCCCTGTGGCTCCTAATTTGTAGGGATTGATCTAGGAGGCTCCTAAACTGATGCATGGAAGTGAAATTAGTGGTAGTTGGCCTCAATTAGTGTTCCCCACACTTTAGTAATTGGTACATGTTCCCCAATTAGGTCAAGTGGACCCAATGGCGCTAGTGACTAAAAATAGACTAAAAGGACTCCCGATTTAGACATGACTCCTGATTTAGACATAAATGACCAAATTGGACAAGGGAGGATTATAATACTAACACCCCCCCTAAATGCTAACTTGGACAATTTCTGGGCCCTAGTAACTAAGACCATAGGTCGCCCATTACAGTAAGTAAAATAACTGCTCAATACAAGGAGCTGGGGAAAAAACCACATGGGAAAAAATCCCCCCCTCTAACTAAGCAGATAGAATCAGGATTCAAGTTTGAAAAACTTGAAAATATGTTGCTGCAACCTCTTTGATGTAGTGAAGCAGCATGTATGATTTTCTGTGCACAGGTATCTTGGGGCCTGGCATGTAGACTTCTCCATCTTCTCCCAAAATGATGATGGAAGGAAGGAGGAATGTAACCTTTTCCTCTTTATGGATGAAGACGTGTATGATCCACTCTATTCTTCTGAATGTAGTGTGACTGATCAGCCCTTGCCATGTAGCATCTTACAGGGAGTTTGTTTCATCTCTATGAAGGAGGTAAGATTGCATGACATAGCGCAAGGTTCTTTGTCTTCTGAGTGTCAGATGGATTTTCGGTCATATTCCTAGCTTCCCGCTTGGGAGTAGGGACTGGATATGGATCTGAATCACCCTAAATCTCAATCTCATAAACTGATATAGCTGGTTTTGCAGTACAAGTAGAAACTGCAAAAGAAGTAGATGGAATTTTTTTACCTTCCCTTACAAGTGGCTGCTGAGAGTGCATTGGTTCTGAAAATGGCATGAAGTGTGAGAAATCATATGACTTGGAGGCATGATTTGCAACACCCTTTGCTATGATGTTCCCAGTAGAGATATCTGTGATCTCCATTCAGTCAGGACCAAATATCACTCGCTTTGGAGAGCCAGTATGAGTCATCTTGTATACAGATAACAGATTTGTAGCTAAGAAGGGCACATAAAGCACATCTTTGAACTTTCCATGTTCAAGCTTAATAGAACCCTTCCCTTTGGCTCAAATTTGACTTTTATCACCCATCTGAATACTAGGACCATCAAAATACTGCAAGGAGGAGAATTATTCCTTGGATGCAACCATATGATTGGAAGCTCTAGAATCAATGAGGAAGGCATGTGCTGTTGAGCATTTAGCCTTCAATGAATGGCATGTATCTTTATGTTATTTAGTTTCTTCTCTATGGTCAGCCTTCCTTACACTAGTAGTTACAGTAATGTTATGTTTCTTCAGAAGAAGATCCATCTCATCAATTGTTCTTTTCATAGAGGAGCTTTCTGGATGAAATCCCCTTCCATAGTAAGAAGACATGGTCTTTCCTTTTCCATTCTTCTTGCTTCTCTTTGAATTTGAAGGCTAATTTGAATGCTCTTTCTCGACATGAGACTCATAATTTTGCTTCCCTTTATCATTCGATACCTTAGGTCCTCCAACAACCAGTTCTTGATCTATGGAAGATCGAATGATCCCCATTTGGATCAACTTGTCATGCTCCTGAGTGAGAGATTCAATGAAGGAGTTAAGAGTAGGCATCGAGTCCAATTTGGAGTAGTGAGCTTCAATGAATGGAAGGTTGATACAAAGACTAAATAGTCTGCACCAAGTTTTGAGAGAATGGAAAGGATGAGTTGATCATCCTCCTTCTCAACCTTACACAGCTTCAACTCGAACACTAGATGCTTGAATTTAGTGAAGAAGTCATTTAGTGTTTCAAAATTGGCTGGATGAAGAGAAATCAGCTCATTCTCTAGCTGATAGATCCTCAAGTCATCCTACTTGTCAAATAAGGAAGAAATATTATCCAAAACCTCCTTGGGAGTCTTCAATCCATTGATTAGGAAGAGGAGATCTTGAGAGATTGAAAGGCAGAAGCATCTATATGCTTCATCAAGCCTATTTCAGTACTTTTCTTTGTCAACATAATGAACTAGCTCTACCTATGTCTCCATTGTGAGTCTGACAAGTCTTTTGGAGTGTAGCTACATCTCCATGTCCTCCTTCCACTTGTGGTAGTTGAAAGGAGTGAGAAGCTCCATTGGAGGGTCCATTTATAGTGCAGTGAAGGAGACTAAGCTGCTATAGCTAATGCAGTGAAGGAGACTGAGTTGCTTGTAGAGAATGTGTTGCCGCCTTTCACACACCTGGGTCACGTGGCAGAAATATTCAAGCCACTCGGTGTGTCCTTGGGGGAAAGTCTCGAGTCAAGGCTGTCACCTTGTTCTTGACTCCTCCGTTTAGGCTCAAATCCTAATGAAGCCAAGGGGGGTAGACCCTATTAAGTTACTAAGGAAAATTTACTTAGTAAGGTGATGTTAAACAGAATGAGTTACTTAGGAGTTCGAGATTTAACTATGGACAATCAAAGATGACAAGATATGAAAATAAACACACGAAAGCACAATGCCGAGACACAATATATATATAAAGCAAGAAAATAACCACTTCTTTAGAATGGAGTCCAAAAATAGAATCAATATACTTGCATGTGCTTGGAGTGAATGTTTTGCGATTTCCTCTTGGTATGTTTTAAGTTAAATTTGAAGTGTGAGTTGATTAAAATTAGGCGAAGGGGGGACTCCAGATATACCCGAGAGTACTTGGAGTATGTCCAAAACTAAACCTTCACGGCTACCTGCAAGGAATATGTGGGATGAAATGGAGACTCTGGGGCTATTGTTCGTAATGCACCCATTAGGGTGTGACAGAGATCGGTGCCCCAAGGTCACTTTTCAGAAGTTCCCACTTCCTTTGGGTATTTTTCCACCGTAAAGGTTTGATCTAGGTGTTGGATTTTCACCTGATGGTTTGTCAGTTGGGGAGAGTGAGTCCTAATTATACTAGTCACTCAAGTGATTTTGATGCAGCTTGACTGATCGGATGAACCATAGCCAAGTGCAGAGCATACACACTGGAGTCTTGTCAATTTTAGTAAGTTTTAAACTGGGTGTTCTTGTTTAAAAGAAAACCCTCCAAGAACCTCTTTCGATCCAAGTGGATCTCAATCAGGGAATCAAGGAGGGGTTAATTTTATAATATCTAAAAAACAAATTATCAAAAGAAAATAGATACACAATTCTATTTTTCTAATTAGTCCTACCACGAATCTCTTTCCCCTTTCGGGTCAATCGGGAAGTTGTGGGGTAAGTATTAAGATTACTTTGAAATATAAAGTATGGAATATGAAATTAATAATAAGATAAATTATACTACCCTAAATATTATATCAATTCTAGTTTGAAAAATAAATGAGCAAAAAGCAACAAAAAGGACACCGACGCAAATCCCCCCAGGGGGGATGGGGAATGGGCTCGAAAGAGCCTATTCAAAAAATAATTTTATCAGCAGCGGTTACAATATTAGAGAAATGATATAATTCCTCTTGATCCTTATATGTATTGAAATCAAGATATTACAAGGTGCGAAAATCAAAGGTTTTAATCAAATGGGAGACCCCTGGGGGGATTTGAACGCTCCTGAGGACACTTCCGAACAACAGCTTCCTTTATTTTCTGTTACACCTGCTAAAAAACAGTGATAATTTTATAATAAAATATTACCAAAATCACTTTAATATTACCTTTGGATCAGCCTACCTTAACTCAAAAAAAGATGAACTTAAAACTAGCTAAACAGGTGAAAAAGGAACCAAGGAAAGCAAGCTTTCCTTGGGATCTTGGCTTGCTGTTTGTGCAGCCAATGAAATGTGCACTTTTATTGTAGAGTATTAAATTTTATCATACAGAAAATGAAACTACCTTAAGAGCAAGGTACGAATTTTCACTAAAATGCTTACGAAAATATGGTAATTTTAGCTAGATCTCTTAAAATTGAACTTTATGTGCAAAAAAAAAATAAGATATAGAATTTGGAAGGGATATTACTAACTAGATATATGTGTATTTTTCTTAATGAGACATATCAGAGTAATAAGAAACCTTGAAAGTAACCAATTTGAAGAAAATTTAAGATTTTTAAAGGAGAGAAAGGGGAAGAGAGGTGCTTGTTGTTGAAGCAGATCTGCAGAGAAAAATTGGTAGTGAAGCACCAAGGGGCACGATATTAGAAATATCTGCTGGAAATCAATGGAATCAAACCTTAACCATAGATATTCCAGTCACGACAAACCTGTAAGCTACAAAACAACTCCTGCAAACAGAACTATCAAATCTGAAGATACATATGAGAAGTAGATGATACAACATGCAAATAATCTTATTTAGCATATAGGTATTAGTTCATTCAAACATATGTAGCAAAATAGAAGTAAGTAAGCTTACTTACAATGATATATTCCTATGATCTCAATAACCATTCAGATAGACAATAGTTAAGTGCAAAAAATTGAAAAAATAGCAGTTTCACCTTGAATGCAGCATGACAATGACAATACACACATGAAAGGTACTCCACAATTGAGCCTCCAAAGCTTCTTTTTATTTCAAAAAATGAAGATCAATACACAGTTACAATGGCAAGCCCTTCAGTCCAGCTCCAACTAGCTTGGATAAGGGAGCCTCAGCCAGGATATATACAAAATACAGGCCATCCAGCCCAGGGGGGGTGCAATTCCTCATGGAATCAGATGAAATCAGCTAAGGGAGAGTTCATCAATACAGAACTGAAGCTGAAATGAGCCTACTTGTCAACCGGGGGCTTGATTGAGCTGACACATCAACCCATACATCGACACATCAGTCCACAGAGCATCCAGGAGAGTCCACACATGTGGAGGAGAGAGAGAGGGTGCAATTCCCCATGAAGACAACTGAATATCAACTCTGGATCTGATTTGATCACCTCCTTCAGTCAAGTATTTGTCAGATCCAGTCAATCTGCTTCAGATCTGACTGATTTCAATCAAATCGGCTGAGAATCCATTGATTTATGATTTTGGATTTGCTCCATTATTCATCAATTTATTAATTAAAATAATCAATAGTTGATTTTTGGGGCTTTCTGACCCGAGTGATGGAAAATCAATCAAAACTAGGAAATAGTGGGTCCATGGGTTTACATGGTGCTCTTAGCTTGAAAATGAGCACCTACATGACTGAAACTGATTATTTGGCCCACTTTTATTACAAAATCAATTTTTCCAATTAAACTATTAAAAAATAGCCTAAGTTTTGGAAAAATTAAATTTTAATAAAAAACACTGAAAAAACTAAAAAAATGAAAAATTGAAAAACACCTAGGGGTACTTTGACATGTTCATATGACTCGATAACGAAGTCTAGCATGTTTATACATTGACACATAGACTCTAATAACCTCAATAGGCCTAAATGCCAAGCCGACCACCCCAAATTTGGAGGTATGGAGTGAAAAACTCAGAAATGATCAGTCGTCTATTCAACAACCAATAATAACCAAGGGAAAAAACACCCTGGGCTGATCGGATTGACAAATAAAGTCTAAGAGACCGAGTATTTTACAGACACTATCATGCTAGAACATTTACTACAACTCCCCCATGGGGTATGAACATGTGACATAGTACAACAAGCACTTCCCAGAAGTACTTCCATAGGTCCTCTAAAGTCCGAACAAGTTAACCCTGTCCGGTTTTGACAAAAAAAACCACTAAGTATAACTTAGGTGGTAACATAATGCAGTGAATAAGACTGATAAACCTGTAATCACACAATCAAATAGACAAAATAAGATTGACAGTATGCACTTTTGGAATCTTCATCACACCCAGCATAGTTGATCAAGCAAGCTTAATCAACAATTCCTTTACTTGGGATATTAAGTGGTGAATTCTCCGCTTCTGGTGTAGTACAGGAAAGAGCAATTTTGCTCAATTTTTATTTTGATCCAAGTATGAATCTATAGTAGGAGAAGTGCCTTGTCCCGTCGAGGCTCTGATACCATATTAAATTAATCACATAGATCTATGGACCAACACACAACTCATAAGATAGATCACACAATTTTAGTCAGAAATTGAAGAATGAAACAATGTGAAAATGGATTGCAATTGTGAATGCTTTCATTAATCAAAAGTAATTAGATAATTAATTACAATGGCTAAATAGACTCATGTAATTTGAATCCATCTGAGGACATTTGAATTGGTTTCACTCTACTTGAATAAATGGTTAACTGACCTTGTCTAAATCCTTATCGGAGTTCATCGCAGTTCAAAATCACAACTCAAGTGTCTAATTCAGTGTTAACTAGTCTAACTGATCGAGGTAGGTGAGTACATGTGCCTCACTTACATGTATCCATGCAAACTAGCACTAACTGAGTAGAAGTGAGTGTAACATACTAGAACTGAATGCAATTGACTCCTAAATGAGCTTGACTAGTCACCAACTGAACTCAACTAATGGAGGTTGGTGTCGGCACTCCGAGTGGCTCCTAATTTGTAGAGATTGATCTAGGAGGCTCCTAAACTAATGCATGGAAGTGCAATCAGTAGTAGTTGGCCTCAATTAGTGTTCCCCACACTTTAGTAACTTGTACATGTGCCTCAATTAGGCCAAGTGGACCCAATGGTGCTAGTGACTAAAAATAGACTGAAAGGACTCCCGATTTAGACATGATACCCAATTCAGACATAAATGACCAAATTGGAAAAGTGAGGATTATAATCCTAACATTCCCAACTCCACTTCCCTATCTATCTTTAGCCTCCTTGCAATTCTCGGCTACAGATCCTTTCATAATCGTAGATCCATCATCCCTTTGTTCACCACCATAGATCTTTTCCTTGATTTACTGTCACTCATCTAGAAATTAAATAACCAGGTTCTTTCACCAGTGGATTAGAAAATAGCAATTGATATCATTATCCATGAATCTCAACCATTGATCAATCCTGAACCCTAAATATTCCGCCCAAATTCAATTTTACAAACAATACGCACCATTCTCGAGCGAACTCAAACTTTGTCATAGATATTCATTAGCCTCAATCCTAGCCTTCAATTACTTTCCCCTTTAACCAACTCCACCAAGGCTTATGAAAATTATATCCGTTCATATTAAAGTAGCGTTATAACTTTGGACCATATATTTTTTCATCACCAAATCTCCACCCTTGATCCTGCAGGCTATTTAATCCATTTCGTTTATTTAAACATTTATTTTCTTGGTCCAATTTCAATCGACGGAGTGATACATAATGAACTATCTTTATTAGGCATTGATCTTAAACGTCGATTTGTGCAGGATATACACATTTCCACTGATTTCCAAATTTTCTTTCCCCGTGCATGTTCACGCATCGAAATGTTTGTGGACCGTAGATCTCGTTCTCCTTTTGATTTATGCAGAGTGTAAAATTTTTCGCTGATTAAAAAAGTTTATTCATCTGCGCTAGTTCCACCATCAGAATCATTCTCAACCGCAGATCTAATTCACCTTTTTGCACGAATGTTGATCTTTGTTCCCTTTTATCTCTTTTCGCTGGTTTCCTAAACTTCTTTCCTCGTGCAACTTCATATAATAGATTATTTCACAACCTTAGATCTTCCTGTCCATAGATCTACACCATCGAAAGGTATAACATGATAACATAGGTGAAACTTATAATTTAAACTTATTTCTAAATCTTAAATAATGATTTAGAATTTAGAAATAAGTGATTCATTATTCATTAAACACCTTATGATGTACCTTGGTCATATTATAAATTTTTACACACCACACCTTATTTTCCTAAGGTCTGCCCCCTTTCCAACTGCTAACCAGAAATGGTGCTAACAGTTGGATCCAACTGGGGATGCTATCCTCCCTACAAAGCAACAAAGAACCCATAGACCTGTGCCTAATCCATTGGGTTATTCCCAATATGTTCTGAAATCCAAAACCTACTCTGACCTATGACCATCAAGTAAATACATACTGCAAGCAAATCCCAAACTGCAACCTGTTACCAATCCTTCATCTGAATACTGAAACCAAATGCAAACTGCAAATCTGAACTCGAAACTTCAAACTAAAAACTGAAATTCATACTGAAACTCAAAATGAAAAATTATTGAAAGAAATGCTCACCATGTCAAGCTTATTCACACACCTACCTACCCTAATATGTAAAATTGGTGCTCAATCAAGTAATGAAAAAGTGCCAATGAATCCAATCCAGCAGTTGATCCAATAATCGAGCTTTCTCACCATGCTTAATCAAAACCAAAACTGAAAAAAATAATGGTAAAAAGAAATGATAATAGATTTGATCTTTATGGTGAAAACATAACCAACTATTCCAACTAAAAAATTTCTCCATATATTTGGCCACTGGGTCATAAAAAACATGATAACCATCAAAATATTCTGCTATTTGCTTGCTATGGCGAGGCTACTCAAACTGTAATTTCACTTGTAAACTGTTGAACTGATTTTCAAAAGAACCAAGAAGGGTATGCTCATGACAAATTTTAAATAGAACATTAACAACCTCTTTTGAAATTTCAGAATTTAAAACTTGATTCCCTTCATGTGTTTGAAAAGAATTATTATTCTGTTCTTCAAAAGAATGAAGTGAAATAGATCCTTCTTAACACAAGAATTTTGAAATTGAAAGACATGAAGAAAAACTCAATATAGAGACATGATATTATTCTTAATGATTCAATAACTTATTGTAGATTACTGAAATATGATCTCGATAAACATACAGAGAACCTTCTTCAACTATTAACTCAAAATCTGATTATTCTATACATGCAATTTTAGAAAATGAAGAGACTGAAAGACTATGAGACTAAAAATTTACACAATTAGAATCTTGTATGTAATCATCCACATAAGCCTTATAACTTTGAGGATATTGCTGATGAAGAAGGGTATTTTATGATTGAAAATGGGCAGCCCCTTCTTGTAACAAAGATTCATAGTTTGAATGATATGAGGAAGGATTTGATTGGTGGCCCCAACTTCCTTCTTGGTTACACAAAGACTCAGAAGACTACTGCGAATTCTCATCAAATTCAGAAAAATAAATGTGACGGACTAAATTAGAGTTTTGGATTATGTCACTTTCATTGAAGGAAGAAGTTATCAACTATTGGGAACTTTCTCGAATGTCATGGAAGTTGTCTTGCACTCCCTTTTTATGGAATGAGTTCTCTTGCAAAATCTCTAAAAGTTTCTCATCCATAAATTGGTCATCACCATACATGTTCTCCAAATTTTCAATGAAACCTTTAACATGCATGCAACAATCTTGAACCAACAGTAAGGAAGGATATTGGTATTTGAAATGTTCATGAAATACTGTATGAAAGTATTAAGGGAATATAAACTATTTGATGGCAACCTCTCATACCATGACCATGCATTTCCTTCCAAACTGACCAGGAACATTTTCATTAAAGAATCCTCATGTAATTCAACCCCAAGATTATGTATATGCATATGAAATCTAACCAAATGGAGGGCAGCATCATCACTTTTTTGATCTTTGGATTTTGGAAGGTATCTGGTTGGAAAATATACAATAGGTATTTGATTAAGAAAACCAAGAATATGAGCACGATTCATAGGAGCATACCTTGCAGATATAGAGCTCATCTTGATTAAAGAGGAAACCAGATCAACACTTCAAACTCTGAAACCTTCTGACAGTGGAATTGCCATAAAAATTCTAAAATCTGGATTCTTCAAGGTTGGAGTCACCAGGTGACAGATGCACAACCTAATTTATGTGTGACCATTGTTCACCATCAACATACAAATCTAAAACTCTGTCGTTCATACCCAGGGAAAATTGAATTTTCTTTCCTCGACAACGATGCCAAAATGTTAGCACTCAGAATTTACCCCCAGTTGTGAAAGTGTGATCTCAAGATAACCACAAAACCATGCTTTAGGAAATAAAGTTGGCTTCTTTCTCTCCAGAGAGGGATCTCTCAGTATTTATCTCAAAGGCTAGATATATTTAACAAGAAAAATAAATTAATATTGATTGTGGTTGAAACAAGTATACTTCGGTCATGGAGTCATGTAGGATAATAAACATTTACAAGGCTATTGCAAATGAATTTTAACAGAGGCAAGGTAGTTGTCTCTTCATAGTAAAAAATCTTGCTTTCTAGTGATATAGAAGAAATTAGAGACAATCCATCAATGTGGGCACCTATCAAGGATGACTCCACCATTAACTTTAGAAGAAAAGTTTTGTGAATGCTTAAAAGTAATGAGATAGAGCATATGGATATGAATTCTGAATCATTATAAAATCATTTAAGCATGAAAGGAAAACAAAACGGAAGTTTAAACATGAAACACATACACTTAAGGAAAGCAAGTACATACTGAAAATATGATAACAAAGAAATATCTATCAAAAGGCCTTCTTCGACTCTGCAATTTTATTAATCTTTGGATTCTCAGTTAGAATACAAAATATCTCACGCGTTCCAACCCTTGTTACAATGTAAAAACTTTCTTAAATACAAAAATTATGATCCATGAGATGATAACTAACTCTATGATTAGAATAGGCAAATAACTGCCTTTTTACATTTGTGATTTAGCTCTCTAACTAATAACTGCTTAAGAAATAACTATAAACTATTAACTAATTAATATTCAAATGGTATTGAACGAGTCTTCAACAAGTCTTTATCCATGTATCCTGTACTTGGTTTTTCCATAATTTTCAACTGTATTCCATTGATCGATAGTTGGCAGCTCCAAGCTAGCCATTTCCTTTACTAGTACCATTAATTCAACGTGGTCCACATAAGAAATCTCTGGCAGCTGTGCACAAGTGTCTCTAAAAGTATTCAATATCTCAAAGTTTTTAGACAACTTATCTACTATTGTTTTCCTAGATAGATATTGCTGCATGTCTTCAAATTTCCTGAGGTCTAACCTACATTTGACTAACTGGGCATGATATTCCACTTGAGATAAAAGTATACCTTTTTCTTCCCAGAAGAAAGGTAAGCCCATTTTGAACAATGGTGTGAATAAATAAATGAAAATTTTTACTTGATGATGCATGATATCTATCTTATCCTGTATAGTGTCAAGATGTTGGTGCTTTCCAACAACCTTTATTGCCCAAGTAATGACTGGAATTCTGTCTTTAATCTCTGCTGCCTTCAAATCATCCTCTACGAGGCCATTCAGAAAAATAACTATATTATTTGCAGTGTCTATGGAATTCTTGTTCAAAACTTCCTTAACTATTGTAACACTCTGTCTAGTAGCTTGCATGAAAATTTCCTTATACATAATATAATCAAGATATGGTCTAAGTTTTGCTGCTTCTGCTATAATCATATCCAAGATGATATGCTTAGCTCCTTGTAAAGGCATCTGTCTAGTCAACTGCTTCATCAGTTTATCATTTCTTTCTAGGAGGTCTTTACATTTATTCTCCATAGCCTTTCTCTCCTCCTCTTTCTCCAGAGCTGCATTTTCTAAATTCTTGTTCTGATTGTTCAAACTGACAATCTCTAAATATCTCAAGCTAACTTGGGACATTTCCTGCAAAATGGATTCCTCATTATATTGTGCAGGAGGTGGAATTATTTTTACCTCAGGTTCCTTTCATTTTTTATTTATTTCCTTCTCTAATTCAGCTTGTTTTTTCTTGAGGGCCTTCTCATTTTCAATCAAGAGAACGCTTTCTTTTTCCCATTCCTTCTTCTATTCTTCAAATTTCAAAAGCTTTTCTTTGCAATGTCTTAGTTCATCATTCAATGTTTCTTTCTCTTTCTCCATTTTTGACAATTCTAAAGCTTGTATGAGATGAGTGGCAAGAATTTTCAACTTCTTTTTCAGTAATTGAATTGTATTTTCTTTCTCACTAAGAAACTTATGAGTTGCTTCTCCTTTGTTTTCCTCACTGTCAACAGCCAATTGATCTCCTCGGATCTTTTTATTTTGCTACTGGTATGCTTTATTTTCCACCTTCTCCTGTCTCAACTGATTTTCAATTTTAGATTTGGTGGACTATAACCTGGATACGTTCAAAGTTGATTTGAGTAGATCACTATATATGAAATCTCCAATCTGCTTATGCAAAAGGATCATGTATGGCACAGTGATATTTTTCGGATTCATCCTCATTTCTGCTACTTTATTCTTAGTGGATACTGCTAGGTTTAGAGTGTTTTGAGTATGTTCCCTAACATTAACCAAAGAAACATCCTTACTTGAATTTTTTCTCACATCAACATATAACTTTAGGGATTCATTTGTTGATATTTCCTTATCATCTCTGTACTTATCAAACCATTCTTGTCTAGTCTTGAATTGAGTTGTAGATTCTTCAGGAGTCTCCAAGAAAGCATACTCGTTTATCTCAAAAGTTGGGCCTTTCACCTTAATTTGTATTTTCTTCCCTTTAGTAGTTGTCACCTTTGCCATCTCACCTTCAACTTCAGCCTTTTGCTTATTTGATGTTGCTGAATTGTCTTCATGCTTTGTTTCCATAGCATCTGAAAAGGTTCTTTTATTAGTCATTTCAGAATGAATAGCAATAAGAGTAATTACCTGCAGTGCTGGGACAATAGCCAATGGATATGGCTGTGTGACATTTGTTGGTTGTGGAGCCCGATATTCTAGATTCAGAGATGTTATTTAGTTGTGATTGTACCCCAGGTTTACTGTACACTCATTCCCCAACTTTTGGGTTTGGGAAGGAGAATTTGGTTTGCAGGTTGAAGAAGAGATTGTATGGCCTGAAGCAATCTCCAAGGCAGTGGTATTTAAAATTTGATAAGTTTATGACAAAACAAGGTTTTGATAGATTTCATTCTGACCACTGTGTTTATTTTTAGAGGCTAGATAATGGAAGATATATTATCTTGTTATTGTATGTTGATGACATGCTTGTTTCAGGGTCTAACATGCAAGATATAAATGTGCTCAAAATAAAACTAGCTAAATCATTTGCTCCGAAGGATTTGGGTGCTGGAAATCAAATCCTTGGTATGAGAATAATAAGAGACAGGAAAAATTGCAAATTGATGTTGTCTCAAAGTGAGTACATAGAAAAGGTGTTGTAGAGGTTTAGAATGCATAATGCAAAACCAGTTAGTACACCTTTAGCCAACAATTTAAAACTAAGTAAGGAGATATGTCCAGAGACACAGGAAGAGATAGATTGCATGTCCAAGATTCCCTATTCATCAGTGGTTGGAAGCTTGATGTATGCCATGGCGTGCACACGAAAAAATATTTCACATGCAGTGGGAGTTGTGAGCAGGTATATGAGTAATCCACGTTAAGAACATTGGAAAGCAGTACAGTGGATTCTCAGGTATTTGAGAGGTACCACTTCTCATGCATTATGTTTTGGATGTTCAGACACTGTTCTACATGGATATGTTGATGAAGATATGGTTGGTGATAAAGACATCAGGAGGAGAACCATAGGGTATGTATTTAATATGGGTGGAACAACAATAAGTTGGATTTCAAAACTACAACAGGTTGTTGCACTTTCAACAACGAAAGCAAAGTATGTTGCTGCTACAGAGGCTAGCAAGGAGATGATTTGGTTGAATAGGTTCATGGAGGAATTGGGTAAGAAGCAAGAGAATAGAAGGTTGTACATTGACATATAGAGTTCCATTAATATTGCAAATAAATCATCCTTTCATTCAAAGACTAAACATATACAACTCAAGTACCACTTCATTAGATCTGTTCTAGGTGAAGAACTATCAAAACTGGAAAAGATACATGCTATCCAGAATCCTGCTGACATGTTGACAAAGGGAGTAACCAAAGAGAAAATGAGTCCCTTCTCAGTTTCTGTTGGCCTTCAAGAATGAAGGTGAAAATAAGAAATTAGCTAAGTCTAAGGTCCAGAGCATAGTCCAACAACGGTGGAGTTGTTGTGATCAGTCTTCAAGTGGGAGATTGTTGGTTGTGGATCCTAATATTCCTGATTCAGAGATGTTATTTAGTCATGTTGGTACCCTAGGTTTATTGTACACTCATTCCCAAAATTTGGGGTTTGGGGAAGCACCCCCTAGAAATGGGGGTTCGGGGGCGAAGCCCCTGATAATTTTTTTTGGGATGTTTGTTGGCAAACAGTTTTGTGGACCCATGGTATTGGGTTAAACACAATATTTTCCCATGGTATTTCCCCTATAAAAGAAAAGCATTGTAACACGGCTAGGTATGGTATGGTATGGTATGGTATGGTATTGTATTGTATTGTATTGTAAACAATCTCTATGATTGTGTGAGAGAGACTGTGAGAGTGTGAAGAGGAAGTGCATCAGAGTTGCTGCAGGTTGTATCCCTTCATCTTTTTGGACACTAATAAAAGGACTGGAAATTTCTGTGTGGATGTAGCCCATCTCTTGGGTGAACCACATTATATCTATGTCTCTCTGTAATGTGTTAAATTGTGTTTTTTGCATCTTGTTTAATAATTTAACTGTATATCTGTTGTTTCTCTACGGTCCTATTTTCTAACAACATTAGTATCCTGCACTGTTGATGTAGAACCTTGCTGCATATCCTCTTCATTCTGTACTAATAAAGGTTAATCTGACCAGTTTTTACTTTCAACCAAACCTTCAACCTCTTGATGTTCAAATGTCTTGTTCTTATTCACTTGCTTCCTTATGGAAATGGTGTGATGAGGGTAATAATTTATTGCAACATATGTTTGAAACTCCATCTCCTTAAGCATTATTTCTACTATGTGACAATGAAACTTTACTTTTTATGATAAATTGTCCAACTACCCAAGGAAATTTAATCTCTGAAGCTTTTTTATAACTTATAAAATGTTCATTTTCCAAAATAAGCTTTTGTCTAATCAAATCTAGTGCAAAGAATCTTGGAGTGAGTAATTCAGGTAGGATATATGGTTCATGAGTGAATCCATATACTCTTATGAATGTATGTTGTCCAAATAAAAAACAATCTCCAATCCTCTTGTTTGGTGAAAACTGAAAAAATTATTTCATAACTGACAAAACTAAGGGCAGGTTGTTCTGGAAAAAGACCTTGTAAACTTCAGCCATTAAAAAATTCATATATTTGAAGAAGTTCCTATTGATCTCATCAGTTAAGACCATATCTTGTAGCTTCATATTTTCTTCATTGAAGAACATGAACATTCTTACTAAATCATACTGAAATCTAAAATATTTTGTACTATGGAAATTCACCAACTGAGAGTGAATACTCTCAGCTAGGAATTCATCAAACTTAAGGAAACTTGACTGGGATGACTGGTACTAACTCTGTAAAGAAGACTCATTAACAACTTAGTGACATACCTATATGTATCCAAACCTAAAAAATGACTCATTAATGAAATGACCAGTTTAGTCTCTTCATTAAACAAATTGACATCTACAGGGAAGGCTTGATTTTGTAGGGACATATCTGGTTTAAAATAGGTAATGATAAAGGACTATTTTCGTTCAATGGTTTATTCATGGAATGACTGGACCAGGTTTTCTTCATTGATGTCTTCACAATTTTGGGTGAATGTAGAAGGAACAACAGAGGAACCACAAACAACTAATGAGTTTAAAGGACACATAATTTTACTCTTGGCCGCATCCATAATTACTCTCTCGAAAGAGGAATAATTAGAAGTGCAAAAGTCAATGAAATCAGGAAAACTTAGGGTTTGCTTCGGACAGAAAAAATGAAAATGGGACATATAAACACCATGTATGTCTTTACCCTATTCTTTAAATGTTTTCAACTTAGTCTGCAAATGGTTAATTTAGCCAAAATATAATAGGGTATCGAAAATTTCACTATCCCTATCCTTAAACACTTCTTCAATTTTATGAAATTCTAAGGCCCGAGCCTCTATTTCCCCTCCACTATCCATTTTTATACTATTTGGCAGGTAAAAAATGGCGTACCTGGTTAGTTGACAGGTGGAGGAGGATCTATCTAAGTTAGCTTCTTCAACATGACTGAGCTATCTTCTTCCAATGCAAAATACAAATGGTCCTCCTCCACGTTCTTTCCTTTTATAATATTTTATGCCTCAAAATCCTTTTTTATTCTTCATATATCTTTCCCATGTGAATTTCCCTCTGTCCGTAGATATGATCTCTTTTTATTTCAAGCCATCGATTTTGATCACTGATTAACCTTACATTCCCAACTTCGTTGCCCTACCTATCTTTATCCTCCTTGCAATTCTAATATGCAAATCGTTTCATAGCCATAGATCCATCATCCCTTTGTTCACCACCATATATCTTTTCCCCTATTTACCGTCACTCATCCAGAAATTAAATAAACAACTTCTTTCACTAGTGGATTAACAAAGAGCCATTGATCTCATTCTCCATGAATTTCAACCATTGATTAATCCTGATCCTTAAATATTCTTCTCAAATTCAATTTTACAAACAATATGTACCTTTCTCCAACGAACTCAACATCCGTCGTAGATCTTCATCAGCCTCAATCCTAGCATTTGATTACTTTTCCCTTTAACCAATTCCACCAGGCTTATGAAAATTATATCCGTGCATCTTACAATAGTGTAATAACTCTGGACCGTAGATTTTTTCATCACCAAATATCCATCCTTGATCATGGAGGCTCTTTAATCCATTCCGTTGATTTCAACATTTCTTTTCTCAGTGAAACTTCAATCGATGGAATGATCCACAACCATTGATATTTATCAGGCATTAATATTAACCGTAGATTTGTGTGGGCTATACACCTTTTCGATGATTTCCAACTTCACTTTCCCTATGCATGTTCACCTAGTGGAATGTTTGTGGACCGTAGATCTCTTTCTCCTTTTGATCTGCACCATTGATTATGTGGCCTATAAAATTTTCTGTTGATTGGAAAATTTTATTTGTTTGCGCTAGTTACACCAACAGAATCATTCTCGACCGCAGATCTACTTCACCTTTTTTCACGACCGTTGATCTTTGTTCCATTTTATCTCATTCCGCTGGATGCCTAAACTTCTTTCCTCGCGCAACTTGAGATAAAGGATTATTTCACAACCGTAGATATTCTCATCCATATATTTACACCATCAAAAGGTATAACATGATAACATAGGTGCATATTATAATTTAAACTTACTTCTAAATCTTAAATCATGATTTAGACTTTAGAAATAACTCCTTCATTATTCTTTAAGCACCTTATGATGTACCTTGGTCAGACTATAAAGTTTTTCACACCACACCTTATTTTCCTAAGGTCTTCCCCCTTTCCAATTGCTATCCAGAAATGGTTCTAACACCCAGTTCCTTGAGGTAGTTATGGTATTACCCAAGGATATTCAAAATATGAGGTTCTATATTGAGAGAAATTATTCATGGAAGTAATAACAAAGGATGGAATCACATCTATTAAAGATACAGTATCACCAAAGTTGGGTGTGGGTAAATTGAATGTTCCCATTAGGGTAGGGTATATTCCCACACCAACATTTTCACAATCCTTCCTGACATGTCATACTAGGATAATATTCTTCCCAGAGTTAATGAAAGACTCATTTCTATGGAAAGATAATTGATTGATGGCGACTATCTTTCCTTCATGGGGAAATTTAATGACTCGAAATATTGAAGATACCACAACCAACATGGCATGATTCAAAATCCTACCTAGTAAAATTTTATAGTCAAGTGTATCATAAACAACTTCCATTTCTAAATTAAATGTCTTTCCCACTAGATCTATTGGAAGATATGGGATGATTCCATGGGGTTGGAATAAGTGACCATGAAATTTATTTAGCATGTTTACCGGGGAAACTACTTTGGCTAATCCAATGGATTTCCAACATTATAAATACATTACACAAGTGCATTCTCCCTTATCTGCAATATTTTTGTGGATGTTTATCCTTTCGGTTGAAACTTGAATCTGAAAAGTTGCATGGTGCGGTAAACTAGGCTTCCAATTGTTTAAATAAAATGTCAAGAATTGGCTATCTAATGGATCCATGGCTCTTATATCTGAAAGTAGGGAATTTTGTTTAGTAGGGAAACTTTGGAGGACTTTGAGGGTGTACATTTCACAAGGAACTTGGGACACATATTCAACTATGTTATAGTTTTGAGTAGCACACATGTTGGGATTGTATGTGGATTTTTTCAGAACACCTTTCGGTATTCTTTGTATAGTGTTATTCACTGGTTTCTCTATGTGTAATGGTTGAGATGTTTATGTTTCATGTTTTTATTTTCCTTCATATCCGGATGTGGTAGAATCATAATTTTTATTCCTTGTTTGGAGGGTCATTTCCCGGTGACACATGAATACTTCACTTTGGCTTGAAATGACTCGTTTTGAAGAGGCCCCCTGGTTTCTCCCTTGTGAGGATATAGAGTTTGAGTTAGCAGCACCAATCATCTGTTGATGTTGTGGAGGGAAAAAATTAGTTAGCATGTCTCGTTGCTTGGTAGATTTGTGTTGTGCTAATAATCATTGAGAAATATCTAACTTGGGGAATTTATAAGTTAAGTGATCTTCGATGCACAAATGGCATGAAAATTTTACTTCCCTTTTTTCTTTCTTTCCCTCTCCCTCACTGTTGTTATTGTTATTTTCAATATTGTTTTCACTAATTCCCATTTATTTTATTCTTATTATATTTCCCTTTTGTTTGCTAGTTACTCTTAGTATTAACTGTCTATACTCACAGAATATCCATGGGAGGCTTGGGTTTGTGGTTTTTATTATTGTTATTTTTGGCCTTAGTGCATTCTCAATTGAACCAATCACACCATCAAAATGAGGTACATGGGTTAGTTTGGTTGGATCAATATCTTCTCTAGGAGCACAAGAAGAATCTCATACAACATTCACTACTACATTTCGATCCAAAATCCGACGGTTACTTCCGATGGCGCGTGGATTTTTTCTTTTAAACCTACCAAAAATCACAAAGTTAATTTTTTTTTTTAAATTGTGGTCATAAGCGTCACTTAAGCGACGGATAGGCTCATAAGAGTCTCTTAAGCGACGGATATCCCCATAAGTGTCGCTTAAGCGACGGAGCATCGGAAGGCATAATTTAATTTTTTAGGCTTGTTACCTAA